>JAVJIF010031342.1:0-30821 GCA_038442645.1 Agave tequilana
ATCTCCGTTATAGCATAGAGCTATACCGAGTCGATTCTCAGGGAGAGCTAGCGATAGAAGCGTTACGGTCCGTAGTGAAGAAAGTAAACGAGAATTCTTCTATGCTTATAAGAATAAAAACAAATGGGAAAATGAAACGAAAGAATGGATGGATATATTCATGGTGGAAAATGTAAAAAGAAATCAAGATCAAGATTGGTTTTGGACTAACAACTAAAAAGAAAGTAAACTTGAAGAAGCAAACCATGACTAGCTTACCTTACTACCTTACCAACACTTACTAAACTCCGTGATAGTGAAGGCGTGCCTCATGTTGATTTCATCGGCGTAGGTTTGTCTTGCGTGTTGATCTAATTACTTTCTCATGTAGATGAAGGGTGGTTTAACCCATCGGAGAAGAGAAGACCATCCAACTTGCAAGATGAACTAAAGCAATCACCCATGAGTTAGTGAAGATGGCAAGGCTAGTGGTTAGCTAGTACATGGTAGAAAAATTAGCTACAAGCCATTAATGAAGAAAAGCAAAGCATGAAGTAAATTGCAAGAAAGTAAAGAAAGCAAGTAAAGAAAGCAATTAAAGTAGAACCATGCTTCAAGTAGAGAAGTAGAGAATTGATTAATCCTTGCTTCAAGTTGTCACTCCTTGAAGATTACAAGCTCTCTCTCTCTCTCTCTTACAATCTCTCTCTTGCATAAATTTCTAGGAAGAAGAAGAGAGATCTAAAGAACTAAAACCTAGAGAGAAACCTATGAAAATTACAACATCTAACAATTTCTCCTCTCTTCTCCATTCCGTCTTTTCTCGCAGGTCAGGTGCAGATATTTATAGGCTGAGAGAGAAGCTTCAAGAGCCCTTTCTGTTGGCGCAAAATCCGGATCTCAACAACCCTGGAACTGCCGCGAGCGCGCGGCAAGGGCGCGGCAAAACGGATTCTGTTGGGAAACAGAATTCTGTTGTAGGTTGGTTGAGAGGTTGTTATCCACGTGGCCTTCTAGAATCTTCAATTGGCGCGCGGATCTCTCTGGATTCTGATTTCAAATCTTGGGCTTTATTTTAATCTTGGATTTAATCCCTTTAATTATTGCTAATTAAAGTGATTATTGGGCTTTCTCTCATTTGAGTGTGGACCTGCAAATATATAGAGAAGATGAGTAAAAATCATATATTTATTTGCAATATGCATGGGGATTATGTGGTAAAATATGCAATATTGTGTATCAATCACACCCCCACACTTATTCTTTTGCTCGTCCCGAGCAAAGAAAAAAAAACTATACTACCAATTTTATTACACCACTTTCGCAGGTGACGCGATTGCACTGAGCATGTGCAACAAGCCGTTAAACCTCTAGGTTACCCTAGAGGAGGAGTGTTGTCTCCTGAGGGTTTTCAGCGGATTGCACCCACAAAATCCATAAAAAAAGAAGACAAATGTTAGTGTTTTGAAAACGCATTTTGAAAGAGAGACATGTTTTTGAACTATTTTTGTAAAAATATAAGTGATCTAAGGTCATAAGTCCACCTATAATTATTCTTTCTTAAACTTAGTATCTATGCAAGATCTTGTTTTCAATTAAGGTAAGAATTCAAAATTGGATTGAATATTTTATCTTTTATAATACCTAGATAATATGCACACCGTGACAGTGAAGATTTCTGGGATTTCAACTCTAACCATCAAGCCATTTATTTATATATATTTATTTTCTTTTTCTCTTTTTTCTTCCCTTAGTTTAGGCTTTCTAGTTTACCCTTGTAGCGAGCCTTTAACCGATGACTCCCAAACCAGTCGGTCTTAGGGCACCAGATGAGAAAACATCCCTCGGGTTTAAGGTCTCGAGTAAAAAAGGCCACAAAACTAAAGGGGATTATTTATTTCCTTTACCACCGTTAGGCGTGAATAATCATGCTTCTTGAGGCACAATTCTCCAGCTTAATAGGTGATGTTTTATTTATATTTTTTTTCTTTTTCTTTTTTTTATTTATATGGCATTTTGGTCTTTATTTCCATCCCAAGAAATGTGTAAGTGTAAAGTGCATATTTATCTAAGGCAAAAAATTCAAGATAAAAATATCTCCCCAATTTTACTTACTTGGCCTGTAATTTCAAACAAGATCTATTATTTCAATTAGGTTTAAGATGTCATAATTAAGGCTTTCTTAATTTTTAAGATACATCTTAATTTTCTTAAAAATAGATCAAAACTTTGTCTCTTATTTCAAAAAGTTTTTTTTATTATTTATTTATATTTTTTTTTATTTCTAAAAGAAGTGTAAAAGAAAGAAAATCTAAAAACTCTATGTTAGTAAACCCTATCCGTTGCTCTCCCCGGCAACGGCGCCAAAAATTGATTAGACGGGAAAGGTGTTATATTGTGGAGTATAATTTGCACAGATATTAAATGAAAGAGATAAGGTTTAGAATCAACCTTTTGATCAATTACTCCACATATGTATTCAATATGTTCAATGTACCCTTTCCTATCTCCGTTATAGCATAGAGCTATACCGAGTCGATTCTCAGAGGAGAGCTAGCGATAGAAGCGTTACGGTCCGTAGTGAAGAAAGTAAACGAGAATTCTTCTATGCTTATAAGAATAAAAACAAATGGGAAAATGAAACGAAAGAATGGATGGATATATTCATGGTGGAAAATGTAAAAAGAAATCAAGATCAAGATTGGTTTTGGACTAACAACTAAAAAGAAAGTAAACTTGAAGAAGCAAACCATGACTAGCTTACCTTACTACCTTACCAACACTTACTAAACTCCGTGATAGTGAAGGCGTGCCTCATGTTGATTTCATCGGCGTAGGTTTGTCTTGCGTGTTGATCTAATTACTTTCTCATGTAGATGAAGGGTGGTTTAACCCATCGGAAAAGAGAAGACCATCTAACTTGCAAGATGAACTAAAGCAATCACCCATGAGTTAGTGAAGATGGCAAGGCTAGTGGTTAGCTAGTACATGGTAGAAAAATTAGCTACAAGCCATTAATGAAGCAAAGCATGAAGTAAATTGCAAGAAAGTAAAGAAAGCAATTAAACTAGAACCATGCTTCAATTAGAGAAGTAGAGAATGGATTAATCCTTACTTCAAGTTATCACTCCTTGAAGATTACAAGCTCTCTCTCTCTTACAATCTCTCTCTTGCATAGATTTCTAGGGAAGAAGAAGAGGGATCTAAAGAACTAAAAGCTAGAGAGAAACCTATGAAAAATTACAACATCTAACAATTTCTCCTCTCTTCTCCATTCTGTCTTTTCTCGCAGGTCAGGTGCAGATATTTATAGGCTGAGAGAGAAGCTTCAAGAGCCCTTTCTGTTGGCGCAAAATCCGGATCTCAACAACCCTGGAACTGCCGCGAGCGCGCGGCAAGGGCGCGGCAAAACGGATTCTGTTGGGAAACAGAATTCTGTTGTAGGTTGGTTGAGAGGTTGTTATCCACGTGGCCTTCTAGAATCTTCAATTAGCGCGCGGATCTCTCTGGATTCTGATTTCAAATCTTGGGCTTTATTTTAATCTTGGATTTAATCCCTTTAATTATTGCTAATTAAAGTGATTATTGGGCTTTCTCTCATTTGAGTGTGGACCTGCAAATATATAGAGAAGATGAGTAAAAATCATATATTTATTTGCAATATGCATGGGGATTATGTGGTAAAATATGCAATATTGTGTATCAATCAAAGTGCAAGCAAGTGGTATCACAAGTTAAAAATGTAAAGCAATGAAAAGCAATAAGGAAACCAATCGCAAACACAAGTAATTTGTTACGAGGTTCGAGCCACTGCTCTACGTCCCCGCTTCCACCACCGTGAAGGATTTCCACAAAATCTGCAAAGGGAATTTCCACACCGGAACCTTTACACCCAAGGGATTACAATTGGTCTACACAAGACGGGAGTACACAACTCCAACCAATCCAACCTCTACACAAGAGGGATCTCAACACAAGAAAATACAAGTCACTTGGTGATCAAAAGACCACAAACTCTCTCTTACAACTTCTTATAGAGTGGAGATGATTTTTAGCTCAAGAAGTGAAGTGAGAAAAATTTCAGTTGTAAAGAAGTAAAATAGCTTGTAAACCAACTGAAAACTTTAACCAAAGAAAGCACTTTTGAGAATGAAAGCAAGAAAACTTTTCTTTTCTTTTGAAACTTGAAAACTATGAGAATTTTTCTTGTATCAAAACACATAACCAATGACCTCTATTTATAGGGAGTGAATTCATTTCATCCATAACGAATACTAGGTCATTAGGGTAGGTTTTAGCCATTAGGAATTCAGAAATAGGTGTAAGATACATCAAAATCAAAACAGATTCTAAGAAATAGCCGTTGGGGCTCTTTGGCGGCTGGCGGTCGACCGGTAGCCTACATGACAAAAGAGCCGTTGCCTTCGGTCGACCGCAGGCTATACAAAAACAAAATTTTGAACTGTTGGTCGACCGGGCCGGTCGACCGACAAACCCGAGACTAAGGGTCTTTCAGTCGGTCGAAGGTCGGTCGACCGCAAGGTCTGTCGGTCGACTGGCCCGGTCGACCGGCAGACGTGCACAGACGTGCACGCCCAAGGCCACAAGGCCCGGTCGACCGGACGGTCGACCGATCTGGCCTGAAATAGATCCGGTCGACCGCCCGGTCGACCGTTAGGCCTGAAATAGTATTTATAAGTAAAGAATTTTGAACTTTGAATAATTTTTAAAATATTTTGAAATGGTAACATGCTATAGAGGATGAAATACATGTTTTAAACTAGATGTAAAAATATGAAATATTTTGAGACATGTATATCAATCAAAACATGTACCTAAGCCAACTAACCAAAACAAAACTTGTATTTTTTTTGGAAAGTAAAAATGTGTGTGTGAGTTTTCTTGAGCCAATTTATCATAACCTAACTCTTTAACAATACTAATTCTTACAATGGTTCTAGGTGACTATAAGATCTTCAATATGGGCTTCTCCATATGCAATATTGAATAACTTGAATCCTTGATCCCAAATTGAGTCAACTTGAGTCAAAAACACCTTCCTTTAGGGGAGAAAACATCTTGAATTCTTAGAACCCTGAATCACACTTAAACACTAAAATATGATTAGTACAAATAACTATATATGTTTTGTAATCATCAAAACTCCAAAACCGGGTGATGTAACCTTGGGCCAATATTAGACACGTGCCTAAATGTAAAGTCTAAACCATTTTTAGCATTTAACAAACATCATTTTACTGTTGAGGTTAGAAAGTAAATACAGTGAGACAAACAAGGAAATAGATAGTTACAGATATTAAACTTTGCACTACAGCCAACCTGCAAAAAATACAGGTTAGTAGTTTACTCAGATTGTCACAGGAATGTAGCAAATCTGAGGACTTCTTCGCTCTGCTTTCTTGAGCAGAGTCCAAGGCCACTTATATGTCCACTGCAGAAAAAATTTCTTGTTGTCAAACTTGTACACCAAGAACAAAAAAAAGTTACAAAAAATGTAAATCTAAAAAGAGAATAACTTACCATCCCTCCCCGACAACGGTGCCAAATTTTGATTGAGTTAGAACCTGCACACAATATAAAATTTCAGAGATACAAAATAGAAGTGCAAGGTGCTCACTTCTACCGCTATATCAAGTGGCTATGCGGGTTATGATCCACAAGGAGGGACTAGCGATGGAAGCTTTTTTTAGTAAGTTTTTTTTTAAGATACAAAGGATGGTTAAAATTCTTCTTTTAGTTCTTGTAAAGAAAAGAGAAAAATGGAGTTAAAGTCAAGTTAGGAAGAAAGTGGTAGAATGAGAAGATGGAGAAAATAGAAGTGATATGTACAAAGAAATTGAAAGAGTGAAAGAGATTTGAGTGATTATGGTGTTAGTGATCTACACTAAAAGTTACAAGAAGAGAAAGAAAAACTAAAACTTAAAAAACATACTTACCTCTTCAGCGCCTGCTTACCTTTTACCCGTATCGACGATGTACCTTTACTTGAAGGCGAGCGAAGCATGGCAGATGAGATCTTCCCCATTTTCGATTTACACTATGAATTGAAGGGGCGAGCTATACTACCATAGAAATGGATATCCATCGCCATAAGCCATCAACGGTACTTGCAAGGACAAGGCAACTTTGAGGCTATCGGTTTCATTTGGATCCACAAGCACAGAAGAAGGACGAAAAAAAATAAGAATAGAAAAGAAAAGGAAACCTCGATTCGATTCAAATAACAATGGAACAAAAGATCACTTACATCGGTGTCACCTTCAGTACAAGCTTGCTCTCATTTCTCCATGAAAATCTCTTCTCCTCTCAGTTACATACATAAAACAAAAATTACATGAAAGAAAACTAAAAACTTAAGTTACAAACTATAAATTAGCCTAAGTTCTACTCTCTGCTTGGTCCTTCCTTTGCCTTTAAGATTGCAGGTATTCATAGAAGAAATGCAGAGGTTAGAGGAGTATGAAGATAGGAAAAGCTGGCTATTTTTGAATTTGAATCCTCCCCTTATCTCCAAACTTAATTTGATGTGGATATTCAGTTCTGATATGCAGTTTGTTGGCGTGTTGATTGCTGAATATCACTTATCAAATGACTGAATTAGAAATAGTGATCAGCATAAGAGTTGTAGCCCTGTAAGTCTGCTTTTTGGATCATCTTGAATCATCAAATTTGAGATTTGGTAGCAAAAGTTATAATTCAAATACTAAAATGTATCAAGTCAGAATCTGAGTCAAACTTGCTTCATCTCATCCGTTAATCTTCTCTCTATCCATTTATTTCTCTGTATTTGATATTATCCTCAGTTGATCTTTAACTAACCAAAATGGATTTATAGAAATCTGAATTTTACCGGTTTTCATTTGTTGTTATCTTTCTGATTTGCTCTGATCTTCAGCTGAACATTTGTCCCAATCCTTGATTTGTTCTAACTAGATTTGGGATCATTCTCAGCTAACCAAATAGATCCAGTTAAATCTGATTTTGACTGGTATTTATTTAGTTTAATCATCTTTCTCTTCATTATTATCTTCTGCAAAATAGATATTTAAGACAAGAAAATTAGCAGATTTATTACACGATAAATGCAGGAGTGTAATAAAAAGAATACAAAATATATGTACGATCACAATTGTAAGCGCTTTATGAACACTTCTACTAAACCATTTTGAGTGTGAACTTGCGGGACAAGATGTTCAACTTCAATCCCAAAGGACATGCAATAATTATCAAATATTTTTGAATAAACACACTGGCATTATCTGGTTTTATAAAATTTATTAGATAATCCGGGTGGTGAGCCCTCAACTTAACG
Organism: Agave tequilana; assembly: GCA_038442645.1. Classification (NCBI taxonomy): domain Eukaryota; kingdom Viridiplantae; phylum Streptophyta; class Magnoliopsida; order Asparagales; family Asparagaceae; genus Agave; species Agave tequilana. The sequence goes on from JAVJIF010031342.1 coordinate 7,313, forward strand.
ACCTTGGGGAGGAGTTTAGCAAGAACAACATTTCTGGTGGACAATAAACAAACATGTGACCAGCATGTCGATGCATCAACCAACACGATAAAATAACAAAATGGTCCACATGGTATTGGATTGCTCCACAAATGCCCTTTTGTATCCGCTGGAGAAAAAAGATTGGGTTCTTTGGTTATCTTTGCAGGGTATGATCTTGTCATCAATTTTCACAGTGAGAATGCTCGGCAAATTGTGTTGCAATACACAAGGTCCTTAATAGAAAGGGGATGCCCACGTGATTATTTGAGGATATGCCGCATTGTATCTCGACATGAATGTCCCAAACGGTCATGTTATAGCAAATAAGTGCTCAAGTTGATTGCGAGAAAACTATGCATTGAAAGAGGTTTTGAAAATCAGAAGTTAAATACCAGTGCTTGGCTTCTCGCAATTCTACCGCTATAGAAGTGGCTTGAGAAAAGAAAATAGAAAATCCAAAAAGAAAAAGGAAAAAATATTTTTTTAAATTTATACAAAAAAGACAACCTATGTTAGTAAAACCCTCCCCCACACCTATATTATGCATTGCCCTCAATGTATGAATGAAATGCATATATGCATGAAAAAAGAGAAGGAAGGAAAAATGTCACCTCAAGGTGGTGATTCTGGTGACGGTCTGATTGGTGCAGGCGTTGTTGCCTAATCCAATGAATATGGAGTTTGCAGGAACTCACCTTTGACTTTTATCCCATTAAAAGTTTTATAACCCCCGAATTGAATAGAATCATGGAGGATCCTATGTTGAAAGTTATCCCGGTCAAATGTCCAATTATGAAAAATCATCTCAGAGTTAAATTGTCCTACACCTTGTTCCAATAACAGAATGTGATTTGTTGAAATGGTTGATTTGGGCTAAGGAGTAAAATATACGAGAACCAATACTGACTCAGAGAGTTAATCTAAATCAAGTTGAGAATCGAGAGTTGGATTTGGTTCACGAATTGGGTCTAAATCAAAGATTTGATGTTCACATTCAGTTTCCATCAATGGAATGTGACTTTGCAAGAGAGGTGATTCAAGTTCAAGATTTACAGGTACGAGAAACAATGTTGGATTGAGAATGTGATTTAAATTGGGTAAGGATACATGAGTCAACATTAATTCAAAAATGAAACTGAATCACAAAATTGGTAATTTGGGTCACATTCATGTTCAAGTTCAACTTCATTGAAGTGATAACTTGCCAATTTGTTAAAGGCTTTGTAGTGGTTAAGTTGAAGATGCTGTGATGAAATTGAATTTTGATTAAAGCTTCCAAGGCACAATGATTCTTGAGTCCTGTCAATATGGCTGGAGTTATCAAGAATGATCAATATTTGGTTAGGTAGAGTTTTCTCATTCCTATCATTTATTGTGTGTAACAATTGACTCATTTCTACTTCCACCCTATTGATGGAATCATTGAAATCATTTTGAGTCTGAATCATGACTTCTATACTATTTTTCAAGTCAATCGGTTCTTTGTCTTGTTGCGGTGGGACCTGAAAAAGAGAGTATGAATCATGGTCTTGGAAGTTGTGAGGGAATTTTGAGTCCATTATATTTTGACTTTGTTGTTTAGACTCAAGCAAGGCTTCAAAACTTTTTGTCAACTCAGATTTTTTTTCATTAGGTGGATCTTGATAAGTAGGATATGAAGCCAGATGTTGAAAAAATTGTGAAAATGGTGGTTGACAATGTGACTCAAGAAAGATGTACTCGATGAAGAGTGGAGATGATTTTGCCAATTCTGGTCATTATTCTAGAGATGGGGATTATATTGTGTCGGATAAAATCAATTCGGCATATTTGATTGGTTCATGTTATTCACTGCCAGGTTGGAGATATCCGAGTCAAAAGAGGTTGGAGTGAAAAATAAAATTACATTAGTATGGAAATAATTTGGGTTATAATTCATTTCACATAAAATAACAAAACAAACAAACAAACAGACAAAAAGAAAGAAAAATCAAGCCTATGTTAGGCTAGACCTTAGACCTAAATGACTCCTAATTGATTTACTGTCCAGGAGAGCGTTATTGTAGTAATCTGACCATAGGTTAATTAGCCAGATAGGGCAAAAGTCAGTGGGAGGTATCCTTGCAGAGCAACGAGCCTTAATTATGTCAAACCACTGAGTCTTCGAGGGTCTTACCTCTTAATCCCTAACCTTAAACACTGATTTGACCAGAGTCAAACTTTAATAACTTCCTTCCGATGTCAATCTCTTATTAAGTTCAAGATGTCCCTAGGGCTAACGTCTAGACTATTTTTAGTTAGGCTTGGGTTTGTGAGTGCAGAGATGATTTTTGGGCTGAGAGGGTAATGACTTCCTCATCTTATCTTATTTTTGAGATTTACCTTTAAATCATTTTGTGCAAGTGTGCAAATATAGCAAGATAAACACTCAAAGCAATGAAATCACTCAAGGGTTTTTTCTACTTTATATGCAATGTAGTTTTTTACACCGTGCTCTAGCACTCAACAACAGGACAAAACAGTAATATGGAATGAATTTTACAAGTGCCTGATGCAAATGTCAAAATATTTTTAATAATTCCAATCACTGTTTTCTATTTTTATTATTACAATGCGTGGACAAACAATACAAGAAAAAATATAGCAGAAATAAAGATGAATTTGCACTTATAAAGATCTTGAAAAAAAATCAAGTTCTCAGCCTCTGTTATTGTCGCGCTTGCGCAGCTTATGCCGTGTTTGTGCAACAAAGTAGTGGAAGTAGAGTCCCTGCTTTCTAGAGCAGGGATCTACAGGACTATACTGGCTTTTGCATTGATTATTTCTGTAGATATTTACCTGCACATAGAAACAGAGAAAAATTGTTAACCCCGTAGTAAAAATACCTTTCCCTCAAAATTTGATTGGGGAAAAATCGAGCACTGAAGACAGGTTTTGAAAATCAGAAGCTAAATACTGGTTCTTTGGCTTCTCGCAGTTCTACTGTTATAGTAAGTGGCTATGCGGGTCGTGATCCACAAGAAGGAATGTGATGGAAGCTTTTCTTTATATTCACTAAACCGGTTAAAAAGATCTTCTTTGTTTCAAAAGAAAAAGTAAGGAAAGCAAAATCAAAGGAAGAAGGAGAAGAAGAAAACTTTTGGTTTTTAAATTGATTTTTAAAAAGAAATAAAAAGAAAAAGAGAAAGTACATGGCTAACATCCCACTAAGTGCTCCCACTAACATACTTACCTTTTTGGATGATTGCCTCACATTGGATCCTTGGCAACTACTGACCTTGATTTGAAGACTTTCACAGTATGGTCTATAAGATCTGATTCACATCCCATTCTACATTACATCATCAAAAACTATAAAGATTAATCATGAAATGATATAAAACTTTAAGATTTAGAATCCATCATCATGATACATCAGTGGCACTTGCAAGAGCAAGGCTATTTGATGATGCTATTAGATTCATGTGGCTACAAATCATGCAAGAGTAAAAAAGATAGTGAGTTATTATTAAGTTGGCCATGATAAAAGAAATTAGCTATTCATTTAGAAAGAATATAAAGAAGAAAATGATGAAGATAAAGAAGAAATCTTTTCATAAACTGTCACTATCTGTTACAAGTTCCTCTTTTTTCTGATGAATCTCTTTCTATTCTGATCCTAGATCTAAAAAGAAACAGAAAATTACATAAAAAGAAAAGAAAAGAAAAGAAAATACTAAACTAAACTAGGGAAAGAATCCTAGCTTCTTCTCTCTCCCGTTTCTCTACCTTCTGCTAGGGTATTTATAGGAGAAACCCAGGGCTTCAAACTAATCCTAGCCATACGTCAAGACGCTGATCCAGCGACCTTGTTTTGCCGTGAAAACACGACTTTTGCCGCGGATCCGCAACAATCTCTTGGCTGCGGATCATGCGTTTTCTCCTCCACGCTCCCCTCGTTCAGTTGCCTTTGATTCTCTGAGAGGATTGTCTCTAGGTGTTGGGATCTTTAGAATATCTGCATCAATCTTTGACTTGAGAAAATATATTCTATTAAAATCTGAATTAATTAGGTTTTTTGGGCTTATTTCTTCTCCTTCTCCATTAATAAAGACATGCACACCATTAAACAAAAAAAAAGATTAAATAGCAGAGTTTATTATAAAATAAATGTGGTAATACGATATAAAATATGCAATATTCGTGAATAATCATAGTCCAACAGCTTCTGGCTAGTGACATAGTTAGCCTTAATCGAGCGAATGGTTGTAATATACAGTTCATTTAGGAGGCATTCTATTTTCTCGAAAATACGCTTCTAGCCATATAAATAGGTTTGTAAAGATCTCTATTCTATTTTCTTCAATAGTTTCAGCATGCTAATTGTTTTCTTGAGTACCCTTAAAACTTAATAACGTTCTTTTGGAGCGGGGTGAGAATAAGGTCTCTTTAATGATAAATGCAGTACCATTTGACAACAAGAGACAGGATGTTCTGTAGCCCACTATCAAGTTCAACGGGCCGGATATGATTGTCAGAAGGGTACAATTAGGTATAAAGTTAGAAAAATATCTCCGCTAACAGAGAATGGTGTGCATAGTAGCACTATCAACTAGACAACTACCTTCCCCACTTGTCATACCTAATTTTAAGTTAATTGAATCCGTTACATGGATAAAAAAACTATATACAATTAATTAATATTCAGAAAAGAATAAGAAATCCAATGAATTAAAACAAGCACAAATAAATAATCTGAGAAATTAGATAATGAAATTGTCTATAATTCAAAACTTTAGATCAAACAAGGCCAGCATTGGCTTTCTAAAAATTAAATATCTCCAAAGTGGTGTCTTTAAGATTATTTTGGATGAAATTGGTCTTCCTCATCTTCCTATAAGAATGGTACTCCTTAACAGCATTGACAGGTGAACGATAGGTGCGTGACCAATGATCAGTACCACCAACAGTTGCATAGATTCGGCTGGGTTGAGGCTTGAGAAGGATGTGCCTTACTCTTATTCTTGAAGTTTGGGGCCTTTTGGGCCAAGAGGGCACGGTTTGAGTTGTGGTTTTCACCCCTTGATGGACCTTGAACTTACTTGTTTACCCCATGTCTCGGTTTAGGCTTTCCACCCTTGCCACGTCTCTTATTCTGGTTTATGTGGTTGGGACCGTGAGAAGCACTAGTATTTGTTTAAGGCAAAGGGTGTGCTTGTGAACCAGTAGGGCGAAATAGATGATTCTTCATTAAGAGACTATTGTACTTTTAAAGAAGCAACAAGGTGTTGAAGAAATGAATTGGGAAGAAGAAATAACACAAATCAAAAATACAATCAAAGACATTGAAATTTTACGTAAAAAATCAAATCGGGAAAAATCACGGAGCCACACACAAATCCACTATATTATCAGAGAGAGTATAAGAGAAAAAGAGAGAACCTCACATTCTCTCTATATTTATAATGGTATACACACCCTTAACCCTAATGATGGTGCATCTCTTTTTATAAAGAAAACTAGGGTTACAAGTCATGAAATTACCAAACTTCTCTTGACACATTCTCCAAGTTTCATAGGCTATAAAGCTTTCAGACTTGACCGCGTTTCCACAAAGCATCTCTGAGGTGTTATTCTACACTATCGCTTCGGAATGCTGCTCTACTTAGATGCTTTGGAGTGCTCCCTCCTTAAGAGTGATGCTTCAGAGTGCTCCTCCGGAGTGATACCAAGCTGCTACTCTGGAGCGAGACTTCAACTTTATTCTCAACTTGAAACTCTAAATCACCCAACCTCTTTATCAGGAGTACTTAGCTCCTCACTCTGGGATCTGCAAGAGAGACTTCTCAAAGTAATTCTGGGGGATTCGTGCCTCCTTCCAACCCCCACACCGACCTGACTACGCTTGTCGATCCACATGATGAATCTGCATAGGGTGATAAATCATTAAGGTAATAATTAGGCTCCATAACTTAACACTCTCCCACTTGGAGATTGATTATTACATAGCAATAACACATCATCTCTCTCTCGTACTCCACTAACTTTCAACTCATAGTGAATTTGATGCATCTTAACTCTGGATCCTTAACTTTGAAGACAACACAAAAACTGAACAGCTTCTCCATCATGACTACATTTGTCAACATATTTGCAGGATTCTGACTTGTGTGTATCTTCTCCAGTGACCACATACTCTCCTTCAAGTATGTGACTAAAGTGGTGCCGCACATCAATATACTTGGTTCTGTCATATAGACTGAATATTTGGCAAGATCTATAGCATTCTGGCTATCAGTGTACAATGACGGTCTCACTTATTCTTTGCCAAGCTCTTTCATAAAATCCTTCAGCCATATCAACTCCTTGCAAGCTTTCATCGCTGCAACATATTCAGCCTCTGTCGTAGCTAAGGTAATTATCTTTTGCAGCCTTGACACCCAGCTTACTGCTCCACTGCCCAGCATGAAGACATAACCAGTGGTACTCCTCGACTATCTAAACACCCTAAAGTCAGAATCAATATATACGTACAAATGAATGTCTGTGCCTTCATAGCACAAAGCCATATCTGAACTTCCTTTCAGATATTTCAAGATCCACTTAACTGCTCTCCACTACTCCTGCCCGAGATTGCTCATATATCTGCTGACAACTCTCACTGTTTAAGCAATATTTGACCTCGTACATACATAACATACATCAAGTTGTCCACAATTGATGCATACGACACCTTATACATTAGAGACTTCTTATTTTTAGTCTTCAGTTCATGTGCCTTTGAGATCTTAAAGTGACTTCCCAGCGGGACTGATTAGTCTCTAATTTGCATAATCTTCATCACATTCTCATATTTATTTGATGTAAAATTCTGCTAATAAAGCTTTGCTTGCTTCAATCTAGGTCCATGGTGTGCAAATAAAGAAGAAGACCCTAAACCACCATTTAATGGGTGATTAAAGGCCTACCAAGTAGCCATTGACTTTAGAGTGAAGATTTTGTCAGGCCAGGGCATCAAATCACGAATCCAGGATATCAAGTGGACAGGGGACAGACTAGGTGACGTGCTGCCCGAAGCCAGGCACACGCCGCCCTGGCAGGGCCGCGAAAACGTGGCCCAGGCCGCGTTTCTGCGGCCCTTTGGGCGCGCGCGCGCCCGGGCTTCAGGCCACGGGTCACCCCTTGGCCCCCCTTTCCCCTGGTGCCTATAAATACCCCGTTGGGTCTGAAGAAGGAGATATCCAGAGTTAAACCATTATTGTAATCTTATTTTTTAGATTGTAGTTGTTTTAGTTTTTTTCCTCTTCTAGTTTTAATTTTAACCATTAGAGTGAAAGAGAGAGAGAGAGAGAGTGTGTGTGTGTGTGTAAAGGTTATATTTGAAGGTGACAAGCTAATACAAATAACTACTTCTCTTTCTTCTTTTCATTTACGTGTCTTTGGCATTTATTTTTACGTCCTTGTTGTAGTATAACTTCCTTCCTCTTCACTTCTTTTCTTTTGCTTTCTTATAGTGTAACTCCCTTTCTCTTTACCCTTTTCTTTTATTGTTTCTTTTACTACCATATCTAACTAACTCTTTTATAGCATGGCTAACTAACTACTAACGCACTAATCTCTAACAACTTGCTTGATAAACCCAAATGAGTAAATAGTGTCAACTAAGCCTTGTGCAAACGAGAGCTATGGCATCTTAAGACGAGGGTTCTAACTCTAACTTAGCTACAAGTATTACTTTCTTATATTTCTTGCTTAATAGTTTTTGATGATCTATGAGTTGTGTACTTTACTTGTTGTTGTAAGTTAGAGATTTTTCTTTTAACTTTGCCGATACCATTATTGCACTTGTGTCTTCCCTTATTCTCGCCTTTATCGGATTTTGATAAGGGAATGTCCAAGTTTTTATCGTGTAAAGCTAAGTTAAAGGAAGGACTTTCATTCGTTCCCAACGTGAATAGTTCCTATGCATAAAGATTTTACTTGCCTATGATCCATCGTGAGGCGACATCTTCAAGAAGTTAGGGATTAGCGGAGCAATTAGTAGAAAGTTAGCCATGCATTTTTATCATTAAGAAATTCTAACTTTACAAACCACCAAATCGTTTTCAAACAATTCTTGAAACCAACTTGTTTTTATTTTCTAATCTTTATTTAAAAACAAAGAATTTTCTCTTTTCTTGAACAAAGAAACCGCATCAAGCTTCCATCCTCTCCCTCATTGTGGATACAACCCGTATAGCCACTTCGCTACTACAAAAGAATCACAAAAGCAGTAACATCGACCCACACTCTTTTTATTTATTCTTGTGCTTGCTTTTTGCCGATCAAATTTTGGCGCCGTTGCCGGGGAGGGAACGGCTTTATTGTTCAATACTAAAGATTTTTCTTTGTTCTTGTGTGTAGGTGAAGTGCCACAGAGCTTACTATCAAGGGAAGTGACAGTGGTGGCCAAGGACATTGCGCGAGGACTCATTTGCCCTCGGAAAAAATTCGTGTAAAAGCGAGTTTTTCCGATTAAAGTACTAACAAACTCATTTGCAGGGTTGCCGAAAGCCGCTAAAAATTGCTTTCTAAATTTTTTTAGTTCCATTGAATGCTTCACTCTATACATGTGAAATAAACTCAACAGAAATTCACTTGTTGCTTACTTGAAATTTGAATTAGACTTTTGCATTTAGGGCACGTTTCTGTTTCAATTCATTTCAATTTCTGTTGAAGAGTGCTGGAGAAAAGGTACGTGTACATTCATATAGAATAGGACCAACATTTTGGAGTGATTTATCGCTTTGAGTGTTACCTTGTTGTGAATAAACTGTACACTTGCACAATTGACTTTAAGGGCAAAACTCAAATAAACAAGATAAGGTCGGATTTCATCACCCTTCCTTGGCCCAAAAACCATCTCTAAGTGCACTCATATTTTCCCAAGCCTTAACTAAAAATCAATAAACGTTGGCCCTAGGGACATCTCGGACTCACCAAGAGATTAACCGAAGTTGAAAATTGCAAGAACTATACTCCTGCAAAATCGGTGTCTAAGGAAAGTGGATTGAGAGGCAAAGTCTCGAAAGCTCCATGGTTTGGCGTAATTAGGCCCGTGGCTCACGCCCGGATATCTCCCCCTGAGCTTTGCCCTTTCCTGGCCGATTAGCTTGTAGTCGAGTTCCTGCAACAACCTTCTCCAGAGAATCGACCAATTAGGAGTCGTCTAGGTCCAGGTATCTTAGACTAAGGCTTGTGGTTGTTTTTCTTTCTTTTGTTTGTTATTTTACCTTTTCGTTTGTTAGTTGTTTTCATGTTGTTTGTGGTGTGCTGCATGCAAGAGTGGGTGAGAGATCCTGCAACTTCCAGATTAACAAGAAACACTTCCTTACCCTTGCATCCAGAACTTGTGATGGCGTCACTTCAAGACAGATTTTACCAGATCAGAACTTCATTACCATCTTGTATAAAACTGCCTGAGGCAAATGGAAATAATTTTGAATTAAAGCTTCAATTCATCAACACTCTCCCAAAGTTTCATGGTCTAGAATCGGAGAATGCATACTTCTTTGTTCAAAAATTTGAAGAAGTGTGCCTCATGATGCATATCCCCAGTTAGGAGACGATGCCGTTAGGTTACGTTTCATCCCTTTCTCCCTAAAGGACCTAGCAAAGAAATGGTTGTACAGTTTGGCGATAGATTCTGTCACGACATGGGATGATTTCGTCAAGGCTTTCTTGAAGAAATTCTATCCAATTCACAAAACTGCCCTCATTAGGAAGAATATCATGCAGTTCAGGCAAAAACCGAGCGAACCATTTTGGAGATACTTTGAGCGATTCAAAGATCTCCTAGCTCAGTGCCCTCATCATGGTGTGGAGAAATAGCGTCAGTGCCAGATTCTCTACGAGGACTTAGATTATCAAACGAAAACCCTTTTAGAGACCATGTGTCAGGGAGGGTTCTTGCAGAAGGATGAGAATCAGGGTTGGGATTTATTTGAGGATTTAGCTGAGAAAACCCTGCAATGGGAGCCAGCCTCGAAAAAACCTAAGAATTCACAATCTATAGCTTCAAGAAGAGGGCTCCTATCTCTAGAATCATTCATAGCTGTTGAGGCTAAGATTGCAACCCTAATGAGGAGAATAGAGGCTCTAAAGACAAAAGAGTCAGCCAATGTCAACCAAATCAACCCACCACCAATTAACAATCCGGGTTGTTCATATTGCCAGGCACCAAACTATGTCTTTGAAGAGTGCCCTATTTCCATACCCAGCAAGTGCCACCGGAACACCTGAACGCGGCCTACTCACGGCCGCCGCCTAATCCCTACTCGCAAACATACAATCCAGGTTAGAGGAATCACCCAAATTTCTCCTGGGCCCAGAACAATCCTCCTAGGCCTAATTTCTACAACAATTTTCACCATCCCAGTCCTCCACCAAATTTCTCCAGTCAAACTCCATCTTCCTCCTCTCAAAGTTCACAAATGGAAAAGAAATTCAGCAAATTAGAGGAGAACATAGAAGCTTTCATGAAGTCCCAAGCCACTTTTATGCAAAACCAGGGACAAACACTGAACAACCATTCATAGGCTATATCGAGATTGAAAATACAGATGAGCCAATTAGCTAGCTCCCTAAGTGAAAGACCCAAGGGTACTTTACCTAGTCAGCCGCTAGTTAACCTAAAAACCTCCAATCAAGCATATGAAATTGAGGATCCATCGATCAACCAGTGCAATGCTGTTCACACACTTTGATCTGGAAAGAAGGTAGACAACCAGGTCTACCAACAGAAAAGTCCAGTCCATCCTGATCCTACTCCAGCCTCCACCTTTGCTAGTTCCTCCCAAACTGCTCCTCAAACATCTGACGAGGACAAAGCTGCTGAACAAGTTCATAAGCCTGTAGCACCCTTTCCTAATAGGCTTAGGAGCAACAATAAGAATATGCACATGGAGAAGATACTAGAGATGTTCAACCAAGTCAAATTGAATGTGCCACTTCTTGACGCTATCCAACAAGTCCCAGCTTATGCAAAATTTCTTAAGGATATGTGTACTAAGAAGAGAAAGACAAATGTGCCCAAGAAAGTGTTCTTGGCAACCAATATAAGTGAAATTCTGTCTGGTCCCATTCCGGTGAAATACAAGGATCCCGGATGTCCCACAATTTCCTGCACCATAGGACAGACTGAAATTAGTAGGGCACTTCTTGACCTGGGAGCAAGTATCAACTTGCTACCTCTATCAGTATACCAGCAACTTGGGTTGGGCGAGCTAAGCCCAACTCGAGTCACCATTCAGCTAGCTGACCGATCTGTGAAGATCCCGAAGGGGGAAATCACAGACGTCCTTATCCGGGTCGGGAATTTTATCTACCCCGTTGACTTCATTGTGCTTCAGACCCAACCTGTATCAAATTCGAGGTCTCAAACTCTAGTCATCTTAGGGCACCCTTTCCTTGCTATAGCCAATGCCATAATTAACTATAGGAATGGGTCCATGCGATTGAACTTTGGAGACATAATGAAGGAAGTCAATGTCTTCAACCTTGGAAGACAACCTAGGGATGTCAATGATCAGACGTTTGAGGTCAATTCTACTGAAAACCTGACCAGTGAGCATGAGGAAAGCATGGAGATAGAGACAGAGGTAGAGTTTAATCTGGAGGCTGAGGATTTTAATCTTGACCAGATCGTAGATCGTAGAGGCAGTAGATTGGGCGTCCAGCCTAAGTGTACCTCATTACGGGAATAAAAGTCCGGATATTACTTCTAATGAAGCAACACCTTCCTTAGAGCTAAAAGCCTTACCTGAACACCTCAAGTACGCCTACTGGGCGGAAGAGAAATCCTGCCAGTCACCATAACATCACACCTGACTGAGCAACAAGAGGACAACTTAATGTCTATTCTGAAAAGACATAAGGAAGCGATTGGATGGACTATGAAGGATATCAAAGGGATAAGTCCAGCCATAGTGCAACATATAATCCATTTAACCGATGAAGCGACTCCCAAGAGGGACCCACAACGCAGGCTGAACCCACTCATGTAAGAGGCAGTAAAAGCGAAAATTATGAAACTATTAGATAATGGGATCATTTATCCCATTTCTGATAATTAATGGGTTAGCCCTGTTCATGCGGTCCCGAAGAAAGCAGGCTTTACGGTGGTTGAAAATGAGCAAAAAGAGTTGGTACAAACAAGACTGCCTACCAAGGTTCGTGTTTGTATCGACTATAGAAAATTGAATGCAGCCACCCATAAAGACCACTTTCTGTTACCCTTCATTGACCAAATGCTGGAACGATTGGCTGAACATTAGTACTATTGCTTCCTAGATGGGTACTCGGGATATAATTAAATCCCCATTGCTGCAGAGGACAAGGAAAAGACCACGTTCACCTGTCCATTTGGAACCTTCGCTTACCGACGCATGCCCTTTGGATTGTGCAATGCTCCCGTAACATTCCAACAGTGCATGTTTAGTTTGTTCTCCGACATGGTAGAACGTTTTCTTGAGATTTTCATGGATGACTTCTCCATTTACGGAGATTCATTTGATCGGTGTCTTCATCACCTAGAGTTAGTTCTGCAAAGATGCAAGGAGAAGAATCTAACTCTAAACTTAGAGAAATGCCACTTCGTGGTAAGACAGGAGATTGTCTTAGGCCATGAGATTTCTAGGAGAGGCATTGAAGTGGACAAGGCTAAAGTAGAAGTGATTGCTAAGCTTCCACCACCCAAAAGCATCAAGGATATTAGATCCTTTTTAGGGCATACTGGGTTCTACCGACGGTTCATTAAGGATTTTAGCAAAATCGCTAGGCCCTTAACCAACCTGCTCGCTAAGGACGTGCCCTTTGATTTCAACGATGAATGTTTCAAGTCATGGGGGAAGCTTAAGTAAGAACTTATTTTTGCGCCTATTATTTTTGCTCCTAATTGGGCCCAGCCATTTGAAATCATGTGTGATGCATCTGATTTTACTATTGCGTTGTTCTAGGACAGCGCATCGACAATAGGCAGCTTGTGATTTATTATTTGAGTAGGACCTTGAATGACGCCCAACATAACTATACAATGACTGAGAAGGAATTCTTGGCCGTTGTCTTTGCGTTAGAGAAGTTCCGGTCCTACTTATTAGGTTCGAAGATGGTGATTTTTACGGATCACTCGGCTCTGAAATACCTCATGACCAAGAAGGAAGCAAAAGCCTAATTGATTCGGTGGATCCTTTTGCTTTAAGAATTTGACTTGAAAATACGGAATAAATGAGGTATAGAAAATGTGGTCGCTGATCATCTCTCACGTATTCCGAATGCACCGAACATCCAAGCTCCGATCAATGAGGATTTCCCAGACGAGCACATCCTGGCCATTCTCAAGGAACCCTGGTATGTGGATATTGTTAATTACCTGACCACTGGACAATTACCCGCTGACTGGACAAAGCAAGACCAATACCATTTCTTTGCCCAAGTACGGTACTTCTTCTAGGAAGAACCCTATATTTTTAAGTAGTGTCCCGACCAAATTATATTCGACGATGCATACTAGAGGAGGAACAGAGGAGTGTGCTCAGCTTTTGCCATGACCTTGCATGCGGAGGACACTTCGGTCCCCGCAAGACTACAGAGAAGGTTCTACAAAGTGGGTTCTACTGACCCACTTTGTTCAAAGACTCATATCATTTTTGCAAGTCATGCGTAAATTGTCAGAAGATCGTGAAAATTTCTAGAAGAGACATGATGCCCCTGAACTCGATCCTAGAAGTTGAAATTTTTGATGTTTGGGATATCGACTTCATGGGGCCATTCCCTAATTCCTTCGGCAACCAGTTCATTTTGATTGCTGTAGATTATGTCTCTAAGTGGGTAGAAGCTGTGCCAACTAAGACCAATGACAACAAAGTGGTTGTCAAATTTCTCAAAGAGAATATCTTCTCCCGATTTGGCACCCCTAGAGCGATAATTAGTGATAATGGATCGCATTTCTGCAATAGAGTTTTTGAAACTCTGATGCGAAAATATTCCATCAATCTTAAGTTGTCTACTCCGTATCATCCCTAGACAAATGGGCAGGTAGAAGTTACTGATTGGTACACAATGTTGCATATTTTACCACATAATCCCCATGCATATTGCAAATAAATATATGATTTTTACTCATCTTCTCTATATATTTGCAGGTTCACACTCTAATGGAGAGATAGCCCAATAATCACTTTAATTAGCAATAATTAAAGGGATTAAATTCAAGATTAAGATAAAGCCCAAATTTGAAATCAGAATCCAGAGAGATCCGCGTAACAACTGAAGATTCTAGAAGGCCACGTGGATAACAACCTCGTAACAAACTTGTAACAAAAATTTGGGATCCAACGGCCATAAAAGTGCCGCGCCTTGCCGCGGATCCACCGCAAAATCTGGGCCATTCAATCCCAGATTTTGGCCACCTGTTCTTCTTCTGGAGAGTTCTCTCTGTGCCTATAAATACTGCATTTGGACCTGCGAGCAAAAACTGAACAGAGAAGAGAGAGAGATTAGTGTAAAGCTTTGTATTTTTTGTTTTTCTCTAGGATTTTTGTAGCTCTCTATGATCTTCTTCTTCCCTAGATACTTTGTAAAAGAGAGAGATTGTGAGAGAGAGAGAGCTTGTGTAATCAAGGTGTGACAACTTGAAGCAACAAGGATTCATCCATTCTCCTTCCTCTACTTGAGCTTGGTTCTAGTTTACTTGCTTTCTTTAATTGCTTTCTTTACTTGCTTGCTTTAAATCCTTGCAATTTAATTCATGCTTTGTTCTACTTTTCTTATGGCTTGTAGCTAATTCTTTCTCCATGTACTAGCTAACCACTAGCCTTGCCATCTTCACTAACTCATGGGTGATTGCTTTAGTTCATCTTGCAAGTTGGATGGTCTTCTCTTCTCCGATGGGTTAAACCACCCTTCATGCAATGGGAAAGTAATTAGATCAACACGCAAGACACATCTATGCCAATGACTCAAAGGCAAGCATCATTATCACGGAGTTTGGTAAGCTTTGGCAAGGTAGTAAGGTAAGCTAGTCATGGTTTGATTCTTCAAGTTTTCATTCTTTCTAGTGTTAATACCAAATCCAATCTTGATTTCTTTTCCACTTTCCATCATGAACATATTCATCCATTCTTTCATTTCTTGTTCCATGAATGTTTTATTCTATTAAGCATAGAAGACACTTCGTTTACTTTCTTCACTACTATTCGTAACGCTTCCATCGCTAGCTCTCCCTGAGAATCGACTCGGTATAGCCTTATGCTATAGCGGAGATAGGAAAGGGTACATTGAACATATTGAATACATATGTGGAGTAATTGATCAAAAGGTTTATTCTAAACCTTATCTCTTTCATTTAATATCTGTGAAAATTATACTCCATAATACAACACCTTTCCCGTCTAATTAAAAAATGGCGCCGTTGCCGGGGAGAGCAACGGATTTTCTTTAAAGTGAGAAACTAAATGAATTTCTTCTTTGTTGCAGGTTACAGGTTGAAGAAACAGGAAACTTTGCATTGCAGTGACATATAAGTGGACCTGGGCCTCTGCTCTCGAAAGCAGAGACCAGGATCCCTCCAAATTGCCGCAAATTCTGGGCTTTTGCCGCAAATTTGCGGCAATAAGGAGATCACTACTGACCTAATTTCTGCAGGGCTTGCTTCTCTGCAAAATACATCTGCTGCAATAATTTTTTTTTCCTGTATGCTTCACCATATTCCTGCTAATAAATTCAACAGTAAAAAAATTGGTTGTAATCGTTAAAAGTTGATTAGACATTTGCATACTAGGCACGTGTCTTTCAATTCTTTACTTTTACTGTTGAAGAGTGCTGGAGGCAAGGTACGTTTCGCATTGCATATAGACTAGGAATCATCTCTTGCTTGATTTTCATGCTTTGAGTGAATCTTAGTGATAATTCTTGTACACTTGCATAATTCAACTTTAAGGGCATACCCGTAAATAACATAAGGTTGGGGAGTTCATTACCCTTTCCTTAGCCCGGAAACCACATCCCAGCACTCACTAACCCAAGCCTAATTAATAAAAAATAGACGTTGGCCCTAGGGACATCTCGGACTCATTTAGGAGATTATCCTAAGGGGGACAAGTGTTAGAAATAGACTCTTGCAAATCAGTGTCTAGGAAAGGGATTGAAGGCCGAAAGCCCGAAGGTTGTTGGTTACTTAATTAAGGAACGTCTCTGACGGAAAACCTCCCACCAACCTTGCCCTTCCCTGGCTGATTAACTTGTGGTCTACGTCTACACTAAACCTCCCGTGGACGATCTAATCAGTTAGGAGTCGTCTAGGTCTAGGTCAACCATTCTTTTGGCTTGGTTTTGATTTTTTTTTTCTTTTTTGTTTGTTGTTTGATTTTTCTTTTTGTTTGTGATTTTTTTGTGTGATATGGCATTCAACAATTCTTTCCATCCTAATAATAATCCATATTTCACACAGTCTCCATTCTATTCGGATAATTCCAACCCTGTGTTTTATAATATGCACCAACCAAATACACCGGGATGGCCTTATCCGAATCAATATGACTCATACCCCCCATCTAATAATTATAATTTCCATAATAATTTCAACTCTTCACCGAGTAATTGGGGATTCCAGTCCCCCGAGTTTAATTATCAACCTCCTTGTCCACAATATCCACCTAGTCCATAATATCCACAATATTCATTCTCCGATTCTGCTTCATATATTCCTTTTTCTGGACCTCCCATTGAAGAAAAATCTGAGTTCCAAAAGAGGATAGAAGCCAATCTACTAGAGGCAGAGCAACAACTTAAGACCAAATTAGCCTCTCCAATTCCACCACATTTTCAAGATACATACTCAGTTCCACCAGTCCAAAAAAAAAGACCATCAATTTGGAAATGAGTATGCGTGAGTCCAAACACAAATCCCAAAATCTGATGGACTCACAATTTCAATATCACTTCCAAGACAATACTTTCATCTATCAAAACAATGAAGTCATCAATTATGGAAAGATGCTTGAAGACATGACTCATGCTCAAAATGCTAGAAATCGTGACATAGAGTTGATGATCCAAACTCTTCATTCTCATCCCATTTCTAATGTCACTAGCCACTCTGTTAAAGAAGATGAGTCATGTAGTCTTGGAAATCCAGATTCAATTTCAGCACAATCACCTGAACTTGTCCAAAATTCAGATCCCATTGACATTTTGGCAAGTTTTTCTTTTCCTGAAATTGAACTTGAGTGTGAATATGATCCTGAAATTCCACTTGATGATTCAATTTTTCTTCCTGATTCAATTATGACTCCGGTGTCTTTACATGATTTCACTTCATTTCCCGAGTCAGTATTGGATCCAGTACCAGTCCATTTTGAAATTGAATCACCAATCTTTGATGATCATACTGAACTTGACCAATTCCATACTTTTGAAAGTCCCATTGATAAATTGGCAAGTTCACATTTTTGTGGAATTGAACTACATGAGGAATGTGATCTTGAACCCCAACTTTGTGATTCACTTTTTTTCCTGATTCAATAATGACTCCGATAACTTTACCTGACTTTAATTTTTTCCCGGAGTCGACATTGGATCCTGTACCAATTCATAATGAAGTTGAATCATCCATCTTTGAGGATCATATTAAACTTGACCAATTCTACACTTCTGAAGATACTATTGACAAATTGGCAAGTTCTTCATGTATTGAACTACATATGGAATGTGACCTAGATTCTCACTATCTCTTTACTTCTGAAACTAATTGTACAATTCTATCAGAAGATGTTGATTTAAGTTTCGAAGAATTGTATGGTGATGAGCTAGAATTTCTTAATATTGAAAGTAAAGAGATATCACCCATAGTAGGTCACATCCCATTGTTGGAAAATGATTGTGGACTTGAGCTTCATTTTCTTGACTTGGACCAAATTCCTGAACTCACTTCGACTCCTACACCTTCACTTGAATTCTGTCACCTTCCTGAGTCAGTATTCGTTCCTATCCTTCCTGAGTCCAAGTCAACCGTTTTATCATTTCATATACCATTCTGGGACAAGGTGGTTGACAAATTTGACTCTGAAATTTATTATGGAAAATGAAAATTAGATGGGGTCATGTATTTAATAAAGATCCTTAATGGATTCATCTTTTTAGTGGGTCATATTCATGATATTTCTGGTGGGTTCCTCAAAACCCAAAGAAAAGTTGATTGGGCCATGTTTCGTGGACCAATCAGACCGCCACCGGAACCACCACCTTAAGGTAATTTTTTCCTTCCCTCTTCATTTTTGTTTCATGCATACATATATCATGATGCATTGAGGACAATGCATGAAATAAGTGTGGGGGAGGGTTTACTAACATAGAGTTTTTAGATTTTCTTTCTTTTACACTTCTTTTAGAAAATAAAAAAAAAAAATTTTTTTTTGAAATAAGAGACAAAGTTTAGATCTATTTTTAAGAAAATTAAGATGTATCTTAGAAATTAAGAAAGCCTTAATTATGACATCTTAAACCTAGTTGAAATAATAGATCTTGTTTGAAATTATAGGCTAAGTAAGAAAAATTGGTGAGATATTTTTATCTTGAATTTTTTTGCCTTAGATTGTATGCACTTCACACTTACACATTTTTGGGATGGAGACAAAGACCTAAAATGCCATAAAATAAATAAATAAAAAAAGAATAAAACATCACTTATTAAGCTGGATAATTATGCCTCAAGAAGCATGGTTATTCACGCCTAACGGTGAAAAACATCACTCATTAAGCTGGAGAATTATGCCTCAAGAAGCATAATTATTCACGCCTAACGGTGATCAAAAAGAATAATCCCCTTTAGTTTCGTGGCCTTTTTTACTCGAGACCTTAAACCCGAGGGATGTTTTCTCATCTGGTGCCCTAAGACCGATTGGTTTGGGAGTCATCGGTTAAAGGCTCGTTACAAGGGTGAACTAGAAAGCCTAAACTAAGGGAAGAAAAAAACATAAAAAATATATAAATAAATAAATAAATGGCTTGATGGTTAGAGTTGAAATCCCAGAAATTTTCACTGAGCACGGTGTGCATATTATCTAGGTTTTATGAAAGATAAAGTATTCAATCCAATTTTGAATTCTTACCTTAAATGAAGACAAGATCTTGCATAGAGACTAAGTTTAAGGAAGAATGATTATAGGTGGACTTATGACCTAAGATCACTTATATTTTTGCAAAAATAGTTCGAAAACATGTCTCTCTTTCAAATGGATTTTCAAAACACTAACATTTGTCTTCTTTCTTTATGGATTTTGTGGGTGCAATCCGCTGAAAACCCTCAGGAGACAACACTCCTCCTCTAGGGTAACCTAGAGGTTTAACGGCTTGTTGCACACGCTCAGTGCAATCGTGTCACCTACGAAAGTGGTGTAATAAATTTGTAGTATTTTTTCTTTTCTTTTTCTTTGTTTTGCTCGGGACGAGCAAAAGAATAAGTGTGGGGGTGTGATTGGTACACAATGTTGCATATTTTACCACATAATCCCCATGCATATTGCAAATAAATATATGATTTTTACTCATCTTCTCTATATATTTGCAGGTTCACACTCTAATGGAGAGATAGCCCAATAATCACTTTAATTAGCAATAATTAAAGGGATTAAATTCAAGATTAATATAAAGCCCAAATTTGAAATCAGAATCCAGAGAGATCCGCGTAACAACTGAAGATTCTAGAGGGCCACGTGGATAACAACCTCGTAACAAACTTGTAACAAAAATTTGGGATCCAACGGCCACAAAAGTGCCGCGCCTTGCCGCGGATCCACCGCAAAATCTGGGCCATTCAATCCCAGATTTTGGCCACCTGTTCGTCTTCTGGAGAGTTCTCTCTGTGCCTATAAATACTGCATTTGGACCTGCGAGCAAAAACTGAACAGAGAAGAGAGAGAGATTAGTGTAAAGCTTTGTATTTTTTGTTTTTCTCTAGGATTTTTGTAGCTCTCTATGATCTTCTTCTTCCCTAGATACTTTGTAAAAGAGAGAGATTGTGAGAGAGAGAGCTTGTGTAATCAAGGTGTGACAACTTGAAGCAATAAGGATTCATCCATTCTCCTTCCTCTACTTGAGCTTGGTTCTAGTTTACTTGCTTTCTTTAATTGCTTTCTTTACTTGCTTGCTTTAAATCCTTGCAATTTAATTCATGCTTTGTTCTACTTTTCTTATGGCTTGTAGCTAATTCTTTCTCCATGTACTAGCTAACCACTAGCCTTGCCATCTTCACTAACTCATGGGTGATTGCTTTAGTTCATCTTGCAAGTTGGATGGTCTTCTCTTCTCCGATGGGTTAAACCACCCTTCATGCAATGGGAAAGTAATTAGATCAACACGCAAGACACATCTATGCCAATGACTCAAAGGCAAGCATCATTATCACGGAGTTTGGTAAGCTTTGGCAAGGTAGTAAGGTAAGCTAGTCATGGTTTGATTCTTCAAGTTTTCATTCTTTCTAGTGTTAATACCAAATCCAATCTTGATTTCTTTTCCACTTTCCATCATGAACATATTCATCCATTCTTTCATTTCTTGTTCCATGAATGTTTTATTCTATTAAGCATAGAAGACACTTCGTTTACTTTCTTCACTACTATTCGTAACGCTTCCATCGCTAGCTCTCCCTGAGAATCGACTCGGTATAGCCTTATGCTATAGCGGAGATAGGAAAGGGTACATTGAACATATTGAATACATATGTGGAGTAATTGATCAAAAGGTTTATTCTAAACCTTATCTCTTTCATTTAATATCTGTGCAAATTATACTCCATAATACAACACCTTTCCCGTCTAATTAGTTACCAATCACAACTCAAGCTCATTATGGAAAAGACTGTCGGACAGAGCCGAAAGGATTGGTCGGTCAAACTCAACGATGCATTGTGGGCTTACCGCACTACTTTTAAGACAGTTCTGGGAATGTCTCCTTACAGAATCATATTCGAAAAAGCCTGTCATCTGCCAGTAGAATTAGAACACCGTGCCCTCTGGGCCATTAAGCAGCTCAATTTTGATTTGAGTAAGGGCGGTGAACTAAGAAAACTTCAGATTTCTGAATTAGAGGAGATACGGAATGAAGCATATGAGAATGCTCGGATTACCAAAAAGCAGGACTAAAGTTTTCCATGACCAGATCATAACCCGAAAAAACTTTGCCCCGGGCGACAAGGTTCTACTGTATAACTCTAGGCTTCATATTTTCGCGAGGAAGTTGAAGACTCGTTGGTCTGGACCGTTCATCGTACGTACCGTTTTTTCACACGGTCCTATGATTATTGTAGATCCTAAGAACAACACGGAATTTAAAGTGAATGGGCAAAGATTGAAGCCCTTCTTGACAACTGAGCCTATGACTCCGGATGATAGTGTGCTGACTCTTTTTGCCCCGTCATACACCTAACCATAATAAGTAAAAAAAAAAACATATTTGTTTATATACTTATCCCTTCTACATTTTTGACATTTCTTTAGCCTATTCGCACTTGGCCGGCCCAAGTCCACGAAGACGGTGACATCATTTCTTTACCCTATTTATTGCATTCGCATTTAACTATACATTCATTGAGGACAATGCATTAGATAGGTGCGGGGGTGCTAACACTTTTTCTTTTTCCTTTTATTTTTTCTTCTTTCAAAAGAAAAAAGAAATCTCCAGATTTAAATGAAATTTCATACTCTTTATAAAAATATGAAAAGATTGTAGAAATTAAGGGAATCTTATTAATGAAACTTTATTTTTGCCTAAATAAACAAGAAAGATTGGTTTGACTAAGAATTGGGAAGGATAAGGAAAATAACTCATATCTTTTATTTAGCCTAGAAGAATATGCATAAACTACACACACATGCTTGGGATTTAGAGACACAACTCTGAAAAAAATAAAAGAGCTAGATAATTGTGCCTCAAGAAGCATGATTACTCACGCCAAAAGAAAAGAAAAATATTTATACATAAATAAGTAAATCTTGATTTCGTGGCCTACTCTACTTGCATATTTGACCTGAGGGGTGTTTTTTTCACCTAGTGCCCTGAAACCATCTGGTTTGGGAGTCATCGATTTGATATGTGTTACATAAGTAAAATGAAAAGCCTAATGAAACTAAGAGTAATAAATAAGTATTAATAAACTAAATGATGTTCAAAGTTGAGTTGAAAAATCCCAAGCACATCACACTTACACATTATGTATATCTATCTAAAGCAAAATAACAGAATGAGTTAGAAGTACAAGATCCTTTCTAAATTTAAAGAAAAATCATAGTTTCTTCTTTTATGAAGGCTAAAGTATAGGAGGACTTATGAGGGGTTAAACCTAATTCTTACATCATTTGGTCATTTTTACTTAGATGATTGAAAGTTCTTTTTCATGATAGAATTTTTGCTAACAACTAACTACTTTTCTTCACTTACTGGATTTTGTGGGTGCAATCCGCTGAAAACCCTCAGGAGACAACACTCCTCCTCCAGGGGAAACCTAGAGGTTTAAAAGCTTGTTGCACATGTGATTGATGCAAAACCTGCACACAAAATACGGAATTTCAGATTTAGAATGAAGATGTGCAAGTGCTCAATTCTTACCGCTATAGCAAGTGGCTATGCGGGTCGTGATCCACAAGGAGGGTTTGCGATAGAAGCGTTCACGATTCTTTATTGAAATCTTAATGAAAAAAAATGAAGATTCTTCTTTGTTTAAAGAAATGAAAATGAAAAAAGAATTTATGTTAAAGTTAGAAAGAAAATGAGAGATGAAGAAGGTGGAGAGAAATGGAGAATGACTATTTACAAAGAAAGGGGAAAGAAAGTGACTATGTACAAATGAGTCGAAAAGAATGATTTGGAAGAGGTGGTGATCTATACTAAAGAAATAAAAGAAAAGAAAGAAAAAAGAGTGAAGAAATACTTACCTAGGTTGATTGATGACTTACTTGGAAACCTTTGCATGTTCTACCTTTGCTTCGGAGGCGTTCAACGCATAGGTCATAGGATCAAGCTCAGTCCCCGTTCGCATTAGGTCATCAAGACGAGCAAGAATGAGGTGATACGGATCTTGAGGAGGAGAACATCACATGAATCATCGTTGGCACTCACAAAGACTTTGTTAGACTTGTGCTTTGGAATTCACTTGCATTCTCATCAAAAACAAATGAGGTAAATTAGAAAGAGAAAGAAGAAAGCAAAAGAAAAGGAAAGTAAAGATACGAATATAAACAAATGTTTACCTTTATTGCTTGAAACAATGGAAGAAAGGATGAGGGTACATCGGTGTCACTCTCAACATATGTCTCTCTCGCTTACTTACATGAATCATCATCTAACCTAAGCTACATACAAGTTACAAAAAGAAAAACATAAACTAAGAAATGAAAAACTAGTCTAAATCCTATCTCTGCATGGTCGTCCATTTTCAGCACAAAAGAATGGCCTTTTATAGGCAAAAAACCCAGTGTGCAGGATCCCGGGGAGATCGGGG
>JAVJIF010031343.1:0-400795 GCA_038442645.1 Agave tequilana
GCTATACCGAGTCGATTCTCAGGGAGAGCTAGCGATAGAAGCGTTACGGTCCGTAGTGAAGAAAGTAAACGAGAATTCTTCTATGCTTATAAGAATAAAAACAAATGGGAAAATGAAACGAAAGAATGGATGGATATATTCATGGTGGAAAATGTAAAAAGAAATCAAGATCAAGATTGGTTTTGGACTAACAACTAAAAAGAAAGTAAACTTGAAGAAGCAAACCATGACTAGCTTACCTTACTACCTTACCAACACTTACTAAACTCCGTGATAGTGAAGGCGTGCCTCATGTTGATTTCATCGGCGTAGGTTTGTCTTGCGTGTTGATCTAATTACTTTCTCATGTAGATGAAGGGTGGTTTAACCCATCGGAGAAGAGAAGACCATCCAACTTGCAAGATGAACTAAAGCAATCACCCATGAGTTAGTGAAGATGGCAAGGCTAGTGGTTAGCTAGTACATGGTAGAAAAATTAGCTACAAGCCATTAATGAAGAAAAGCAAAGCATGAAGTAAATTGCAAGAAAGTAAAGAAAGCAAGTAAAGAAAGCAATTAAAGTAGAACCATGCTTCAAGTAGAGAAGTAGAGAATTGATTAATCCTTGCTTCAAGTTGTCACTCCTTGAAGATTACAAGCTCTCTCTCTCTCTCTCTTACAATCTCTCTCTTGCATAAATTTCTAGGAAGAAGAAGAGAGATCTAAAGAACTAAAACCTAGAGAGAAACCTATGAAAAATTACAACATCTAACAATTTCTCCTCTCTTCTCCATTCCGTCTTTTCTCGCAGGTCAGGTGCAGATATTTATAGGCTGAGAGAGAAGCTTCAAGAGCCCTTTCTGTTGGCGCAAAATCCGGATCTCAACAACCCTGGAACTGCCGCGAGCGCGCGGCAAGGGCGCGGCAAAACGGATTCTGTTGGGAAACAGAATTCTGTTGTAGGTTGGTTGAGAGGTTGTTATCCACGTGGCCTTCTAGAATCTTCAATTGGCGCGCGGATCTCTCTGGATTCTGATTTCAAATCTTGGGCTTTATTTTAATCTTGGATTTAATCCCTTTAATTATTGCTAATTAAAGTGATTATTGGGCTTTCTCTCATTTGAGTGTGGACCTGCAAATATATAGAGAAGATGAGTAAAAATCATATATTTATTTGCAATATGCATGGGGATTATGTGGTAAAATATGCAATATTGTGTATCAATCACACCCCCACACTTATTCTTTTGCTCGTCCCGAGCAAAGAAAAAAAAACTATACTACCAATTTTATTACACCACTTTCGCAGGTGACGCGATTGCACTGAGCATGTGCAACAAGCCGTTAAACCTCTAGGTTACCCTAGAGGAGGAGTGTTGTCTCCTGAGGGTTTTCAGCGGATTGCACCCACAAAATCCATAAAAAAAGAAGACAAATGTTAGTGTTTTGAAAACGCATTTTGAAAGAGAGACATGTTTTTGAACTATTTTTGTAAAAATATAAGTGATCTAAGGTCATAAGTCCACCTATAATTATTCTTTCTTAAACTTAGTATCTATGCAAGATCTTGTTTTCAATTAAGGTAAGAATTCAAAATTGGATTGAATATTTTATCTTTTATAATACCTAGATAATATGCACACCGTGACAGTGAAGATTTCTGGGATTTCAACTCTAACCATCAAGCCATTTATTTATATATATTTATTTTCTTTTTCTCTTTTTTCTTCCCTTAGTTTAGGCTTTCTAGTTTACCCTTGTAGCGAGCCTTTAACCGATGACTCCCAAACCAGTCGGTCTTAGGGCACCAGATGAGAAAACATCCCTCGGGTTTAAGGTCTCGAGTAAAAAAGGCCACAAAACTAAAGGGGATTATTTATTTCCTTTACCACCGTTAGGCGTGAATAATCATGCTTCTTGAGGCACAATTCTCCAGCTTAATAGGTGATGTTTTATTTATATTTTTTTTTCTTTTTCTTTTTTTTATTTATATGGCATTTTTGGTCTTTATTTCCATCCCAAGAAATGTGTAAGTGTAAAGTGCATATTTATCTAAGGCAAAAAATTCAAGATAAAAATATCTCCCCAATTTTACTTACTTGGCCTGTAATTTCAAACAAGATCTATTATTTCAATTAGGTTTAAGATGTCATAATTAAGGCTTTCTTAATTTTTAAGATACATCTTAATTTTCTTAAAAATAGATCAAAACTTTGTCTCTTATTTCAAAAAGTTTTTTTTATTATTTATTTATATTTTTTTTTATTTCTAAAAGAAGTGTAAAAGAAAGAAAATCTAAAAACTCTATGTTAGTAAACCCTATCCGTTGCTCTCCCCGGCAACGGCGCCAAAAATTGATTAGACGGGAAAGGTGTTATATTGTGGAGTATAATTTGCACAGATATTAAATGAAAGAGATAAGGTTTAGAATCAACCTTTTGATCAATTACTCCACATATGTATTCAATATGTTCAATGTACCCTTTCCTATCTCCGTTATAGCATAGAGCTATACCGAGTCGATTCTCAGGGAGAGCTAGCGATAGAAGCGTTACGGTCCGTAGTGAAGAAAGTAAACGAGAATTCTTCTATGCTTATAAGAATAAAAACAAATGGGAAAATGAAACGAAAGAATGGATGGATATATTCATGGTGGAAAATGTAAAAAGAAATCAAGATCAAGATTGGTTTTGGACTAACAACTAAAAAGAAAGTAAACTTGAAGAAGCAAACCATGACTAGCTTACCTTACTACCTTACCAACACTTACTAAACTCCGTGATAGTGAAGGCGTGCCTCATGTTGATTTCATCGGCGTAGGTTTGTCTTGCGTGTTGATCTAATTACTTTCTCATGTAGATGAAGGGTGGTTTAACCCATCGGAAAAGAGAAGACCATCTAACTTGCAAGATGAACTAAAGCAATCACCCATGAGTTAGTGAAGATGGCAAGGCTAGTGGTTAGCTAGTACATGGTAGAAAAATTAGCTACAAGCCATTAATGAAGCAAAGCATGAAGTAAATTGCAAGAAAGTAAAGAAAGCAATTAAACTAGAACCATGCTTCAATTAGAGAAGTAGAGAATGGATTAATCCTTACTTCAAGTTATCACTCCTTGAAGATTACAAGCTCTCTCTCTCTTACAATCTCTCTCTTGCATAGATTTCTAGGGAAGAAGAAGAGGGATCTAAAGAACTAAAAGCTAGAGAGAAACCTATGAAAAATTACAACATCTAACAATTTCTCCTCTCTTCTCCATTCTGTCTTTTCTCGCAGGTCAGGTGCAGATATTTATAGGCTGAGAGAGAAGCTTCAAGAGCCCTTTCTGTTGGCGCAAAATCCGGATCTCAACAACCCTGGAACTGCCGCGAGCGCGCGGCAAGGGCGCGGCAAAACGGATTCTGTTGGGAAACAGAATTCTGTTGTAGGTTGGTTGAGAGGTTGTTATCCACGTGGCCTTCTAGAATCTTCAATTAGCGCGCGGATCTCTCTGGATTCTGATTTCAAATCTTGGGCTTTATTTTAATCTTGGATTTAATCCCTTTAATTATTGCTAATTAAAGTGATTATTGGGCTTTCTCTCATTTGAGTGTGGACCTGCAAATATATAGAGAAGATGAGTAAAAATCATATATTTATTTGCAATATGCATGGGGATTATGTGGTAAAATATGCAATATTGTGTATCAATCAAAGTGCAAGCAAGTGGTATCACAAGTTAAAAATGTAAAGCAATGAAAAGCAATAAGGAAACCAATCGCAAACACAAGTAATTTGTTACGAGGTTCGAGCCACTGCTCTACGTCCCCGCTTCCACCACCGTGAAGGATTTCCACAAAATCTGCAAAGGGAATTTCCACACCGGAACCTTTACACCCAAAGGGATTACAATTGGTCTACACAAGACGGGAGTACACAACTCCAACCAATCCAACCTCTACACAAGAGGGATCTCAACACAAGAAAATACAAGTCACTTGGTGATCAAAAGACCACAAACTCTCTCTTACAACTTCTTATAGAGTGGAGATGATTTTTAGCTCAAGAAGTGAAGTGAGAAAAATTTCAGTTGTAAAGAAGTAAAATAGCTTGTAAACCAACTGAAAACTTTAACCAAAGAAAGCACTTTTGAGAATGAAAGCAAGAAAACTTTTCTTTTCTTTTGAAACTTGAAAACTATGAGAATTTTTCTTGTATCAAAACACATAACCAATGACCTCTATTTATAGGGAGTGAATTCATTTCATCCATAACGAATACTAGGTCATTAGGGTAGGTTTTAGCCATTAGGAATTCAGAAATAGGTGTAAGATACATCAAAATCAAAACAGATTCTAAGAAATAGCCGTTGGGGCTCTTTGGCGGCTGGCGGTCGACCGGTAGCCTACATGACAAAAGAGCCGTTGCCTTCGGTCGACCGCAGGCTATACAAAAACAAAATTTTGAACTGTTGGTCGACCGGGCCGGTCGACCGACAAAACCCGAGACTAAGGGTCTTTCAGTCGGTCGAAGGTCGGTCGACCGCAAGGTCTGTCGGTCGACTGGCCCGGTCGACCGGCAGACGTGCACAGACGTGCACGCCCAAGGCCACAAGGCCCGGTCGACCGGACGGTCGACCGATCTGGCCTGAAATAGATCCGGTCGACCGCCCGGTCGACCGTTAGGCCTGAAATAGTATTTATAAGTAAAGAATTTTGAACTTTGAATAATTTTTAAAATATTTTGAAATGGTAACATGCTATAGAGGATGAAATACATGTTTTAAACTAGATGTAAAAATATGAAATATTTTGAGACATGTATATCAATCAAAACATGTACCTAAGCCAACTAACCAAAACAAAACTTGTATTTTTTTTGGAAAGTAAAAATGTGTGTGTGAGTTTTCTTGAGCCAATTTATCATAACCTAACTCTTTAACAATACTAATTCTTACAATGGTTCTAGGTGACTATAAGATCTTCAATATGGGCTTCTCCATATGCAATATTGAATAACTTGAATCCTTGATCCCAAATTGAGTCAACTTGAGTCAAAAACACCTTCCTTTAGGGGAGAAAACATCTTGAATTCTTAGAACCCTGAATCACACTTAAACACTAAAATATGATTAGTACAAATAACTATATATGTTTTGTAATCATCAAAACTCCAAAACCGGGTGATGTAACCTTGGGCCAATATTAGACACGTGCCTAAATGTAAAGTCTAAACCATTTTTAGCATTTAACAAACATCATTTTACTGTTGAGGTTAGAAAGTAAATACAGTGAGACAAACAAGGAAATAGATAGTTACAGATATTAAACTTTGCACTACAGCCAACCTGCAAAAAATACAGGTTAGTAGTTTACTCAGATTGTCACAGGAATGTAGCAAATCTGAGGACTTCTTCGCTCTGCTTTCTTGAGCAGAGTCCAAGGCCACTTATATGTCCACTGCAGAAAAAATTTCTTGTTGTCAAACTTGTACACCAAGAACAAAAAAAAGTTAACAAAAAATGTAAATCTAAAAAGAGAATAACTTACCATCCCTCCCCGACAACGGTGCCAAATTTTGATTGAGTTAGAACCTGCACACAAATATAAAATTTCAGAGATACAAAATAGAAGTGCAAGGTGCTCACTTCTACCGCTATATCAAGTGGCTATGCGGGTTATGATCCACAAGGAGGGACTAGCGATGGAAGCTTTTTTTAGTAAGTTTTTTTTTAAGATACAAAGGATGGTTAAAATTCTTCTTTTAGTTCTTGTAAAGAAAAGAGAAAAATGGAGTTAAAGTCAAGTTAGGAAGAAAGTGGTAGAATGAGAAGATGGAGAAAATAGAAGTGATATGTACAAAGAAATTGAAAGAGTGAAAGAGATTTGAGTGATTATGGTGTTAGTGATCTACACTAAAAGTTACAAGAAGAGAAAGAAAAACTAAAACTTAAAAAACATACTTACCTCTTCAGCGCCTGCTTACCTTTTACCCGTATCGACGATGTACCTTTACTTGAAGGCGAGCGAAGCATGGCAGATGAGATCTTCCCCATTTTCGATTTACACTATGAATTGAAGGGGCGAGCTATACTACCATAGAAATGGATATCCATCGCCATAAGCCATCAACGGTACTTGCAAGGACAAGGCAACTTTGAGGCTATCGGTTTCATTTGGATCCACAAGCACAGAAGAAGGACGAAAAAAAATAAGAATAGAAAAGAAAAGGAAACCTCGATTCGATTCAAATAACAATGGAACAAAAGATCACTTACATCGGTGTCACCTTCAGTACAAGCTTGCTCTCATTTCTCCATGAAAATCTCTTCTCCTCTCAGTTACATACATAAAACAAAAATTACATGAAAGAAAACTAAAAACTTAAGTTACAAACTATAAATTAGCCTAAGTTCTACTCTCTGCTTGGTCCTTCCTTTGCCTTTAAGATTGCAGGTATTCATAGAAGAAATGCAGAGGTTAGAGGAGTATGAAGATAGGAAAAGCTGGCTATTTTTGAATTTGAATCCTCCCCTTATCTCCAAACTTAATTTGATGTGGATATTCAGTTCTGATATGCAGTTTGTTGGCGTGTTGATTGCTGAATATCACTTATCAAATGACTGAATTAGAAATAGTGATCAGCATAAGAGTTGTAGCCCTGTAAGTCTGCTTTTTGGATCATCTTGAATCATCAAATTTGAGATTTGGTAGCAAAAGTTATAATTCAAATACTAAAATGTATCAAGTCAGAATCTGAGTCAAACTTGCTTCATCTCATCCGTTAATCTTCTCTCTATCCATTTATTTCTCTGTATTTGATATTATCCTCAGTTGATCTTTAACTAACCAAAATGGATTTATAGAAATCTGAATTTTACCGGTTTTCATTTGTTGTTATCTTTCTGATTTGCTCTGATCTTCAGCTGAACATTTGTCCCAATCCTTGATTTGTTCTAACTAGATTTGGGATCATTCTCAGCTAACCAAATAGATCCAGTTAAATCTGATTTTGACTGGTATTTATTTAGTTTAATCATCTTTCTCTTCATTATTATCTTCTGCAAAATAGATATTTAAGACAAGAAAATTAGCAGATTTATTACACGATAAATGCAGGAGTGTAATAAAAGAATACAAAATATATGTACGATCACAATTGTAAGCGCTTTATGAACACTTCTACTAAACCATTTTGAGTGTGAACTTGCGGGACAAGATGTTCAACTTCAATCCCAAAGGACATGCAATAATTATCAAATATTTTTTGAATAAACACACTGGCATTATCTGGTTTTATAAAATTTATTAGATAATCCGGGTGGTGAGCCCTCAACTTAACGACCTTGGGGAGGAGTTTAGCAAGAACAACATTTCTGGTGGACAATAAACAAACATGTGACCAGCATGTCGATGCATCAACCAACACGATAAAATAACAAAATGGTCCACATGGTATTGGATTGCTCCACAAATGCCCTTTTGTATCCGCTGGAGAAAAAAGATTGGGTTCTTTGGTTATCTTTGCAGGGTATGATCTTGTCATCAATTTTCACAGTGAGAATGCTCGGCAAATTGTGTTGCAATACACAAGGTCCTTAATAGAAAGGGGATGCCCACGTGATTATTTGAGGATATGCCGCATTGTATCTCGACATGAATGTCCCAAACGGTCATGTTATAGCAAATAAGTGCTCAAGTTGATTGCGAGAAAACTATGCATTGAAAGAGGTTTTGAAAATCAGAAGTTAAATACCAGTGCTTGGCTTCTCGCAATTCTACCGCTATAGAAGTGGCTTGAGAAAAGAAAATAGAAAATCCAAAAAGAAAAAGGAAAAAATATTTTTTTAAATTTATACAAAAAAAGACAACCTATGTTAGTAAAACCCTCCCCCACACCTATATTATGCATTGCCCTCAATGTATGAATGAAATGCATATATGCATGAAAACAGAGAAGGAAGGAAAAATGTCACCTCAAGGTGGTGATTCTGGTGACGGTCTGATTGGTGCAGGCGTTGTTGCCTAATCCAATGAATATGGAGTTTGCAGGAACTCACCTTTGACTTTTATCCCATTAAAAGTTTTATAACCCCCGAATTGAATAGAATCATGGAGGATCCTATGTTGAAAGTTATCCCGGTCAAATGTCCAATTATGAAAAATCATCTCAGAGTTAAATTGTCCTACACCTTGTTCCAATAACAGAATGTGATTTGTTGAAATGGTTGATTTGGGCTAAGGAGTAAAATATACGAGAACCAATACTGACTCAGAGAGTTAATCTAAATCAAGTTGAGAATCGAGAGTTGGATTTGGTTCACGAATTGGGTCTAAATCAAAGATTTGATGTTCACATTCAGTTTCCATCAATGGAATGTGACTTTGCAAGAGAGGTGATTCAAGTTCAAGATTTACAGGTACGAGAAACAATGTTGGATTGAGAATGTGATTTAAATTGGGTAAGGATACATGAGTCAACATTAATTCAAAAATGAAACTGAATCACAAAATTGGTAATTTGGGTCACATTCATGTTCAAGTTCAACTTCATTGAAGTGATAACTTGCCAATTTGTTAAAGGCTTTGTAGTGGTTAAGTTGAAGATGCTGTGATGAAATTGAATTTTGATTAAAGCTTCCAAGGCACAATGATTCTTGAGTCCTGTCAATATGGCTGGAGTTATCAAGAATGATCAATATTTGGTTAGGTAGAGTTTTCTCATTCCTATCATTTATTGTGTGTAACAATTGACTCATTTCTACTTCCACCCTATTGATGGAATCATTGAAATCATTTTGAGTCTGAATCATGACTTCTATACTATTTTTCAAGTCAATCGGTTCTTTGTCTTGTTGCGGTGGGACCTGAAAAAGAGAGTATGAATCATGGTCTTGGAAGTTGTGAGGGAATTTTGAGTCCATTATATTTTGACTTTGTTGTTTAGACTCAAGCAAGGCTTCAAAACTTTTTGTCAACTCAGATTTTTTTTCATTAGGTGGATCTTGATAAGTAGGATATGAAGCCAGATGTTGAAAAAATTGTGAAAATGGTGGTTGACAATGTGACTCAAGAAAGATGTACTCGATGAAGAGTGGAGATGATTTTGCCAATTCTGGTCATTATTCTAGAGATGGGGATTATATTGTGTCGGATAAAATCAATTCGGCATATTTGATTGGTTCATGTTATTCACTGCCAGGTTGGAGATATCCGAGTCAAAAGAGGTTGGAGTGAAAAATAAAATTACATTAGTATGGAAATAATTTGGGTTATAATTCATTTCACATAAAATAACAAAACAAACAAACAAACAGACAAAAAGAAAGAAAAATCAAGCCTATGTTAGGCTAGACCTTAGACCTAAATGACTCCTAATTGATTTACTGTCCAGGAGAGCGTTATTGTAGTAATCTGACCATAGGTTAATTAGCCAGATAGGGCAAAAGTCAGTGGGAGGTATCCTTGCAGAGCAACGAGCCTTAATTATGTCAAACCACTGAGTCTTCGAGGGTCTTACCTCTTAATCCCTAACCTTAAACACTGATTTGACCAGAGTCAAACTTTAATAACTTCCTTCCGATGTCAATCTCTTATTAAGTTCAAGATGTCCCTAGGGCTAACGTCTAGACTATTTTTAGTTAGGCTTGGGTTTGTGAGTGCAGAGATGATTTTTGGGCTGAGAGGGTAATGACTTCCTCATCTTATCTTATTTTTGAGATTTACCTTTAAATCATTTTGTGCAAGTGTGCAAATATAGCAAGATAAACACTCAAAGCAATGAAATCACTCAAGGGTTTTTTCTACTTTATATGCAATGTAGTTTTTTACACCGTGCTCTAGCACTCAACAACAGGACAAAACAGTAATATGGAATGAATTTTACAAGTGCCTGATGCAAATGTCAAAATATTTTTTAATAATTCCAATCACTGTTTTCTATTTTTATTATTACAATGCGTGGACAAACAATACAAGAAAAAATATAGCAGAAATAAAGATGAATTTGCACTTATAAAGATCTTGAAAAAAAATCAAGTTCTCAGCCTCTGTTATTGTCGCGCTTGCGCAGCTTATGCCGTGTTTGTGCAACAAAGTAGTGGAAGTAGAGTCCCTGCTTTCTAGAGCAGGGATCTACAGGACTATACTGGCTTTTGCATTGATTATTTCTGTAGATATTTACCTGCACATAGAAACAGAGAAAAATTGTTAACCCCGTAGTAAAAATACCTTTCCCTCAAAATTTGATTGGGGAAAAATCGAGCACTGAAGACAGGTTTTGAAAATCAGAAGCTAAATACTGGTTCTTTGGCTTCTCGCAGTTCTACTGTTATAGTAAGTGGCTATGCGGGTCGTGATCCACAAGAAGGAATGTGATGGAAGCTTTTCTTTATATTCACTAAACCGGTTAAAAAGATCTTCTTTGTTTCAAAAGAAAAAGTAAGGAAAGCAAAATCAAAGGAAGAAGGAGAAGAAGAAAACTTTTGGTTTTTAAATTGATTTTTAAAAAGAAATAAAAAGAAAAAGAGAAAGTACATGGCTAACATCCCACTAAGTGCTCCCACTAACATACTTACCTTTTTGGATGATTGCCTCACATTGGATCCTTGGCAACTACTGACCTTGATTTGAAGACTTTCACAGTATGGTCTATAAGATCTGATTCACATCCCATTCTACATTACATCATCAAAAACTATAAAGATTAATCATGAAATGATATAAAACTTTAAGATTTAGAATCCATCATCATGATACATCAGTGGCACTTGCAAGAGCAAGGCTATTTTGATGCTATTAGATTCATGTGGCTACAAATCATGCAAGAGTAAAAAAGATAGTGAGTTATTATTAAGTTGGCCATGATAAAAGAAATTAGCTATTCATTTAGAAAGAATATAAAGAAGAAAATGATGAAGATAAAGAAGAAATCTTTTCATAAACTGTCACTATCTGTTACAAGTTCCTCTTTTTTCTGATGAATCTCTTTCTATTCTGATCCTAGATCTAAAAAGAAACAGAAAATTACATAAAAAAGAAAAGAAAAGAAAAGAAAATACTAAACTAAACTAGGGAAAGAATCCTAGCTTCTTCTCTCTCCCGTTTCTCTACCTTCTGCTAGGGTATTTATAGGAGAAACCCAGGGCTTCAAACTAATCCTAGCCATACGTCAAGACGCTGATCCAGCGACCTTGTTTTGCCGTGAAAACACGACTTTTGCCGCGGATCCGCAACAATCTCTTGGCTGCGGATCATGCGTTTTCTCCTCCACGCTCCCCTCGTTCAGTTGCCTTTGATTCTCTGAGAGGATTGTCTCTAGGTGTTGGGATCTTTAGAATATCTGCATCAATCTTTGACTTGAGAAAATATATTCTATTAAAATCTGAATTAATTAGGTTTTTTGGGCTTATTTCTTCTCCTTCTCCATTAATAAAGACATGCACACCATTAAACAAAAAAAAAGATTAAATAGCAGAGTTTATTATAAAATAAATGTGGTAATACGATATAAAATATGCAATATTCGTGAATAATCATAGTCCAACAGCTTCTGGCTAGTGACATAGTTAGCCTTAATCGAGCGAATGGTTGTAATATACAGTTCATTTAGGAGGCATTCTATTTTCTCGAAAATACGCTTCTAGCCATATAAATAGGTTTGTAAAGATCTCTATTCTATTTTCTTCAATAGTTTCAGCATGCTAATTGTTTTCTTGAGTACCCTTAAAACTTAATAACGTTCTTTTGGAGCGGGGTGAGAATAAGGTCTCTTTAATGATAAATGCAGTACCATTTGACAACAAGAGACAGGATGTTCTGTAGCCCACTATCAAGTTCAACGGGCCGGATATGATTGTCAGAAGGGTACAATTAGGTATAAAGTTAGAAAAATATCTCCGCTAACAGAGAATGGTGTGCATAGTAGCACTATCAACTAGACAACTACCTTCCCCACTTGTCATACCTAATTTTAAGTTAATTGAATCCGTTACATGGATAAAAAAACTATATACAATTAATTAATATTCAGAAAAGAATAAGAAATCCAATGAATTAAAACAAGCACAAATAAATAATCTGAGAAATTAGATAATGAAATTGTCTATAATTCAAAACTTTAGATCAAACAAGGCCAGCATTGGCTTTCTAAAAATTAAATATCTCCAAAGTGGTGTCTTTAAGATTATTTTGGATGAAATTGGTCTTCCTCATCTTCCTATAAGAATGGTACTCCTTAACAGCATTGACAGGTGAACGATAGGTGCGTGACCAATGATCAGTACCACCAACAGTTGCATAGATTCGGCTGGGTTGAGGCTTGAGAAGGATGTGCCTTACTCTTATTCTTGAAGTTTGGGGCCTTTTGGGCCAAGAGGGCACGGTTTGAGTTGTGGTTTTCACCCCTTGATGGACCTTGAACTTACTTGTTTACCCCATGTCTCGGTTTAGGCTTTCCACCCTTGCCACGTCTCTTATTCTGGTTTATGTGGTTGGGACCGTGAGAAGCACTAGTATTTGTTTAAGGCAAAGGGTGTGCTTGTGAACCAGTAGGGCGAAATAGATGATTCTTCATTAAGAGACTATTGTACTTTTAAAGAAGCAACAAGGTGTTGAAGAAATGAATTGGGAAGAAGAAATAACACAAATCAAAAATACAATCAAAGACATTGAAATTTTACGTAAAAAATCAAATCGGGAAAAATCACGGAGCCACACACAAATCCACTATATTATCAGAGAGAGTATAAGAGAAAAAGAGAGAACCTCACATTCTCTCTATATTTATAATGGTATACACACCCTTAACCCTAATGATGGTGCATCTCTTTTTATAAAGAAAACTAGGGTTACAAGTCATGAAATTACCAAACTTCTCTTGACACATTCTCCAAGTTTCATAGGCTATAAAGCTTTCAGACTTGACCGCGTTTCCACAAAGCATCTCTGAGGTGTTATTCTACACTATCGCTTCGGAATGCTGCTCTACTTAGATGCTTTGGAGTGCTCCCTCCTTAAGAGTGATGCTTCAGAGTGCTCCTCCGGAGTGATACCAAGCTGCTACTCTGGAGCGAGACTTCAACTTTATTCTCAACTTGAAACTCTAAATCACCCAACCTCTTTATCAGGAGTACTTAGCTCCTCACTCTGGGATCTGCAAGAGAGACTTCTCAAAGTAATTCTGGGGGATTCGTGCCTCCTTCCAACCCCCACACCGACCTGACTACGCTTGTCGATCCACATGATGAATCTGCATAGGGTGATAAATCATTAAGGTAATAATTAGGCTCCATAACTTAACACTCTCCCACTTGGAGATTGATTATTACATAGCAATAACACATCATCTCTCTCTCGTACTCCACTAACTTTCAACTCATAGTGAATTTGATGCATCTTAACTCTGGATCCTTAACTTTGAAGACAACACAAAAACTGAACAGCTTCTCCATCATGACTACATTTGTCAACATATTTGCAGGATTCTGACTTGTGTGTATCTTCTCCAGTGACCACATACTCTCCTTCAAGTATGTGACTAAAGTGGTGCCGCACATCAATATACTTGGTTCTGTCATATAGACTGAATATTTGGCAAGATCTATAGCATTCTGGCTATCAGTGTACAATGACGGTCTCACTTATTCTTTGCCAAGCTCTTTCATAAAATCCTTCAGCCATATCAACTCCTTGCAAGCTTTCATCGCTGCAACATATTCAGCCTCTGTCGTAGCTAAGGTAATTATCTTTTGCAGCCTTGACACCCAGCTTACTGCTCCACTGCCCAGCATGAAGACATAACCAGTGGTACTCCTCGACTATCTAAACACCCTAAAGTCAGAATCAATATATACGTACAAATGAATGTCTGTGCCTTCATAGCACAAAGCCATATCTGAACTTCCTTTCAGATATTTCAAGATCCACTTAACTGCTCTCCACTACTCCTGCCCGAGATTGCTCATATATCTGCTGACAACTCTCACTGTTTAAGCAATATTTGACCTCGTACATACATAACATACATCAAGTTGTCCACAATTGATGCATACGACACCTTATACATTAGAGACTTCTTATTTTTAGTCTTCAGTTCATGTGCCTTTGAGATCTTAAAGTGACTTCCCAGCGGGACTGATTAGTCTCTAATTTTGCATAATCTTCATCACATTCTCATATTTATTTGATGTAAAATTCTGCTAATAAAGCTTTGCTTGCTTCAATCTAGGTCCATGGTGTGCAAATAAAGAAGAAGACCCTAAACCACCATTTAATGGGTGATTAAAGGCCTACCAAGTAGCCATTGACTTTAGAGTGAAGATTTTGTCAGGCCAGGGCATCAAATCACGAATCCAGGATATCAAGTGGACAGGGGACAGACTAGGTGACGTGCTGCCCGAAGCCAGGCACACGCCGCCCTGGCAGGGCCGCGAAAACGTGGCCCAGGCCGCGTTTCTGCGGCCCTTTGGGCGCGCGCGCGCCCGGGCTTCAGGCCACGGGTCACCCCTTGGCCCCCCTTTCCCCTGGTGCCTATAAATACCCCGTTGGGTCTGAAGAAGGAGATATCCAGAGTTAAACCATTATTGTAATCTTATTTTTTAGATTGTAGTTGTTTTAGTTTTTTTCCTCTTCTAGTTTTAATTTTAACCATTAGAGTGAAAGAGAGAGAGAGAGAGAGTGTGTGTGTGTGTAAAGGTTATATTTGAAGGTGACAAGCTAATACAAATAACTACTTCTCTTTCTTCTTTTCATTTACGTGTCTTTGGCATTTATTTTTACGTCCTTGTTGTAGTATAACTTCCTTCCTCTTCACTTCTTTTCTTTTGCTTTCTTATAGTGTAACTCCCTTTCTCTTTACCCCTTTTCTTTTATTGTTTCTTTTACTACCATATCTAACTAACTCTTTTATAGCATGGCTAACTAACTACTAACGCACTAATCTCTAACAACTTGCTTGATAAACCCAAATGAGTAAATAGTGTCAACTAAGCCTTGTGCAAACGAGAGCTATGGCATCTTAAGACGAGGGTTCTAACTCTAACTTAGCTACAAGTATTACTTTCTTATATTTCTTGCTTAATAGTTTTTGATGATCTATGAGTTGTGTACTTTACTTGTTGTTGTAAGTTAGAGATTTTTCTTTTAACTTTGCCGATACCATTATTGCACTTGTGTCTTCCCTTATTCTCGCCTTTTATCGGATTTTGATAAGGGAATGTCCAAGTTTTTATCGTGTAAAGCTAAGTTAAAGGAAGGACTTTCATTCGTTCCCAACGTGAATAGTTCCTATGCATAAAGATTTTACTTGCCTATGATCCATCGTGAGGCGACATCTTCAAGAAGTTAGGGATTAGCGGGAGCAATTAGTAGAAAGTTAGCCATGCATTTTATCATTAAGAAATTCTAACTTTACAAACCACCAAATCGTTTTCAAACAATTCTTGAAACCAACTTGTTTTTATTTTCTAATCTTTATTTAAAAACAAAGAATTTTCTCTTTTCTTGAACAAAGAAACCGCATCAAGCTTCCATCCTCTCCCTCATTGTGGATACAACCCGTATAGCCACTTCGCTACTACAAAAGAATCACAAAAGCAGTAACATCGACCCACACTCTTTTTATTTATTCTTGTGCTTGCTTTTTGCCGATCAAATTTTGGCGCCGTTGCCGGGGAGGGAACGGCTTTATTGTTCAATACTAAAGATTTTTCTTTGTTCTTGTGTGTAGGTGAAGTGCCACAGAGCTTACTATCAAGGGAAGTGACAGTGGTGGCCAAGGACATTGCGCGAGGACTCATTTGCCCTCGGAAAAAATTCGTGTAAAAGCGAGTTTTTCCGATTAAAGTACTAACAAACTCATTTGCAGGGTTGCCGAAAGCCGCTAAAAATTGCTTTCTAAATTTTTTTAGTTCCATTGAATGCTTCACTCTATACATGTGAAATAAACTCAACAGAAATTCACTTGTTGCTTACTTGAAATTTGAATTAGACTTTTGCATTTAGGGCACGTTTCTGTTTCAATTCATTTCAATTTCTGTTGAAGAGTGCTGGAGAAAAGGTACGTGTACATTCATATAGAATAGGACCAACATTTTGGAGTGATTTATCGCTTTGAGTGTTACCTTGTTGTGAATAAACTGTACACTTGCACAATTGACTTTAAGGGCAAAACTCAAATAAACAAGATAAGGTCGGATTTCATCACCCTTCCTTGGCCCAAAAACCATCTCTAAGTGCACTCATATTTTCCCAAGCCTTAACTAAAAATCAATAAACGTTGGCCCTAGGGACATCTCGGACTCACCAAGAGATTAACCGAAGTTGAAAATTGCAAGAACTATACTCCTGCAAAATCGGTGTCTAAGGAAAGTGGATTGAGAGGCAAAGTCTCGAAAGCTCCATGGTTTGGCGTAATTAGGCCCGTGGCTCACGCCCGGATATCTCCCCCTGAGCTTTGCCCTTTCCTGGCCGATTAGCTTGTAGTCGAGTTCCTGCAACAACCTTCTCCAGAGAATCGACCAATTAGGAGTCGTCTAGGTCCAGGTATCTTAGACTAAGGCTTGTGGTTGTTTTTCTTTCTTTTGTTTGTTTATTTTACCTTTTCGTTTGTTAGTTGTTTTCATGTTGTTTGTGGTGTGCTGCATGCAAGAGTGGGTGAGAGATCCTGCAACTTCCAGATTAACAAGAAACACTTCCTTACCCTTGCATCCAGAACTTGTGATGGCGTCACTTCAAGACAGATTTTACCAGATCAGAACTTCATTACCATCTTGTATAAAACTGCCTGAGGCAAATGGAAATAATTTTGAATTAAAGCTTCAATTCATCAACACTCTCCCAAAGTTTCATGGTCTAGAATCGGAGAATGCATACTTCTTTGTTCAAAAATTTGAAGAAGTGTGCCTCATGATGCATATCCCCCAGTTAGGAGACGATGCCGTTAGGTTACGTTTCATCCCTTTCTCCCTAAAGGACCTAGCAAAGAAATGGTTGTACAGTTTGGCGATAGATTCTGTCACGACATGGGATGATTTCGTCAAGGCTTTCTTGAAGAAATTCTATCCAATTCACAAAACTGCCCTCATTAGGAAGAATATCATGCAGTTCAGGCAAAAACCGAGCGAACCATTTTGGAGATACTTTGAGCGATTCAAAGATCTCCTAGCTCAGTGCCCTCATCATGGTGTGGAGAAATAGCGTCAGTGCCAGATTCTCTACGAGGACTTAGATTATCAAACGAAAACCCTTTTAGAGACCATGTGTCAGGGAGGGTTCTTGCAGAAGGATGAGAATCAGGGTTGGGATTTATTTGAGGATTTAGCTGAGAAAACCCTGCAATGGGAGCCAGCCTCGAAAAAACCTAAGAATTCACAATCTATAGCTTCAAGAAGAGGGCTCCTATCTCTAGAATCATTCATAGCTGTTGAGGCTAAGATTGCAACCCTAATGAGGAGAATAGAGGCTCTAAAGACAAAAGAGTCAGCCAATGTCAACCAAATCAACCCACCACCAATTAACAATCCGGGTTGTTCATATTGCCAGGCACCAAACTATGTCTTTGAAGAGTGCCCTATTTCCATACCCAGCAAGTGCCACCGGAACACCTGAACGCGGCCTACTCACGGCCGCCGCCTAATCCCTACTCGCAAACATACAATCCAGGTTAGAGGAATCACCCAAATTTCTCCTGGGCCCAGAACAATCCTCCTAGGCCTAATTTCTACAACAATTTTCACCATCCCAGTCCTCCACCAAATTTCTCCAGTCAAACTCCATCTTCCTCCTCTCAAAGTTCACAAATGGAAAAGAAATTCAGCAAATTAGAGGAGAACATAGAAGCTTTCATGAAGTCCCAAGCCACTTTTATGCAAAACCAGGGACAAACACTGAACAACCATTCATAGGCTATATCGAGATTGAAAATACAGATGAGCCAATTAGCTAGCTCCCTAAGTGAAAGACCCAAGGGTACTTTACCTAGTCAGCCGCTAGTTAACCTAAAAACCTCCAATCAAGCATATGAAATTGAGGATCCATCGATCAACCAGTGCAATGCTGTTCACACACTTTGATCTGGAAAGAAGGTAGACAACCAGGTCTACCAACAGAAAAGTCCAGTCCATCCTGATCCTACTCCAGCCTCCACCTTTGCTAGTTCCTCCCAAACTGCTCCTCAAACATCTGACGAGGACAAAGCTGCTGAACAAGTTCATAAGCCTGTAGCACCCTTTCCTAATAGGCTTAGGAGCAACAATAAGAATATGCACATGGAGAAGATACTAGAGATGTTCAACCAAGTCAAATTGAATGTGCCACTTCTTGACGCTATCCAACAAGTCCCAGCTTATGCAAAATTTCTTAAGGATATGTGTACTAAGAAGAGAAAGACAAATGTGCCCAAGAAAGTGTTCTTGGCAACCAATATAAGTGAAATTCTGTCTGGTCCCATTCCGGTGAAATACAAGGATCCCGGATGTCCCACAATTTCCTGCACCATAGGACAGACTGAAATTAGTAGGGCACTTCTTGACCTGGGAGCAAGTATCAACTTGCTACCTCTATCAGTATACCAGCAACTTGGGTTGGGCGAGCTAAGCCCAACTCGAGTCACCATTCAGCTAGCTGACCGATCTGTGAAGATCCCGAAGGGGGAAATCACAGACGTCCTTATCCGGGTCGGGAATTTTATCTACCCCGTTGACTTCATTGTGCTTCAGACCCAACCTGTATCAAATTCGAGGTCTCAAACTCTAGTCATCTTAGGGCACCCTTTCCTTGCTATAGCCAATGCCATAATTAACTATAGGAATGGGTCCATGCGATTGAACTTTGGAGACATAATGAAGGAAGTCAATGTCTTCAACCTTGGAAGACAACCTAGGGATGTCAATGATCAGACGTTTGAGGTCAATTCTACTGAAAACCTGACCAGTGAGCATGAGGAAAGCATGGAGATAGAGACAGAGGTAGAGTTTAATCTGGAGGCTGAGGATTTTAATCTTGACCAGATCGTAGATTCGGCAGTAGATTGGGCGTCCAGCCTAAGTGTACCTCATTACGGGAATAAAAGTCCGGATATTACTTCTAATGAAGCAACACCTTCCTTAGAGCTAAAAGCCTTACCTGAACACCTCAAGTACGCCTACTGGGCGGAAGAGAAATCCTGCCAGTCACCATAACATCACACCTGACTGAGCAACAAGAGGACAACTTAATGTCTATTCTGAAAAGACATAAGGAAGCGATTGGATGGACTATGAAGGATATCAAAGGGATAAGTCCAGCCATAGTGCAACATATAATCCATTTAACCGATGAAGCGACTCCCAAGAGGGACCCACAACGCAGGCTGAACCCACTCATGTAAGAGGCAGTAAAAGCGAAAATTATGAAACTATTAGATAATGGGATCATTTATCCCATTTCTGATAATTAATGGGTTAGCCCTGTTCATGCGGTCCCGAAGAAAGCAGGCTTTACGGTGGTTGAAAATGAGCAAAAAGAGTTGGTACAAACAAGACTGCCTACCAAGGTTCGTGTTTGTATCGACTATAGAAAATTGAATGCAGCCACCCATAAAGACCACTTTCTGTTACCCTTCATTGACCAAATGCTGGAACGATTGGCTGAACATTAGTACTATTGCTTCCTAGATGGGTACTCGGGATATAATTAAATCCCCATTGCTGCAGAGGACAAGGAAAAGACCACGTTCACCTGTCCATTTGGAACCTTCGCTTACCGACGCATGCCCTTTGGATTGTGCAATGCTCCCGTAACATTCCAACAGTGCATGTTTAGTTTGTTCTCCGACATGGTAGAACGTT
This sequence comes from Agave tequilana, assembly GCA_038442645.1. Lineage (NCBI taxonomy): Eukaryota > Viridiplantae > Streptophyta > Magnoliopsida > Asparagales > Asparagaceae > Agave > Agave tequilana. The sequence continues at coordinate 19,783 of JAVJIF010031343.1, forward strand.
TTCTTGAGATTTTCATGGATGACTTCTCCATTTACGGAGATTCATTTGATCGGTGTCTTCATCACCTAGAGTTAGTTCTGCAAAGATGCAAGGAGAAGAATCTAACTCTAAACTTAGAGAAATGCCACTTCGTGGTAAGACAGGAGATTGTCTTAGGCCATGAGATTTCTAGGAGAGGCATTGAAGTGGACAAGGCTAAAGTAGAAGTGATTGCTAAGCTTCCACCACCCAAAAGCATCAAGGATATTAGATCCTTTTTAGGGCATACTGGGTTCTACCGACGGTTCATTAAGGATTTTAGCAAAATCGCTAGGCCCTTAACCAACCTGCTCGCTAAGGACGTGCCCTTTGATTTCAACGATGAATGTTTCAAGTCATGGGGGAAGCTTAAGTAAGAACTTATTTTTGCGCCTATTATTTTTGCTCCTAATTGGGCCCAGCCATTTGAAATCATGTGTGATGCATCTGATTTTACTATTGGCGTTGTTCTAGGACAGCGCATCGACAATAGGCAGCTTGTGATTTATTATTTGAGTAGGACCTTGAATGACGCCCAACATAACTATACAATGACTGAGAAGGAATTCTTGGCCGTTGTCTTTGCGTTAGAGAAGTTCCGGTCCTACTTATTAGGTTCGAAGATGGTGATTTTTACGGATCACTCGGCTCTGAAATACCTCATGACCAAGAAGGAAGCAAAAGCCTAATTGATTCGGTGGATCCTTTTGCTTTAAGAATTTGACTTGAAAATACGGAATAAATGAGGTATAGAAAATGTGGTCGCTGATCATCTCTCACGTATTCCGAATGCACCGAACATCCAAGCTCCGATCAATGAGGATTTCCCAGACGAGCACATCCTGGCCATTCTCAAGGAACCCTGGTATGTGGATATTGTTAATTACCTGACCACTGGACAATTACCCGCTGACTGGACAAAGCAAGACCAATACCATTTCTTTGCCCAAGTACGGTACTTCTTCTAGGAAGAACCCTATATTTTTAAGTAGTGTCCCGACCAAATTATATTCGACGATGCATACTAGAGGAGGAACAGAGGAGTGTGCTCAGCTTTTGCCATGACCTTGCATGCGGAGGACACTTCGGTCCCCGCAAGACTACAGAGAAGGTTCTACAAAGTGGGTTCTACTGACCCACTTTGTTCAAAGACTCATATCATTTTTGCAAGTCATGCGTAAATTGTCAGAAGATCGTGAAAATTTCTAGAAGAGACATGATGCCCCTGAACTCGATCCTAGAAGTTGAAATTTTTGATGTTTGGGATATCGACTTCATGGGGCCATTCCCTAATTCCTTCGGCAACCAGTTCATTTTGATTGCTGTAGATTATGTCTCTAAGTGGGTAGAAGCTGTGCCAACTAAGACCAATGACAACAAAGTGGTTGTCAAATTTCTCAAAGAGAATATCTTCTCCCGATTTGGCACCCCTAGAGCGATAATTAGTGATAATGGATCGCATTTCTGCAATAGAGTTTTTGAAACTCTGATGCGAAAATATTCCATCAATCTTAAGTTGTCTACTCCGTATCATCCCTAGACAAATGGGCAGGTAGAAGTTACTGATTGGTACACAATGTTGCATATTTTACCACATAATCCCCATGCATATTGCAAATAAATATATGATTTTTACTCATCTTCTCTATATATTTGCAGGTTCACACTCTAATGGAGAGATAGCCCAATAATCACTTTAATTAGCAATAATTAAAGGGATTAAATTCAAGATTAAGATAAAGCCCAAATTTGAAATCAGAATCCAGAGAGATCCGCGTAACAACTGAAGATTCTAGAAGGCCACGTGGATAACAACCTCGTAACAAACTTGTAACAAAAATTTGGGATCCAACGGCCATAAAAGTGCCGCGCCTTGCCGCGGATCCACCGCAAAATCTGGGCCATTCAATCCCAGATTTTGGCCACCTGTTCTTCTTCTGGAGAGTTCTCTCTGTGCCTATAAATACTGCATTTGGACCTGCGAGCAAAAACTGAACAGAGAAGAGAGAGAGATTAGTGTAAAGCTTTGTATTTTTTGTTTTTCTCTAGGATTTTTGTAGCTCTCTATGATCTTCTTCTTCCCTAGATACTTTGTAAAAGAGAGAGATTGTGAGAGAGAGAGAGCTTGTGTAATCAAGGTGTGACAACTTGAAGCAACAAGGATTCATCCATTCTCCTTCCTCTACTTGAGCTTGGTTCTAGTTTACTTGCTTTCTTTAATTGCTTTCTTTACTTGCTTGCTTTAAATCCTTGCAATTTAATTCATGCTTTGTTCTACTTTTCTTATGGCTTGTAGCTAATTCTTTCTCCATGTACTAGCTAACCACTAGCCTTGCCATCTTCACTAACTCATGGGTGATTGCTTTAGTTCATCTTGCAAGTTGGATGGTCTTCTCTTCTCCGATGGGTTAAACCACCCTTCATGCAATGGGAAAGTAATTAGATCAACACGCAAGACACATCTATGCCAATGACTCAAAGGCAAGCATCATTATCACGGAGTTTGGTAAGCTTTGGCAAGGTAGTAAGGTAAGCTAGTCATGGTTTGATTCTTCAAGTTTTCATTCTTTCTAGTGTTAATACCAAATCCAATCTTGATTTCTTTTCCACTTTCCATCATGAACATATTCATCCATTCTTTCATTTCTTGTTCCATGAATGTTTTATTCTATTAAGCATAGAAGACACTTCGTTTACTTTCTTCACTACTATTCGTAACGCTTCCATCGCTAGCTCTCCCTGAGAATCGACTCGGTATAGCCTTATGCTATAGCGGAGATAGGAAAGGGTACATTGAACATATTGAATACATATGTGGAGTAATTGATCAAAAGGTTTATTCTAAACCTTATCTCTTTCATTTAATATCTGTGAAAATTATACTCCATAATACAACACCTTTCCCGTCTAATTAAAAAATGGCGCCGTTGCCGGGGAGAGCAACGGATTTTCTTTAAAGTGAGAAACTAAATGAATTTTCTTCTTTGTTGCAGGTTACAGGTTGAAGAAACAGGAAACTTTGCATTGCAGTGACATATAAGTGGACCTGGGCCTCTGCTCTCGAAAGCAGAGACCAGGATCCCTCCAAATTGCCGCAAATTCTGGGCTTTTGCCGCAAATTTGCGGCAATAAGGAGATCACTACTGACCTAATTTCTGCAGGGCTTGCTTCTCTGCAAAATACATCTGCTGCAATAATTTTTTTTTCCTGTATGCTTCACCATATTCCTGCTAATAAATTCAACAGTAAAAAAATTGGTTGTAATCGTTAAAAGTTGATTAGACATTTGCATACTAGGCACGTGTCTTTCAATTCTTTACTTTTACTGTTGAAGAGTGCTGGAGGCAAGGTACGTTTCGCATTGCATATAGACTAGGAATCATCTCTTGCTTGATTTTCATGCTTTGAGTGAATCTTAGTGATAATTCTTGTACACTTGCATAATTCAACTTTAAGGGCATACCCGTAAATAACATAAGGTTGGGGAGTTCATTACCCTTTCCTTAGCCCGGAAACCACATCCCAGCACTCACTAACCCAAGCCTAATTTAATAAAAAAATAGACGTTGGCCCTAGGGACATCTCGGACTCATTTAGGAGATTATCCTAAGGGGGACAAGTGTTAGAAATAGACTCTTGCAAAATCAGTGTCTAGGAAAGGGATTGAAGGCCGAAAGCCCGAAGGTTGTTGGTTACTTAATTAAGGAACGTCTCTGACGGAAAACCTCCCACCAACCTTGCCCTTCCCTGGCTGATTAACTTGTGGTCTACGTCTACACTAAACCTCCCGTGGACGATCTAATCAGTTAGGAGTCGTCTAGGTCTAGGTCAACCATTCTTTTGGCTTGGTTTTGATTTTTTTTTTCTTTTTTGTTTGTTGTTTGATTTTTCTTTTTGTTTGTGATTTTTTTGTGTGATATGGCATTCAACAATTCTTTCCATCCTAATAATAATCCATATTTCACACAGTCTCCATTCTATTCGGATAATTCCAACCCTGTGTTTTATAATATGCACCAACCAAATACACCGGGATGGCCTTATCCGAATCAATATGACTCATACCCCCCATCTAATAATTATAATTTCCATAATAATTTCAACTCTTCACCGAGTAATTGGGGATTCCAGTCCCCCGAGTTTAATTATCAACCTCCTTGTCCACAATATCCACCTAGTCCATAATATCCACAATATTCATTCTCCGATTCTGCTTCATATATTCCTTTTTCTGGACCTCCCATTGAAGAAAAATCTGAGTTCCAAAAGAGGATAGAAGCCAATCTACTAGAGGCAGAGCAACAACTTAAGACCAAATTAGCCTCTCCAATTCCACCACATTTTCAAGATACATACTCAGTTCCACCAGTCCAAAAAAAAAGACCATCAATTTTGGAAATGAGTATGCGTGAGTCCAAACACAAATCCCAAAATCTGATGGACTCACAATTTCAATATCACTTCCAAGACAATACTTCATCTTTCCATCAAAACAATGAAGTCATCAATTATGGAAAGATGCTTGAAGACATGACTCATGCTCAAAATGCTAGAAATCGTGACATAGAGTTGATGATCCAAACTCTTCATTCTCATCCCATTTCTAATGTCACTAGCCACTCTGTTAAAGAAGATGAGTCATGTAGTCTTGGAAATCCAGATTCAATTTCAGCACAATCACCTGAACTTGTCCAAAATTCAGATCCCATTGACATTTTGGCAAGTTTTTCTTTTCCTGAAATTGAACTTGAGTGTGAATATGATCCTGAAATTCCACTTGATGATTCAATTTTTCTTCCTGATTCAATTATGACTCCGGTGTCTTTACATGATTTCACTTCATTTCCCGAGTCAGTATTGGATCCAGTACCAGTCCATTTTGAAATTGAATCACCAATCTTTGATGATCATACTGAACTTGACCAATTCCATACTTTTGAAAGTCCCATTGATAAATTGGCAAGTTCACATTTTTGTGGAATTGAACTACATGAGGAATGTGATCTTGAACCCCAACTTTGTGATTCACTTCTTTTTCCTGATTCAATAATGACTCCGATAACTTTACCTGACTTTAATTTTTTCCCGGAGTCGACATTGGATCCTGTACCAATTCATAATGAAGTTGAATCATCCATCTTTGAGGATCATATTAAACTTGACCAATTCTACACTTCTGAAGATACTATTGACAAATGGCAAGTTCTTCATGTATTGAACTACATATGGAATGTGACCTAGATTCTCACTATCTCTTTACTTCTGAAACTAATTGTACAATTCTATCAGAAGATGTTGATTTAAGTTTCGAAGAATTGTATGGTGATGAGCTAGAATTTCTTAATATTGAAAGTAAAGAGATATCACCCATAGTAGGTCACATCCCATTGTTGGAAAATGATTGTGGACTTGAGCTTCATTTTCTTGACTTGGACCAAATTCCTGAACTCACTTCGACTCCTACACCTTCACTTGAATTCTGTCACCTTCCTGAGTCAGTATTCGTTCCTATCCTTCCTGAGTCCAAGTCAACCGTTTTATCATTTCATATACCATTCTGGGACAAGGTGGTTGACAAATTTGACTCTGAAATTTATTATGGAAAATGAAAATTAGATGGGGTCATGTATTTAATAAAGATCCTTAATGGATTCATCTTTTTAGTGGGTCATATTCATGATATTTCTGGTGGGTTCCTCAAAACCCAAAGAAAAGTTGATTGGGCCATGTTTCGTGGACCAATCAGACCGCCACCGGAACCACCACCTTAAGGTAATTTTTTCCTTCCCTCTTCATTTTTGTTTCATGCATACATATATCATGATGCATTGAGGACAATGCATGAAATAAGTGTGGGGGAGGGTTTACTAACATAGAGTTTTTAGATTTTCTTTCTTTTACACTTCTTTTAGAAATAATAAAAAAAAAAATTTTTTTTTGAAATAAGAGACAAAGTTTAGATCTATTTTTAAGAAAATTAAGATGTATCTTAGAAATTAAGAAAGCCTTAATTATGACATCTTAAACCTAGTTGAAATAATAGATCTTGTTTGAAATTATAGGCTAAGTAAGAAAAATTGGTGAGATATTTTTATCTTGAATTTTTTTGCCTTAGATTGTATGCACTTCACACTTACACATTTTTGGGATGGAGACAAAGACCTAAAATGCCATAAAATAAATAAATAAAAAAAGAATAAAACATCACTTATTAAGCTGGATAATTATGCCTCAAGAAGCATGGTTATTCACGCCTAACGGTGAAAAACATCACTCATTAAGCTGGAGAATTATGCCTCAAGAAGCATAATTATTCACGCCTAACGGTGATCAAAAAGAATAATCCCCTTTAGTTTCGTGGCCTTTTTTACTCGAGACCTTAAACCCGAGGGATGTTTTCTCATCTGGTGCCCTAAGACCGATTGGTTTGGGAGTCATCGGTTAAAGGCTCGTTACAAGGGTGAACTAGAAAGCCTAAACTAAGGGAAGAAAAAAACATAAAAAATATATAAATAAATAAATAAATGGCTTGATGGTTAGAGTTGAAATCCCAGAAATTTTCACTGAGCACGGTGTGCATATTATCTAGGTTTTATGAAAGATAAAGTATTCAATCCAATTTTGAATTCTTACCTTAAATGAAGACAAGATCTTGCATAGAGACTAAGTTTAAGGAAGAATGATTATAGGTGGACTTATGACCTAAGATCACTTATATTTTTGCAAAAATAGTTCGAAAACATGTCTCTCTTTCAAAATGGATTTTCAAAACACTAACATTTGTCTTCTTTCTTTATGGATTTTGTGGGTGCAATCCGCTGAAAACCCTCAGGAGACAACACTCCTCCTCTAGGGTAACCTAGAGGTTTAACGGCTTGTTGCACACGCTCAGTGCAATCGTGTCACCTACGAAAGTGGTGTAATAAATTTGTAGTATAGTTTTTCTTTTCTTTTTCTTTGTTTTGCTCGGGACGAGCAAAAGAATAAGTGTGGGGGTGTGATTGGTACACAATGTTGCATATTTTACCACATAATCCCCATGCATATTGCAAATAAATATATGATTTTTACTCATCTTCTCTATATATTTGCAGGTTCACACTCTAATGGAGAGATAGCCCAATAATCACTTTAATTAGCAATAATTAAAGGGATTAAATTCAAGATTAATATAAAGCCCAAATTTGAAATCAGAATCCAGAGAGATCCGCGTAACAACTGAAGATTCTAGAGGGCCACGTGGATAACAACCTCGTAACAAACTTGTAACAAAAATTTGGGATCCAACGGCCACAAAAGTGCCGCGCCTTGCCGCGGATCCACCGCAAAATCTGGGCCATTCAATCCCAGATTTTGGCCACCTGTTCGTCTTCTGGAGAGTTCTCTCTGTGCCTATAAATACTGCATTTGGACCTGCGAGCAAAAACTGAACAGAGAAGAGAGAGAGATTAGTGTAAAGCTTTGTATTTTTTGTTTTTCTCTAGGATTTTTGTAGCTCTCTATGATCTTCTTCTTCCCTAGATACTTTGTAAAAGAGAGAGATTGTGAGAGAGAGAGCTTGTGTAATCAAGGTGTGACAACTTGAAGCAATAAGGATTCATCCATTCTCCTTCCTCTACTTGAGCTTGGTTCTAGTTTACTTGCTTTCTTTAATTGCTTTCTTTACTTGCTTGCTTTAAATCCTTGCAATTTAATTCATGCTTTGTTCTACTTTTCTTATGGCTTGTAGCTAATTCTTTCTCCATGTACTAGCTAACCACTAGCCTTGCCATCTTCACTAACTCATGGGTGATTGCTTTAGTTCATCTTGCAAGTTGGATGGTCTTCTCTTCTCCGATGGGTTAAACCACCCTTCATGCAATGGGAAAGTAATTAGATCAACACGCAAGACACATCTATGCCAATGACTCAAAGGCAAGCATCATTATCACGGAGTTTGGTAAGCTTTGGCAAGGTAGTAAGGTAAGCTAGTCATGGTTTGATTCTTCAAGTTTTCATTCTTTCTAGTGTTAATACCAAATCCAATCTTGATTTCTTTTCCACTTTCCATCATGAACATATTCATCCATTCTTTCATTTCTTGTTCCATGAATGTTTTATTCTATTAAGCATAGAAGACACTTCGTTTACTTTCTTCACTACTATTCGTAACGCTTCCATCGCTAGCTCTCCCTGAGAATCGACTCGGTATAGCCTTATGCTATAGCGGAGATAGGAAAGGGTACATTGAACATATTGAATACATATGTGGAGTAATTGATCAAAAGGTTTATTCTAAACCTTATCTCTTTCATTTAATATCTGTGCAAATTATACTCCATAATACAACACCTTTCCCGTCTAATTAGTTACCAATCACAACTCAAGCTCATTATGGAAAAGACTGTCGGACAGAGCCGAAAGGATTGGTCGGTCAAACTCAACGATGCATTGTGGGCTTACCGCACTACTTTTAAGACAGTTCTGGGAATGTCTCCTTACAGAATCATATTCGAAAAAGCCTGTCATCTGCCAGTAGAATTAGAACACCGTGCCCTCTGGGCCATTAAGCAGCTCAATTTTGATTTGAGTAAGGGCGGTGAACTAAGAAAACTTCAGATTTCTGAATTAGAGGAGATACGGAATGAAGCATATGAGAATGCTCGGATTACCAAAAGCAGGACTAAAGTTTTCCATGACCAGATCATAACCCGAAAAAACTTTGCCCCGGGCGACAAGGTTCTACTGTATAACTCTAGGCTTCATATTTTCGCGAGGAAGTTGAAGACTCGTTGGTCTGGACCGTTCATCGTACGTACCGTTTTTTCACACGGTCCTATGATTATTGTAGATCCTAAGAACAACACGGAATTTAAAGTGAATGGGCAAAGATTGAAGCCCTTCTTGACAACTGAGCCTATGACTCCGGATGATAGTGTGCTGACTCTTTTTGCCCCGTCATACACCTAACCATAATAAGTAAAAAAAAAAACATATTTGTTTATATACTTATCCCTTCTACATTTTTGACATTTCTTTAGCCTATTCGCACTTGGCCGGCCCAAGTCCACGAAGACGGTGACATCATTTCTTTACCCTATTTATTGCATTCGCATTTAACTATACATTCATTGAGGACAATGCATTAGATAGGTGCGGGGGTGCTAACACTTTTTCTTTTTCCTTTTATTCTTTTTCTTCTTTCAAAAGAAAAAAGAAATCTCCAGATTTAAATGAAATTTCATACTCTTTATAAAAATATGAAAAGATTGTAGAAATTAAGGGAATCTTATTAATGAAACTTTATTTTTGCCTAAATAAACAAGAAAGATTGGTTTGACTAAGAATTGGGAAGGATAAGGAAAATAACTCATATCTTTTATTTAGCCTTAGAAGAATATGCATAAACTACACACACATGCTTGGGATTTAGAGACACAACTCTGAAAAAAATAAAAGAGCTAGATAATTGTGCCTCAAGAAGCATGATTACTCACGCCAAAAGAAAAGAAAAATATTTATACATAAATAAGTAAATCTTGATTTCGTGGCCTACTCTACTTGCATATTTGACCTGAGGGGTGTTTTTTTCACCTAGTGCCCTGAAACCATCTGGTTTGGGAGTCATCGATTTGATATGTGTTACATAAGTAAAATGAAAAGCCTAATGAAACTAAGAGTAATAAATAAGTATTAATAAACTAAATGATGTTCAAAGTTGAGTTGAAAAATCCCAAGCACATCACACTTACACATTATGTATATCTATCTAAAGCAAAATAACAGAATGAGTTAGAAGTACAAGATCCTTTCTAAATTTAAAGAAAAATCATAGTTTCTTCTTTTATGAAGGCTAAAGTATAGGAGGACTTATGAGGGTTAAACCTAATTCTTACATCATTTGGTCATTTTTACTTAGATGATTGAAAGTTCTTTTTCATGATAGAATTTTTGCTAACAACTAACTACTTTTCTTCACTTACTGGATTTTGTGGGTGCAATCCGCTGAAAACCCTCAGGAGACAACACTCCTCCTCCAGGGGAAACCTAGAGGTTTAAAAGCTTGTTGCACATGTGATTGATGCAAAACCTGCACACAAAATACGGAATTTCAGATTTAGAATGAAGATGTGCAAGTGCTCAATTCTTACCGCTATAGCAAGTGGCTATGCGGGTCGTGATCCACAAGGAGGGTTTGCGATAGAAGCGTTCACGATTCTTTATTGAAATCTTAATGAAAAAAAATGAAGATTCTTCTTTGTTTAAAGAAATGAAAATGAAAAAAGAATTTATGTTAAAGTTAGAAAGAAAATGAGAGATGAAGAAGGTGGAGAGAAATGGAGAATGACTATTTACAAAGAAAGGGGAAAGAAAGTGACTATGTACAAATGAGTCGAAAAAGAATGATTTGGAAGAGGTGGTGATCTATACTAAAGAAATAAAAGAAAAGAAAGAAAAAAGAGTGAAGAAATACTTACCTAGGTTGATTGATGACTTACTTGGAAACCTTTGCATGTTCTACCTTTGCTTCGGAGGCGTTCAACGCATAGGTCATAGGATCAAGCTCAGTCCCCGTTCGCATTAGGTCATCAAGACGAGCAAGAATGAGGTGATACGGATCTTGAGGAGGAGAACATCACATGAATCATCGTTGGCACTCACAAAGACTTTGTTAGACTTGTGCTTTGGAATTCACTTGCATTCTCATCAAAAACAAATGAGGTAAATTAGAAAGAGAAAGAAGAAAGCAAAAGAAAAGGAAAGTAAAGATACGAATATAAACAAATGTTTACCTTTATTGCTTGAAACAATGGAAGAAAGGATGAGGGTACATCGGTGTCACTCTCAACATATGTCTCTCTCGCTTACTTACATGAATCATCATCTAACCTAAGCTACATACAAGTTACATAAAAAGAAAAACATAAACTAAGAAATGAAAAACTAGTCTAAATCCTATCTCTGCATGGTCGTCCATTTTCAGCACAAAGAATGGCCTTTTATAGGCAAAAAACCCAGTGTGCAGGATCCCGGGGAGATCGGGGGAGCAAACGCTCCCCCTAACTCCCCAACCTTGCCGCGAAAACGCGGCTTGGGCCGCGTTTTCACGGCTAGGTTGTGGCCAGGTGGCCACACCTTGTTGGTGGGTTGCCCTGGTTTCGCCCTCTGACTTTATCTGGAGTTGATTTTTCAGTTTGAGTCCCGGATTCTGACGAAAAGGCCTTGGATTCCTGGCTTTAACCGATCGATTCTGAGAGGATTCTTCTCAACCGGTTTTCAACCTCTTGATTTTGCCCTGATTTACTGAGTGCGAATTAATTCTGATTTAATTCAGAATTTTGGTGGGCTTTGGGCTCATTTCTCTTCATCTCCTTAAGATTGGGCCTGCAAATAAATTAAACAATTAATTAGGACAATGCAGGCTTTTATTCTATAATAAGTATGGAAATATGATATTAAATATGCAACATTAGCGACCTATCACACCCCCATACCTATCTTTTGCTCGTCCTCGAGCAAAACAACTAAACTATACTAAGGATTATTAGACCACTTTCGCAGGTCACGCGATTGCACTGAGCATGTGCAACAAGCCGTTAAACCTCTAGGTTTCTCCTAGAGGACGAGTTTTGTCTCGTGAGGGTTGTTAGCAGATTGCACCTACAAAATCCATAAAGAAAGAGAAACAAAGAGTTAGTATTTTCGTAAAGCATTTTGAAAGAGAAAAATATTTGAAATATAATTGTAAGATCTAAGCAATCTATAAGTTATAGGAAAACCGAATTTTTCATTCCTAAACTTAGTCTCTATTCAAAGATTTGCTATCAATCAAAGTAAGGAGTCAAATTGTACTTCTCATCTAGTCTATTACTTTACCCTAAGTCATATGCACCTTGTGACTGTGAAAATTTTGACTAAGGGTTCATTAACTCTAACTCTTATGCCTTATTTATTTATATATACTTTTTTTTTGTGGTATTATTCCTTAGTTCTATTAGGCTTTCTAATCTGCCCATGTAACGAGCCTCTAATCGATGACTCCCAAACCAAACGGTCTTAGGGCACCGGGTGAGAAAACACCCCAAGGACTTAAGGACTCGAGCAAATAAGGCCACAAAATTAAGGATTTTATTATATGAACCCCTTTTAGGCGTGAATACTTATGCTTTATTAGGCACAAATACCCAGCTTAATCAGAAGATTTTTTTTTCTTTCAAACTTATCTAATCATCTTTCGCATAAATACTAAGGCTTGCTTAGGCCAAAGCACCTAGCTAATCAATAATTAGATTTGTTTATCCCTTTTTTTTCTTTTTTTTATAAGGCATAAGAATCTTTGTTTTTGAACCCTAAGTGTGTAAGTGTATGAAGTGTACATATTTCGTCAAGGTAAAGATCAAGACTAAATTACTTTGACAAATTATCTTCCTAACTGATTGAGAATTAAGAATTTGTAAATAAGAAATTGAAGTGTAGAGTTCTTAGTCTCAATGCTATCCGCTGTAGCAAGCTCCAAAGCGGGTCGTGATCCTCAGGGAAGGATGCGATGCAAGCTTTTCGGCCGATTCCTCTGTATCTTCAAATATGAGAAAAGAGATTAGATTTGAAATATATATATGAATGAAAAGATGTGATTTTACTGATATTCTACCACAATCCATAGTGCAAGTTAAGGATATTGATCATCATATTGGAATATATGGACTCCATCCTAGGTTTTCTAGAGGATATGCAAGCAAGAGAAAAAGATTGTAGAATCTTACTAGCGACACTCCTAAAAATCCAACACGTTTTCATCCTAACATCTAAGCACAACGTAAGAGAAGATTTACCTTGAAGTTACGTTGTCAAAGTTCTTAAGCATGAAATGTGAAAAATTACTTAAAGGTGTGACTTTAGATTATGAAACTAATCATCATTTAGTCTTCAAGCAATCTACTTTAAACCTAGGGTTTCTAAAAAAATGTCATCAATCCGATCAATGCTTAACTGCTCTAGGGTTGCTTTAAGAATTTCAGCAAACCACAATAGGAAATTGTTCATCAATTTTTTTATCTTTTCAATTTATTTAATTTTTTTTATGTTGTTTAATAAGAAGAATTGAGAAAGAAAGGAAACAAATAAATCAGAAGATCACAGATTAAAAACTAAACCAGAGAGATCACAGAATAAAAGCAAAATTAAATAGCAGAGAATTAAATGGGAAAAAGGTAACCTTTATTCAAAAAACGTCTCCCAAATACAAGCTCCTTCTCCTCCACAATGTACTCAAAACAAAATTACAAACTTGCAGAAATTTTAAATAAATAGCTAAAGAAAACCCTAATCTCTCTCTGGATGCCCTCTCTGCTGCGCCTGCAGGGATATTTATAGGTGCAGAATATCATAGAGTCCTGGATAAACTCCTCCACGATAACTGGTAGACGGATAAGGCAGGATTGTCGCGGAAACGCGGCTTGGGCCGCGTTTCCGCGGCCATAGTCTGATCTTTGGCCGCGTGCTTTCGCGCGTGGCCTCCTCTGATCCGTCCATCTGAGCATTTCCTTCTAGAATCTGCATCCTCACTCTTAATATTGGATTTTCGAGATAACTTAGAAATCAAGTTACCCTTTATCCAATTTCCTTCAAAAACGAATCTCATCCTTGCACATGTATTTATCCTCATCCACCAAGCATTTAGGATTGGATAGAATTCTATCCTTTCCCTCTTTGTAGTATTTGCAATATTTACATCTTGTATTTGCACTTTGACTTCTTGTAATTGCACTTTTGCACTTGGGCTTGGACTTGGGCTTGGATCTGGGCTTTTGGGCTTCATTAAGCTTTAATTCTTTATTTAATTCAACACTCAAGGCCTGCACATATTAAATAACAAAATATTAATAAATGTGCAGAATTATATGAATAATTATGAAAATGTGATGATAAATATGATGACAATTATGCATTTTTCACTACCAATCACACCTCACACTTATCTTTTTGCTCGTCCTCGAGTAAAAATCAAAAAAGAAAAAGAAAATCTAATCTAACTAACACACTTTCGTAGGAATCACGGTTGCACTTAGCATGTGCAACAAGCCGTTAAACCCCTACGTTACCCTAGAGGACGAGTGTTGTCTCGTGAGGGTTTTCAGCGGATTACACCCACATAATCCATAAAAAGGAAAGAATTTGACTTATATTTGAAGAGACTAAGTAGTCTATAAGTTTTACGATTATCATTTTTATTCATTCTTAAACTTAGTCTTAATAAAGTTAATTGTTATTCATTTTAGGTAAGGATTAAAATTGAATGTTTGTATAATCTTTTTCATTACCAAAAGTCATATGCATCCTTGTAACTTTGCTAGGAATTCCTTAACTTGGACTCTCATGCCTCTTTATTATTTTTATAACTTCATCTAATTTTCTTTCGTGTAAGTATCAAGGCTTCTTGAGGCCCTCATACCTAACTAATTGACTATTAGATGTGTTAATAAATTTTTTTTTTTTAGCATGTATAACTCATCTAATTTTCTTTCGTGTAAGTATCAAGGCTTCTTGAGGCCCTCATACCTAACTAATTGACTATTAGATGTGTTAGTACATATATAATATTTCTTAGTTTAGGCTTTCTAATCCACCCATGTAGCGAACTTAAAGTCGATGACTCCCAAACCAGTCGGCTTTAGGGCATCAGGTGAGAAAACACCCCGCAGACTCAAATTCGAGTGAAATAGGCCACAAAACTAAGGATTTTATTTATTAACTCACCTTTTGGCGTGAATACTTATACTTCTTGAGGCACATGTATCCAGCTTAATTAGTGATTTTTTTTTTATGAGGCACAAAGGTCTTTGTCTTAGAATCCTAGATATGCATTAGGTATGCACATTTCATTAAGATAAAAATTAAGACTAATTATTTATTCAATTTTCTCCTCCTATACCTAAAACTTAAATAATTTATTTATTTTGACCAAGTCTTTAGAAATCCTAATCATGATTTTCCTAATCCTTAAAACTAACTTAGGTTTCTTTCAAAAAAATAAGTCAAAATACTGTCCTTTTTATAAAATATTTTTTTAAAAATTTTTTTTTATTTTTTTTTAATGTTAGAAATGTTAGAACAAATAAAGAGAAAAAAAAATTTTTTTTTATATATATTACATACATACCCTTCCCCCACACTTGTTTCATGCATTGTCCCTAATGTATGAATGAAATGCATGGATGCATGAACTGGCAGAAAGATATAGTTACCGATACAGTGGGTCAAAAAGACCCATGGCCGCATTAGCTTCTGGTACAGACTCCAAAAAGATTTTAAGACGTTGACCATTTACCTTGAATGCATTGCCATTTTTGGGATCGTAGATCTCTATGGCTCCGTGTGGAAACACCGTCTTAACAATGAATGGCCCTGTCCATCTTGACTTCAATTTGCCGGGAAAGAGATGAAGTCTAGAGTTATAGAGTAAAACTTTTTGTCCTTGGATAAAAGTTTTTCTCGTGATGAACTTATCATGAAAAACCTTAACCCTATCCTTCGCAATCTTCGCATTGTCGTATGCTTCGTTCCTCAATTCCTCTATTTCAGAAATTTGCAATTTCCGAAACTCACCGGCCTTATCTAGATCGAAATTCAGCAGTTTAATTGCCCATAGGGCCCGGTGCTCTAGCTCAACAGGAAGGTGGTAAGCCTTTCCAAAGACTACTCTGTAGGGAGACATTCCTAGAATCGTCTTAAAGGCAGTCCTATATGCCCATAGGGCATCCACCAGTTTGGTGGACCAGTCCTTCCTATTCTGATTCACAGTTTTCTCTAAGATGAGCTTGACTTGCCTATTGAAAACTTCTACCTGTCCGCTAGTTTTAGGATGGTAGGGCGTAGACAACTTGTGAGTTATGGCGTATTTTCGCATAAGAGCTTCAAAAGTTCTATTGCAAAAATGTGTGCTATTGTCACTAATGATGGCTCGAGGGATTCCAAAGCGTGAGATGATATTATCTTTCAAGATTTGACAACAACTTTGTTGTCATTTGTCTTGCAAGGGACAGCTTCAACCCATTTTGACACGTAGTCTACGGCCAACAAGATGTATTGGTGCCCAAATGAATTAGGGAAGGGTCCCATAAAATCGATGCCCCAGACATCGAAAAGTTCTACTTCTAGAATAGGATTTAGGGGCATCATATTTCGTTTGGAAATTCTTCCTATCATTTGACATCTTGCGCAAGTTTTGCAATACTCAAATGCGTCTCTAAACACGGTTGGCCAATAAAAGCCACTTTGCAGGATCTTTTCGACAGTTTTGCGGGGACCAAAGTGTCCACCGCAAGCGAACTCATGACAGAAAGCTAGAACACTTCTAGTTTCCTCATCGGGAACACATCTCCTAATGATTTGGTCGCTACAATATTTGAAAAGATAAGGATCTTCCCACATGTATACCGGACTTGAGACAAGAATCGGTATCTATCCTGTTTTGACCAACTAGGTGGTGTTTGGTTTGTGACTAAGTAATTTACTATGTCAGCAAACCATGGCTCCTTAGAGATGGCTAGAAGTTGTTCATCGGGGAAATTGTCATTGATGGGCAGTTCGTCAGAAGGTGCGTTTGGCACACGAGAGAGATGGTCTGCTACGACATTTTCGACACCTTTTTTATCTCGAATTTCGAGATCGAATTCTTGAAGGAGAAGGATCCAACGAATGAGTCGGGCCTTCGCATCTTTTTTAAGCATAAGGTATCGAAGTGCAGAATGGTCAGTGAAAATCGTGGTCTTAGTCCCAAGTAGGTATGGGCGAAATTTCTCCAAAGCGAACACTACAGCCAAGAATTCCTTCTCGGTTGTAGTATAGTTCATTTGGGCATCATTTAGCATCATACTCGAATAGTAGATCACGCGCTGCTTGTTATCCTTACGCTGTCCTAAGACAGCACCTATCGCAAAATCTGAAGCATCGCACATGATCTCAAAAGGTTTGGACCAGTCCGGAGGTGAGATGATAGGAGCAGAGATAAGTTCCACTTTCAATTTCTCCCACGCACTATGGCACCTATCATCAAAGATGAAGGACACGTCTTTAGCTAGAAGGTTTGTAAGGGGTCTAGAAATTTTGCTAAAATCCTTAATGAACCTACGATAAAACCCAGCGTGTCCTAAGAAAGACCGAATGTCCTTCACACATCGTGGAAGTGGAAGCTTGGCTATGATCTCCACCTTGGCCTTGTCTACCTTAATCCCTTCCCTAGATATCTCATGACCTAGGACAATCCCATGCTGCACCATGAAGTGACACTTTTCCCAATTGAGGGTCAAGTTCTTTTCGGTGCACCTACTCAGCACTAGCTCCAAGTGATGGAGACACTGGTCAAATGAATTCCCATAGACGGAGAAGTCGTCCATGAAAATCTCTAAGAAACGCTCGACCATATCAGAAAACAAGCTTAACATACAACGTTGGAATGTGGCGGGGGCATTGCATAAGCCGAAAGGCATTCGACGGTAGGCAAATGTCCCAAATGGTCACGTGAACGTTGTCTTTTCTTGGTCCTCCGGGGCTATAGGGATTTGGTTATACCCTGAATAACCGTCCAAGAAGCAGTAGTACTCATGACCGGCTAATCTTTCCAGCATTTGGTCAATAAATGGGAGGGAAAAATGATCTTTCCTAGTGGCTGCGTTCAACTTGCGGTAGTCTATGCATACTCTAACCTTGGTAGGCAATCGTATTTGCACTAACTCATGCTTGTCGTTTTCTACCACAGTAAAGCTAGACTTCTTAGGGACCACATGCATTGGGCTAACCCATTCGCTATCGGAAATGGGATAAATGATCCCATTATCTAACAGTTTCACTATTTCGGCTTGTACAGCCTCCTGCATAAGTGGGTTTAGCCTACGCTGTGGGTTGATTGGTAGTGAAAAATGCATAATTGTCATCATATTTACCATCACATTTTCATATTTATTCATATAATTCTGCACATTTACTAATATTTTGTTATTTAATGTGTGCAGGCCTTGAGTGTTGAATTAAATAATAAATAAATCTTAAAAGAGCCCAAAAGCCCAGATCCAAGCCCATGTTTGAAGCCCAGGTGCAAAAGCGCAATTACAAGAAGTCAAATGCAAATACAAGGGCTAAAAGTTGCAAATATCAAAGATAAGGGAAGGATAGATTTCTATCCAACCCTAAACACTTGCAGGATGAGGATAAAAGCCCAAGATAAGAAGGAAATTCGTGGATAGAAGATTTAGGATATTGAGATCAAGTTAACTTGATTACTAAGTTATCTCGAAAAATCCAGAATAAAGAGCCAGGATGCAGCTTCCAGAAGCAGGCGCCCAAATGGATGGACCAGAAGAAGCCACGCGCCAAAGCGCGTGGCCAGATTCCACAGAAATGCCGCAGATCTGCGGCAAAAGCCCAGATTCTGCGGCATTTTGGATGAAGCTGACTACCAACTTTCGTATGCGATCTTATCCGGGACTCTATCACCTTCTGCACTATAAATATCCCTGCAGGCGCAGCAGAGAGGGGATCCAGAGACGTATTAGGGTTTTCTTTTAGCCATTTTCTTTAAATTTCTGCAAGATTGTAACTTTCATTTCATGTACGTTGTGGAGAAGAAGGAGCTTTGTAATTGGAGGATTATTCTGCAATAAAGGTTACCTTTTCCCATTTAATTTTCTGTATTTAGTTTTATTTTATTTCTGTGATCTCTCTGGTTTGGTTTCTAATCATCGATCTTCTGATTTGTTTTCTTTCTTTCTTTCTCTAATCTCTCTTATTAAACAATAAAAAAATAATATAAATTGACAAGATAAAAAAATGATGATGAACTAATTCTCTCTAGTGGTTTGCTGAAATTCTTAAAGCAACCCTAGAGCAGTTACGCCTTGATCAAATTGATGACCATCTCTAGAAACTCTATGTTTAATAATAACTTTTCTTGAAGATTAAACAAGATAACTAAGATTCTTAATCTAGGTTGCATATTAAAAAGACTTTTCATGACTTCAAACTTAAGAACTAGGACAGCATAAATTTAAGATTCATCTTCTATTAAGCTGTACCTAGATGTTAGGATGAACCATAGTTTGGCTTTTAAACAATGTAACTTAGTTAGAATCTGGTATTGGTTTTTCTTACTTGAATTATTCTTAATAAACTAGGGTGAATTACATACATCTCAAGATGAAGATCAATCTCCTTAACTTGCAATAGGGTTGTGGTAGAAAATCAGCAAATCACGTCTTTCATATCATATTTCTCAAATCTAATCTCTTTTCTCTTATTTTGAAGATACAGAGGAATCGAGTCGAAAAGCTTGCATCGCATCCTTTCCTGAGGATCACGACCCGCTTGAGCCCTTGCTACAGCGGATTCGCATTGAGACTAAGAAATCTACACTTCATTCTTTTTATTCACAAAATTCTTAAATTCTCAATCAAAATTTTGGCGCCGTTGCCGGGGAAGGAACGGCACGATTTCCTCGTTCTAATCATTCTTTATTCGTTCTATTTGCAGATACAGAGAATAGGAAAACAGAGCAGTAGCAAGGACATACAGCAACCCAGTGCCTCTGCCCTCGAAGGCAGACCACCAGGGCCTACATATTTGCCGCAGATCCACGGCCAGGGCCAACAATTCTGCGGCAATAGTAGTTGACTACTAATCTGGTTTTCTGCAGGTTGCTCTGAATTGCAAAAATAGCTTACTGCTTTGATTATATTTCTCTGTGATCACTCTGCAACTGCTAATTAATAACATTAACCCATTTGTTGAAAATAAAAAAAAAATATTTTTAGACTCTTGCATATTAGGGCACGTGTCTATTTTAATTTCTTTAATTCTGTTGAAGAGTGCTGGCGACAAGGTACGTTTGCATAGCATATAGATTAGGAAACACTCTTGGTGTTTACTGCTTTCTTGAGTGATTACTTTTCTACAGCTTTACACGTACACAAAATATATTTTAAGGGCATAACCAATAAGCAAGATAAGGTGGGGATTTCATCACCCTTCCTTGGCCTACAAATCATATCCGTCACACTCACAACCCTAACTTTAAGTAAAATTTGACTAGACGTTGGCCCTAGGTTAACTCGGACTCAATAGAAGATTGACCTAAGGAGGAAAATTGTTCGAAATTAACTCTTATCAAATCGGTGTCTAGGCAGGGGATTGAGGGCCGAAAGCCCGAAGAACGGTGGTTATTTAATTAAGGAACGTCTCTGACGGAAAACCTCCCACCGTCTTGCCACCTGCCTGGCCGATTAGCTTGTGGTTAACGTCGACAATAGACCTTCTAAGGACAGTCTAAAGTTAGGATTCGTCTAGGTCATGTGATTGTGATCCAATATTGCATATTTTACCTCATTATTCCCATGCATTTAGTTAATAAATATATGATTTTTACTCATCTTCTGTATATATTGCAGGTACACACTCTAAAGGAGAGATAGCCAATTAATCACTTTAATTAGCAATAATTAAAGTGATTTATTCAAAGATCAAGATAAAGCCCAAATTTGAATCCAAGATCCAGAGAGATCCGCGTAACAACTGAAGATTCCAGAAGGCCACGTGAATAACAACCTCGTAACAGAACTGTACCAGAAAATCTGGGCTCAACGGCCCAGATTTTGCCGCGCCTTCCAGAGGATCTGCGGCAGTTTTGAATCCGTTGAGTCTCGGATTTTGTGCCAACGGCCTAGGCTCTCGAAGCTTCTCTCTGATCCTATAAATACTGCACCTGGACCTGCGAACAAAGACTGAACAGAGAAGAGAGGAAAATCATTAGTTGTTGTAATTTTGTTTAGTTTTTCTCTAGGTTTAGTTCTTTAGTCCCTCTTCTCTTTCCCTAGAATTCATTGTAAAAGAGAGAGATTGTGAGAGAGAGAGCTTGTGTAATCAAGGGTGACAACTTGAAGCTATGCAAGGATTGATCCATTCTCCTTCCTCTACTTGAGCTTGGTTCTAGTTTACTTGCTTTCTTTATGTGCTTTCTTTATTGCTTTCTTTAATTCCTTGCAATTTACTTCATGCTTTGTTTTACTTCTCTAATGGCTTTTAGCTAATTTTTCTCCATGTACTAGCTAACCACTAGCCTTGCCATCCTCACTAACTCATGGGTGATTGCTTTATTTCATCTTGCAAGTTGTATGATCTTCTCTTCTCCGATGGGTTAAACCACCCATTCTTCAAATGAGAAAGTAATTAGATCAACACGCGAGACGAATCCACGCCAATGGAGTGACAACATGAGGCAAGCGTTCACTATCACGGAGTTTAGTAAGTATTGGTAAGGTAGTAAGGTAAGCTAGTCATGGTTTGCTTCTTCTTTAAGTTTCCTTTTCTTTTCTTGTGAATACCAAATCTCACTCTTGATTTCTTTTCCAACTTTTCCACCATGAATATAACCACCTTTTCTTTAGTTTCTTTTTCATTTGATTCACTATTTTTATTAGCATAGAAGAATTCTCGTTTACATTTCTTCACTACGATTCGTAACGCTTCCATCGCTAGCTCTCCCTGAGAATCGACTCGGTATAGCCTTATGCTATAGCGGAGATAGGAAAGGATACATCGATACATTTACATACACCTTTCTCGTCTTAATCAAAATGGCGCCATTGCCGGGGAGAGCAACTGATTTTCTTTAAAGTGAAGAACTAAACGAATCTTCTTCTCTGTTGCAGGTACAGGTTGAAGATACTGCAAATCTTGCATTGCAGAAATATATAAGCGGACCTGGGCCTCTGCTCTCGAAAGCAGAGACCAGGATCCTTCTGACTTGCCGCGTTCTGCCGCGCGGGCGCGGCAAGGAGGAGTTGACTTCTAACCATTTTTCTGCAGGGTGTCTTGCTCTGCAAAATACAGCTTCTGCAATACTCAAATTCTTGTTTGCTTCACCATATACCTGCTAATTTAATCAACAGTAAAAAATTGGTTGAAATTGTTAAAAATTGTTTAGACATTTGCATTCTACGCACGTGTCTTTCAATTCTTTACTTTTACTGTTGAAGAGTGCTGGAGGCAAGGTACGTTTCGCATTGCATATAGACTAGGAATCATCTCTTGCTTGATTTTCATGCTTTGAGTGAATCCTTGTGATATTTCTTGTACACTTGCACAATTCAATTTTAAGGGCATACCCGTAAATAAGATAAGGTGGGGGAGTTCATTACCCTTTCCTTAGCCCGAAAATCATTGTCCCAAGCACTCACTAACCCAAGCCTAATTTAATAAAAAAATAGACATTGGCCCTAGGGACATCTCGGACTCATCTAGGAGATTATCCTAAGGGGGAAAAGTGTTGGAAATAGACTCTTGCAAAATCAGTGTCTAGGAAAGGGATTGAGGGCCGAAAGCCCGAAGGTTGCTGGTTACTTAATTAAGGAACGTCTCTGACGGAAAACCTCCCACCAACCTTGGCCTTCCCTGGCTGATTAACTTGTGGTCTACGTCTACACTAAACCTCCCGTGGACGATCTAATCAGTTAGGAGTCGTCTAGGTCTAGGTCAACCCTTCTTTTGGCTTGGTTTTGAATTTTCTTTTCTTTTTGTTTGTTGTTTGATTTTTCTTTTTTGTTTGTGATTGTTTGTGATATGGCATTCAACAATAATAATTCTTTCCATCCGAATATGAATTCATATTTCACACCAACTTCATATTCGGATAATTCCAACCGGGTGTTTTACAATATGCACCAACCAAATACACCGGGTTGGCCTTATCCGAATCAATATGACCCATACCCCCCATCTAATAATTATAATTTCCATAATGATTTCAACTTGTCACAGAGTCATTGGGGATTCCAGTCCCCCGAGTTTAATTATCAACCTCCTTGTCCACCATATTCACCTTGTCCACAGTATTCATTTCCCGATTCCGCTTCATATACTCCTTTTTCTGAACCACCAATTGAAGAAAAATCTGAGTTACTAAGGAGTTTAGAAGCCAATCTACAGAGGGCCGAGCAACAATTTCACGAAACATTTGCCCCTCAATTCCACAGTATTTTCAAGAGTCTTACTCAGTTCCACCTTTTCCTAATGAACAACCATTTGTCATGGAAACGAGTAAAGATTTCTTGTGTGAGTCCACTCTTCCATCACCACACAGTTTTGACTCACAATTTCATCACCAATTCCAAAACAATTCTTCATCTTTTCAACAAAATGATGAACCAATGAATTGTGAAAAGATGCTTGAATTCCTGACT
Source organism: Agave tequilana (assembly GCA_038442645.1). Taxonomy (NCBI): domain Eukaryota; kingdom Viridiplantae; phylum Streptophyta; class Magnoliopsida; order Asparagales; family Asparagaceae; genus Agave; species Agave tequilana. The sequence goes on from JAVJIF010031343.1 coordinate 43,008, forward strand.
CATGCTCGAAATGATCGTAACCGTGACATGGATTGATGATCCAAACTCTTCATTCTCATCCTATTTCTAATGTCACTAACCATTCTGTCAAAGAGTCATGTTGTTTTGGAAATCCAGATTCAATTTCAGCACAATCACCTGAACTTGTCCAAAATTCAGATCCCATAGACATTTTGGCAAGTTTTTCATTTCCTAAAATTGAACTTGTCCAAACGTCAAATCCCATTGACATTTTGGCAAGTTTTTCATCTCCTACAACTGAACTTGTCCAAACTTCAGATCCAATTGACATTTTGGCAAGTTTTCCTTTCCCTGAAATTGAACTTGAACATGATTATGATCCTGAACTTTCACCAGATGATTCAACTCTACTTCCTGATTCAATTATGATTTCGGTGTCTTCACATAAATTCACTTCATTTCCCGAGTCATTATTGAATCCAGTACCCATCTGTTGTGAAATTGAATCACCAATCTTTTATGATGATCACATTGAACTTGACCAATTTCATACTCTTGAAAGTCCCATTGATAAATTGGCAAGTTCACAATTTTTTAGAATTGAACTACATGAGGAATGTGATCTTGAACCCCAACTTAGTGATTCAATTCTTTTTCCTGATTCAGTAATGACTCTGGTATCTTTACCTCACTTCAATCTTTTTCCGGAGTCGACATTGGATCCTTTCCCAATTCACAATGAAGTTGAATCACCCATCTTTAAGGATCATGTTGAACTTGACCAATTATACCTTTTTGAAGATCCTATTGACAAATTGGCAAGTTCTCCATTTTGTGGAATTGAACTCAATGAGAAATGTGACTTTGACCCTCAAGTTTGTGATTTAGTTCAAATACCTGAATCATTAATGACTCCTGTTTTGTTACCCAATTTAAGTAACATTTTAGAGTCAGTTTTGATTCCCAACCCTCCTGAACTTGAATCACTAATCTTAGATAGTCACATTCCATCATGGGAAACTGAATGTGGACGTGAGCTTCATTTTCTTGACTTAGACCCAGTTCCTGAATCCATTCCGACTCCTGAACCTTTACTTGACTTCATTCACTTCCCTGAGTCGGTGTTCCTTTCCGAGTCCAAGTCAACCGTTCTATCATTTCATATTCCATTCTGGGACAAGGTAGTTGATGAATTTAACTCAGAAATTATTTTAAAAATTTGGAAATTAGATGGGGTCATGTACATAATAAAAATCATCCATGCACACATCTTTCTAGTGGGTTGTATCATGGAGGTCTATGGTGGGTTCCTCAAAACCCAAAGAAAAGATGATTGGACCATGTTCCGAGGACCAATCAGACCACCACCGGAACCACCACCTTAAGGTAATTTTTTCCTTCCCTCTTCAAATTTGTTTCATGCATACATATATCATGATGCATTGAGGACAATGCATGAGATAAGTGTGGGGGAGGGTTTACTAACTTAGAGTTTTTAGAATTTCTTTCTTTTACATTTCTTCTAGAAAAAATAAAAATAAAAAAAATAAAACTTTTTGAAATAAGAGACAAAGTTTTGATCTATTTTTAAGAAAATTAAGATGTATCTTAGGAATTAAGAAAGCCTTAATTATGACATCTTAAACATAGTTGAAATAATAGATCTTGTTTGAAATTATAGGATAAGTAAGTAAAATTGGTGAGATATTGTTATCTTGAATTTTTTGCCTTAGATAAATATGCACTTTACACTTACACATTTCTTGGGATGGAGACAAAGACCAAAAATGCCATATAAATAAAATAAAAAAAAGAAAAAAAAGAAAAAAAATGTATAAATAAAACATCACCTATTAAGCTGGACAATTATGCCTCAAGAAGCATGATTATTCACGCCTAACGGTGATTATAATAATCCCCTTTAGTTTTGTGGCCTTTTTTACTCGAGACCTTAAACCCGAGGGATGTTTTCTCATCTGGTGCCCTAAGACCGTCTGGTTTGGGAGTCATCGGTTAAAGGCTCGCTACAAGGGTAAACTAGAAAGCCTAGACTAAGGGAAGAATAAAAAAAAAAAAAGAAAAATATATATATATATATATATATATATATATATATATATATATATAAATGGCTTTATGGTTGGAGTTGAAATCCCAGAAATCTTCACTTACACGGTGTGCATACTATCTAGGTTTTATGAAAGATAAAGTATTCAATCCAATTTTGAAGTCTTACCTTAATTGAAGACAAGATCTTGCATGGAGACTAAGTTAAGGAAGAATGATTATAGGTGGACTTATGACCTAGGATCACTTATATTTTTGCAAAAATAGTTCGTAAACATGTCTCTTGTTCAAAATGCGTTTTCAAAATACTAACATTTGTTTTCTTTTCTTTATGGATTTTGTGGGTGTAATCCGCTGAAAACCCTCAGGAGACAACACTCCTCCTCTAGGGTAACCTAGAGGTTTAACGGCTTGTTGCACATGCTCAGTGCAATCGCGTCACCTGCGAAAGTGGTGTAATAAAATTGGTAGTTAGGATTTTCTTTTCTTTTTCTTTGTTTTGCTCGGGACGAGCAAAAGAATAAGTGTGGGGGTGTGATTGTGATCCAATATTGCATATTTTACCTCATTATTCCCATGCATTTAGTTAATAAATATATGATTTTTACTCATCTTCTCTATATATTGCAGGTACACACTCTAAAGAGAGATAGCCAATTAATCACTTTAATTAGCAATAATTAAAGTGATTTATTCAAAGATCAAGATAAAGCCCAAATTTGAATCCAAGATCCAGAGAGATCCGCGTAACAACTGAAGATTCCAGAAGGCCATGTGGATAACAACCTCGTAACAGAACTGTACCAGAAAATCTGGGCTCAACGGCCCAGATTTTGCCGCGCCTTCCAGAGGATCTGCGGCAGTTTTGAATCCGTTGAGTCTCGGATTTTGTGCCAACGGCCTAGGCTCTCGAAGCTTCTCTCTGATCCTATAAATACTGCACCTGGACCTGCGAACAAAGACTGAACAGAGAAGAGAGGAAAATCATTAGTTGTTGTAATTTTGTTTAGTTTTTCTCTAGGTTTAGTTCTTTAGTCCCTCTTCTCTTTCCTAGAATTCATTGTAAAAGAGAGAGATTGTGAGAGAGAGAGCTTGTGTAATCAAGGGTGACAACTTGAAGCTATGCAAGGATTGATCCATTCTCCTTCCTCTACTTGAGCTTGGTTCTAATTTACTTGCTTTCTTTATGTGCTTTCTTTATTGCTTTCTTTAATTCCTTGCAATTTACTTCATGCTTTGTTTTACTTCTCTAATGGCTTTTAGCTAATTTTTCTCCATGTACTAGCTAACCACTAGCCTTGCCATCCTCACTAACTCATGGGTGATTGCTTTATTTCATCTTGCAAGTTGTATGGTCTTCTCTTCTCCGATGGGTTAAACCACCCATTCTTCAAATGAGAAAGTAATTAGATCAACACGCGAGACGAATCCACGCCAATGGAGTGACAACATGAGGCAAGCGTTCACTATCACGGAGTTTAGTAAGTATTGGTAAGGTAGTAAGGTAAGCTAGTCATGGTTTGCTTCTTCTTTAAGTTTCCTTTTCTTTTCTTGTGAATACCAAATCTCACTCTTGATTTCTTTTCCAACTTTTCCACCATGAATATAACCACCTTTTCTTTAGTTTCTTTTTCATTTGATTCACTATTTTTATTAGCATAGAAGAATTCTCGTTTACATTTCTTCACTACGATTCGTAACGCTTCCATCGCTAGCTCTCCCTGAGAATCTACTCGGTATAGCCTTATGCTATAGCGGAGATAGGAAAGGATACATCGATACATTTACATACACCTTTCTCGTCTTAATCATCAAGGCTTACCCTAGATTAGGATTTTTGATTTTTTTTATTTGATTGATTGGGTGAACTTGTTTGCTGATTGTGCATGTCCGCTTGGTCGAGAGACCCTCTTACATCCAGGCTAACTAGAACTAGTTCACCACCCGAGCAAAAGCCCGACTCACACATGGCACAACCAATATCACTCCAAGATAGGTTCTATCCTATTAGGACCTCTCTTCCTTCTTGCATCAAGCTTAACGATGAAGGTGTTGACCCATTTGAGCTTAAGCCACAATACATCAACACCCTTCCGAAATTTCATGGACTTGACTCCGAGGATGCATACTTCTTCATAAGGGAATTTGAGGAAGTATGTCTCATGATGAATATTCCTAAGTTAGGAAAAGATGACATCAAACTTAGGTTTGTCCCCTTTGCTTTGAAGGATTTAGCAAAGAAATGGCTCTACAGTCTAGAGGCTGGTTCAATATCTTCGTGGATAATTTTGTTAAGGCATTCTTAAAAAAATTTTATCCCGTCCACAAGACTACACTGATTAGGAAGAACATCTTACAGTTTAAGCAAACAGCCAATGAACCTTTTTGGAAGTATTTCGAACGTTTTAAGGACCTCCTTGCCCAATGCCCTCACCATGGGATAGAGAAATGGCGACTTTGCCAAGTTCTATATGATGGATTAGAATATCAAACTAAAACGCTGTTAGAATCCATGTGCCAAGGAGGATTTCTGAAAATGGACGAAACTGAAGGATGGTTATTATATGAAGAATTAGCTGATAATACCATCCAATGGGAACCAACTCCGAAAAAATTTAGGACTAATGACCCTACTTCTTCTAAAGGAGGTATCCATTCCATTGAGACCAACATAGCAACCGATGCTAAGTTAGCTGCTGTAATGCGAAGACTAGAGGCTCTTGAAACTAAAGAACCAGTCTCTGTGAACCAAGTCAGCCCAACATCTTCGGTGGGCTGTACTTATTGTCAAGATATGAACCATGTGTTCGAGGAATGTCCTGTCTTCATCGCGCATCAAAGCTTGCCCGAACATATGAGTGCGGCCTTCACAAGGCCCGCCAACAATCCATATTCGCCCACCTACAATCCCGGTTGGAGAAACCATCCCAATTTGTCATGGGGCCCAAGTAACAATGATCAAACTAGGCCCAAATTCTCCAACAATTTCCAAAATCCGCCCTATCAAAATCCTCCACCCTCTTTCCAATATTCACAAATGGAATCAAGGCTCTCCAATATGGAAAGAAAGGTGGACACTCTCGTTAAAAGCAATGACACGCTGGCTCAAGTTTTGACTAGGATAGAGATGCAAATGAATCAGTAAGAAAGGCAAAAGGGTACTCTACCTAGTCAACCATTCCCAAACCTTAGGAACTCTAGTCAAGCTCACTTGGCTGAAGAGAATCATATGAGTCAGTGCAATGCGATTCATACATTGCGGTTGGGAAAACAAGTTGATAACCAAGTATCAACACCATCAAGTTCCAAACAAGCATTCAGCTTGCTTGATCCCACTCCATCTCAACTTGATGCCAACAACACAAAAAAAGACAAGTCAGCCAAAAATATGCACAAGCCCATCGCACCCTACCCAAATAGGCTTAAAGATAAGCAATGTGCACAAATGGATAAGGTACGCGAGATTTTTAATCAAGTCAAGATTAATATACCTCTTCTTGATGCAATCCAACAAGTCCCTAAGTATGCTAAGTTTATTAAGGACATGTGCACAAAGAAGAGAAAGACTAATGTGCCCAAGAAGGTTTTTCTAACCACTAACATTAGTGAGCTATTGTCCAACCAGATCCCTGTCAAGTATAAGGACCCTGGTTGCCCCACCATCTCTTGCACAATAGGTCAAACTGTAATTAAGCATGCACTTCTTGATTTGGGAGCAAGTATCAACTTACTCCCCTTCTCAGTCTACCAACAACTTGGGTTGGGCGAGCTTAGTCCGACTAAGGTTACAATCCAATTAGCTGACCGATCCGTCAAAATTCCCAAGGAGAAATTACCGATGTACTCATCCGAGTTGGGGAGTTTATCTACCCAGTAGATTTTGTTATTCTAGAGACCGAACCTGTATCCACTCTTTGGTCTCAAACTCCCGTTATCCTAGGGCGTCCGTTCCTTGCAACTGCAAATGCGATCATAAATTGTTGGAATGGATCCATGAGGTTGACCTTTGGAAACATGACTAAAGAGGTCAATGTCTTCAACCTAGAAAACCAATCTCGTAAGATAAAAGACCAAACATTTGAGGTGAACTTCATTGAGAACATTTGTGAAGAAGAAAGTGAAAATGAGTCTCTATTTCTTGACAAGTTATTTGAGGATAAGTGCGATTTTAGTGATAAGATGAGACATGTTGAGGATTATAATTTTAAAGTTCCCTTTAAAAAACGAAGATTTGATCTAAGTATCTTCAAAGAGCCAAGCACTAAAATATCGCATGAGAATATAGTTCAAGAAACTCCGATTGACTTAACTTTCGAAAGTCTCTTTGAAGAAGAACTCCTGTGTTTAGATACACCGATTAAGGAGATGTTGGTTAATTATTCACTTTCAGGGAAAAGTGTTGATTTAAGTTTTGAGGAGATGTACGGAACTGAGCTAGAATTTCTCGGCAAGGAAGCTCCAACTGAAAGGTGTGATGAATTTTTGAATAATGGAGGTGGACATATGATAAGGAAGAGCCTAAAGAAGATGAAACTGGGGGGAGAGAAAGTTAAAACAAAAATGTTGGTCTCCCCATTGTGCCTTATAAAGAGAACACATTGGAATGATGGGAAATGAGCTAGAGGGATGAATCCTAAGCAGCTCTAGGTGAGAGTGATACATGTGTTGTACATATTATGGTATACTATTATTCTTTGCCTCTCTTTACATTTTTCTTAATGCATTCATGCATTTCATACATTGAGGACAATGCATGAGATAAGTGTGGGGGAGGGTTTACTAACATAGAAAAGATTAATTTAAAAAATAAAAAAAAATATTTTTCTCTTTATTTGTTCTAACATTTCTAAAAAAAAAAAAAATTTTATAAAAAGGACAGTGTTTTGACTTATTTTTTTGAAAGAAACCTAAGTTAGTTTTAAGGATTAGGAAAATCATGATTAGGATTTCTAAAAACTTGGTCAAAATAAATAAATTGTTGAATTTTTAAGTATAGGAGGAGAAATTGAATAAGTAGTTAGTCTTAATTTTTACCTTAATGAAATGTGCATACCTAATGCATATCTAGTATTGTAAGACAAAGACCTTTGTGCCTCATATATATAAAAAAAAAGAAAATCACTAATTAAGTTGATACATGTGCCTCAAGAAGCATAAGTATTCATGCCTAAAGGTGAATAAATAAAATAAAGTCCTTAGTTTTGGGGCCTAGTTCACTCGAATTTGAGTCCGCGGGGTGTTTTCTCACCTGGTGCCCTAAAGCCGACCGGTTTGGGAGCCACCGACTTTAAGTTCGCTACATGGGTGGATTAGAAAGCCTAAGAAGACTAAGAAATATAATATATGTATTAACACATCTAATAATCAATTAGTTAGGTATGAGGGCCTCAAGAAGCCTTGATGCTTACACGAAAGAAAATTAGATGAGTTATACATATTAAAAAAAAAAAGAAGTAAAAAGTAAAGAGGCATGAAAGTCCAAGTTAAGGAATTCCTAGTAAAAATTCATAAGGATGCATATGATTTTTGGTAACGAAAAAGACTATACACAAAATTCAATTTTTGATCCTTACTTAAAAAGGAAAACAATTCACCTTATAAAGACTAAGTTTGAAGAATGAATAAAAATGATAATCCTAAAAACTTATAGACTACTTAGTTTCTTCAAACGTATTTCAAATATTTTCCTTTTTATAGATTTTGTGGGTGTAATCCGCTGAAAACCCTCACGAGACAACACTCGTCCTCTAGGGTAACCTAGAGGTTTAACGGCTTGTTGCACGTGCTAAGTGCAACCGTGATTCCTACGAAAGTGAGTTAGGTTAGATTAATTTTTATTTTCTTTTTCTTTTTCTTTGTTTTTACTCGAGGACGAGCAAAAAGATAAGTGTGGGGGTGTGATTGGTAGTGAAAAATGCATAATTGTCATCATATTTACCATCACATTTTCATATTTATTCATATAATTTTGCACATTTACTAATATTTTGTTATTTAATGTGTGCAGGCCTTGAGTGCTGAATTAAATAATAAATAAAGCTTAAAAGAGCCCAAAAGCCCAGATCCAAGCCCATGTTTGATGCCCAGGTGCAAAAGCGCAATTACAAGAAGTCAAAATGCAAATACAAGGGCTAAAAGTTGCAAATATCAAAGATAAGGGAAGGATAGACTTCTATCCAACCCTAAACACTTGCAGGATGAGGATAAAGCCCAAGATAAGAAGGAAATTCGTGGATAGAAGATTTAGGATATTTGAGATCAAGTTAACTTGATTACTAAGTTATCTCGAAAAATCAAGAATAAAGAGCCAGGATGCAGCTTCCAGAAGCAGGCGCCCAAATGGATGGACCAGAAGAAGCCACGCGCCAAAGCGCGTGGCCAGATTCCACAGAAATGCCGCAGATCTGCGGCAAAAGCCCAGATTCTGCGGCATTTTGGATGAAGCTGACTGCCAACTTTTGTGTGCGATCTTATCCGGGACTCTATCACCTTCTGCACTATAAATATCCCTGCAGGCGCAGCCGAGAGGGGATCCAGAGACGTAATAGGGTTTTCTTTTAGCCATTTTCTTTATATTTCTGCAAGATTGTAACTTTCATTTCATGTACGTTGTGGAGAAGAAGGAGCTTTGTAATTGGAGGATTATTCTGCAATAAAGGTTACCTTTTTCCCATTTAATTTTCTGTATTTAGTTTTATTTTATTTCTGTGATCTCTCTGGTTTGGTTTCTAATCATCGATCTTCTGATTTGTTTTCTTTCTTTCTTTCTCTAATCTCTCTTATTAAACAATAAAAAAATAATATAAATTGAAAAGATAAAAAAATGATGATGAACTAATTCTCTCTAGTGGTTTGCTGAAATTCTTAAAGCAACCCTAGAGCAGTTACGCCTTGATCAGATTGATGACCATCTCTAGAAACCCTATGTTTAATAACAACTTTTCTTGAAGATTAAATAAGATAACTAAGATTCTTAATCTAGGTTGCATATTAAAAAGACTTTTCATGACTTCAAACTTAAGAACTAGGACAGCATAATTTAAGATTCATCTTCTATTAAGCTGTACCTAGATGTTAGGATGAACCATAGTTTGGCTTTTAAACAATGTAACTTAGTTAGAATCTGGTATTGGTTTTTCTTACTTGAATTATTCTTAATAACCTAGGGTGAATTACATACATCTCAAGATGAAGATCAATCTCCTTAACTTGCAATAGGGTTGTGGTAGAAAATCAGCAAAACCACGTCTTTCATATCATATATTCTCAAATCTAATCTCTTTTCTCCTATTTTTGAAGATACAGAGGAATCGAGTCGAAAAGCTTGCATCGCATCCTTCCCTGAGGATCACGACCCGCTTGAGCCCTTGCTACAGCGGATTCGCATTGAGACTAAGAAATCTACACTTCATTCTTTTTATTCACAAAATTCTTAAATTCTCAATCATGGGTCCCTCTTCGGTCTAACCCCTTCCTCTAGATGGATACGATGCTGGACTATCGTAGGGCTCAGTCCCTTAATATCTGCCATAGTCCAACCAATGGCTTCCCTATGTCTCCTAAGGGTTGCCAGTAGGTCCTCCTCTTGCCTATTAGTCAAATTAGATGCAACTATGACCGGTAACGTCTCTTGTTCACCTAGGTAGGCGTACTTAAGATGTTTAGGTAAGGCCTTTAACTCCAAAGAAGGAGGTGGCTCGATGGGTGGAGGTGTTAAGCTAGAATATCCCATCTCTATAGAACTCAGATTTGATTCCCATTCGATCTCATCAAGGCTGAGATCACTTGCTTCTAAGTCTTCCTCTTCCTCTGACTCTAGTATGATCTCCTCATTATGCTCACTCGTCATGTTCTCAATGAAGTTAACTGATTGGTAGTCAAAAGTGCATTTTTATCATAACATTTACCATCACATTTTCATATTTATTCATTTAATTCTGCACAATTATTAATATTTTATTATTTATTGTGTGCAGGCCTCGAATTATTATTTTAATAATAAATAAAGCTTAATGAAGCCCAAAAGCCCATATTTGAAGCCCAGGTGTAAAAGTGCAAATATCAATTGTCAAAGTGCAAATTATGCAAGGGCTAAAGTTGCAATTATTAAAGATGAGGGAAGGATAGAATTCTACCCAACCCTAAACTCTTGCAGGATGAGCATAAGAGCTAAAGATAAGAAGGAAAGTCGTGATAAAAGATTTGGGATATTTGAGATCAAGATAACTTGATTACTAAGTTATCTCGAAAAATTCAGAATAAAGAGCCAGGATGCAGCTTCCAGAAGCAGGCGCCCAAATGGATAGACCAGAAGAAGCCACGCGCCAAAGCGCGTGGCCAGATTCCACAAAAATGCCGCAGATCTGCGGCAAAAGCCGCAATTCTGCAGTAGTTTGATCTCATCTGGCTACCAGATTTCGTGGGCTACTTTATCCGGGACTCTTCGGCCCTCTGCACCTATAAATACCCCCTGCAGTGCAACGTACAGAGCATCCAGCGTCCAGCAGAGGGCCAAAAGCTAGGGTTTTTAGGTTTTTCTTCTTTCTTCTAGGTTAGATTTTCTTTCCTCCTTTGTAAATTTTATTTTCTTTTTATAAAAGCTGAGAGGAGACGATGTATTCATGGAGGAAGGGATCCACTTGTACTGATGGTGACAGTCGGTGTAAGTTGTATTTTTCCACCATTGTTTAATAATCAAATCGAGGTTTGTTTTTGTTCTTTTTATTCTATTCTTGTTTTATTGTGTCTCTATCTTTGTTCTATCATTGTTCTTCTATTTTTGTTTTATGACATTGTTTCTTTCTCTAATGTCTTGCCCACCATGAGATCCAACTGCTTCGAGAATAACTAGCCGAAGAAGGAACCTTGATGGCCTATGGCGATGAACAGGTCTTCATAGTTGTCTTTTATTTCGTAGTTAAGAAGGCGGACCATCCTATACGCCATGCTTGTACGCCTTCTAAGAAAAGGTAAATCATCGCAACGGTTCAAACGGTAAGCAGACTGAAGAGGTAATCTTTCTTTCTTTCTTTCTTTAGTGTAGATCTCTATTCCATCTATCTCAAATTCTTTTCTCCCACTTCATTGTAAATACAACCTTAATAATAAAAATAAATAATTTTTAGAGTAAAACTTACAAACGCTTCCATCGCTAGTCCCTCCCTGAGGATCACGACCCGCATAGCCTTGCTACAGCGGATAGTATTGAACACTACACACCTTTACTTCTAAATCTAACATCTATATTTTTGTGTGCAGGTAAAAGTTCAATCAACAAATTGGCGCCGTTGCCGGGAGGGACGGTAAGTTTTTATCTCTAAAAAAAAAATATTAACTATTCTTTTATTCTTTTCTGTTTGCAGGTTTGGAGAATAGGAAACATAAACATAGCAGCAGCAGTAGACATACAGCTATTCTGTGCCTCTGCCCTCGAAGGCAGAGCACCAGAACCTACTGTATTGCCGTGGATCCGCGGCCAGAGCCGCGGAAACGCGGCAACAGTAGAGAACTACTGATTCAACTTTTTGCAGGTTGCTGCAAATTATAAATTCTATTTACTGCTCTATTCTGTTTTGTTCTGTGATATACCTGTAAATTGCTAATAATTCAACAGTAAATTATTTGTTGTTAAAAATAAAAATTGATTAGACATTTGCATATTAGGCACGTGTCTTTTCAATTTATTTATTTTTACTGTTGAAGAGTGCTGGGGAGGCAAGGTACGTACGCATTGCATGTAGAATAGGACTCATCTCTTGGTTGATTTTCTGCTTTGAGTGATTCTTATCTATTTATCTTGTACACTTGCACTAATTCATCTTAAGGGCATAACCCATTAACAAGATAAGGTGGGGATTTCATCACCCTTCCTTAGCCCAAAAATCATATCCAAAGCACTCACTAACCCAAGCCTAACTTAAAAATTAGTAGACGTTGGCCCTAGGGACATCTCAGACTCAATAGGAGATTATCCTAAGGAGGAACAGTGTTGGAAGTTGACTCTTGCCAAATCAGTGTCTAGGAAGGGGACTGAGGGCCGAAAGCCCGAAGATTGGTGGTTATTTAATTAAGGAACGTCTTTAACGGAAAACCTCCCACCACTCTTGCCCTGACCTGGCTGATTGATTGAGGCAAAACCTGCACAAAAAAATACGGATTTTCAGATCTTATAATAAAAACGTGCAAGTGCTCAATACTTCCGCTATAGCAAGTGGCTAATGCGGGTCGTGATCCACAAGGAGGGTTTGCGATGGAAGCGTTTATAGTTTTATTGAAATCGTTATAAAATAAGCGAAGATTCTTCTCTATTTTTAAAGTTAAGAAAAAGAAAAAGAAAGTTAAAGGTTAAAGTTAAGAAGAAAGTGAGAGATGAAGAAGGTGGAAAATCAGAAAACGATGAAAAGCGACTATGTACAATGAAGTGGAGAAGAATGAAAACGATTTGGAAGAAGTGGTTGGTGATCTAAACTAAGAAAGAAAAGAAAAGAAGTAAAGAGATACTTACCTAGGTTGATTGATGACTTACTTGGAAACCTTTTTGCAAGTTCTACCTTTTTGCTTCGGAGGCGTTCAACGCATAGATCATAAACTCGAACTCGGTCCCCGTGCACATTATATCGTCAAGCATAAGAAGAACGAAGTGATGCGGAGCTTGGAAGAGGAGAACGTCTTCATGAACTATCGCTGGCTCTCACGTAGCTTAGTTAGACTTGCTTTGGAATTCACTTGTACACTTCAACAACAACCAAGGTAAAGTAGAAGAGGAAGAGAGAAGCAAAAACAAATGTAAAGTAAAGCAGAAAAGAAAACAAACAAAGCATTTACCTTTATTACTTGCTGAGATAATGAAAGAAAGGAGTAGGGTACATCGTCGGTGTCACTCTCAACATCAGCCCCTCTCTCTTACTTACATGAATCTTCTTCTACCCTAAGTTACATACAAGTTACATAAAAGTAAAAACTAAACTACAAAATGGAAGAACTAGTTTAAAATCCTAACTCTGCATTGGCGTCCATTTTCAGTGCACAATATGGCCTTTTATAGGCAGAAAACCCAATCACCAAGATCCCGGGGAGGTCGGGGGAGTTCACGCTCCCCGTAACTCCCCAAGATTGCAGCAGAAACGCGGCTTTTGCCGCGTTTCTGCGGCAAGGGTGTGGCCAGATGGCCACACCCTGTTGGTGGGTCATCCCGGGAGTTTCTTCTGACTTTATCCTTTGTTGGTTTCTTCGTTTGAGCTCCGAATTCTGACGAAATGGCCTTGGATTCTTGGCTTTAACCGATCGATTCTGAGAGAATTCTTCTCAACCGGTTTCAACCTCTTGATTTTTGCCCTGATTTTATGTGTGCGAATTAACTCTGATTTAATTCAGAATTCTGGTGGGCTTTTGGGCTCATTTCTCTTCATCTCCATAAGGATTGGGCCTGCAAATAAATTAAACAAATAATTAGGACAATGCAGGCTTTTATTCTAAAATAAGTATGGAAATGTGACATTAAATATGTAACATTAGCAACCAATCACACCCCCATACCTATCTTTTGCTCGTCCTCGAGCAAAACAACTAAGCTATACTAAGGATTATTAGACCACTTTCGCAGGTTGCGCGATTGCACTGAGCATGTGCAACAAGCCGTTAAACCTCTAGGTTACCCCTAGAGGACGAGTGTTGTCTCGTGAGGGTTTTCAGCGGATTACACCCACAAAATCCATAAAGAAAGAGAAATAAAGAGTTAGTATTTTCGAAAAGCATTTTGAAAGAGAAAAATATTTGAAATATGATTGTAAGATCTAAGCAATCTATAAGTTATAGGAAAACCGAATTTTTCATTCCTAAACTTAGTCTCTATTCAAAAATTTGTTATCAATCAAAGTAAGGAGTCAAATTGTACTTCTCATCTAGTCTATTACTTTACCCTAAGTCATATGCACCTTGTGACTGTGAAAATTTTGACTAAGGGTTCATTAACGCCAACTCTTATGCCTTATTTATTTTATATATATATATTTTTGTTTTTGGTGGTATTATTCCTTAGTTTAGGCTTTCTAATCTGCCCATGTAACGAGCCTTTAATCAATGACTCCCAAACCAGACGGTCTTAGGGCACCAGGTGAGAAGACACCCCTAGGACTTCAGGACTCGAGCAAACAAGGCCACAAAACTAAAGACTTTATTATATGAATCCCTTTTAGGCGTGAATACTTATGCTTTATTAGGCACAAATACCCAGCCTAATCAGAGGATCTAATCATCTTTCGCATAAATACTAAGGCTTGCTTAGGCCAAAGCACCTAGCTAATCAATGATTAGATTTATTCATCATTTTTTTTTGAACTTATCTAATTATCTTTCGCATAAATACTAAGGCTTGCTTAGGTCAAAGCACCTAGCTAATCAATAAGTAGATTTGTTTATTTATTTTTTTTAATTTTTTTATAAGGCATAAGAATCTTTGTTTTTGAACCCTAAGTGTGTAAGTGTATGAAGTGTGCATATCTCATCAAGGTAAAGATCAAGACCAGATTACTTTGACAAATTATCTTCCTAACTCTAAAAATCAAACAAATAATCTTACTTTGACCAAGTATAAGAAATCCTAATTTGAATTTTCCTATTCCTTAAATTAACTTAATTTCTTACAAAAATAAGTCAAAATATTGTTTCTATTTTTCAAAAAGTTTTTTAAAGTAAAGAAAAATGTCAATTTTTTTATTTTTTATTTTAAAGAAAAAGAAAAGTTATGTTAGACCCTCCCCTACACCTATCTCATGCATTGTCCTCAATGTATAAATTAATGCATAGATGCATGAAAAAGAAGAAAGGGAAGGAAAGTGTTACCTTAAGGTGGTGGTTCCGGTGGTGGTCTGATTGGTCCACGAAACGCGACCCAATCAACTTTTCTTGGGTCTCGGAGGAACCCACCAGCAATTTCTCTAATATAACCCATTAAAATGATGAATCCATTAAGGATTTTTATTAAATATTTAACCCCATCTAATTTCCAAATTTCATAACTGATTTCAGAGTCAAATTTGTCAACCACCTCGTCCCAGAATGGAGTATGAAATGATAGAATGATTGACTTGGACTCAGGAAGGACAGGAACTAATACCGACTCAGGAAGGTGACTTAAATCAAGTAAAAGTTCAAGAGTCGAAATAAATTCAGAAATTGGGTCCAAGTCAAGAAGTTGAAACTCAAGTCCACATGTATTTTCCAAAAATGGAATGTGACCTAATACTGGTGATTCAAGTTTAGGAATGATAGGTGGGGAATCAAAACTGACTCTAGAATATTATTCAAGTTTGGTAATAAAACAGGAGTCAATATTGATTCAAAAAGTTGAACTGGATCACAAATTTGAGAATTTAGGTCACATATCCATTGAGTTCAATATTATAAAAATGAGAACTTGTCAATTTGTCAATAGGATCTTCAAAAGTGTATAATTGGTCAAGTTCAATATGATCCTCCAAGATGGGTGATTCAATTTCATTATGAATTGGTATAGATCCAATGTTGACTCCGGGAAAAGATTGAAGTCAGGTGAAGATACCGGAGTCATTATTGAATCAGGAAGAAGAATTGAATCACTAAGTTGGGGTTTAAGATCATATTCATTCTCAAGTTCTATTTCAGGAAAGGAGTAACTTGCCAAACTGTCAATATCTTTTTCTAAATTTGGAGTTTGGGCAAGTTCAAATGGTTGTTCTGAAATGGAATCTTGATTTCCAAAACTACATGACTCTTCGGCTCAAACAGGATGGTTAGTGACATCAGGACGGTGGGAACGTAGAGATTCGACCATCATATCTATGTCACGATTTCTAGCATTTTGAGCATGAGTCATGGCTTCTAGCATCTTTTCATAGTTGATGGGTTCATTGTCTTGTTGAAAAGATGAAGAGTTGTTTTGGAAGTGGTATTGAAATTATGAGTCCATCAGATTTTGTGATTGTTGTTTGGACTCACGCATACTCCGTTCCAAAATTGATGGTTTTCTATTTTGGACTGGTGGAACTGAGTATGACTCGTGGAAATATTGTGGACTAGGTGGAGAAGGAGGACACTGTAGTTGAAAATTGGACTCGGGGTAGGTGAATCCCCACTGACTCTGTGAAGAGTTAAAATCGTTATGAAAATTATAGTTATTAGATGGGGGGTATGGGTCATATTGATTCGGATAAGACCAATCCGGCACACTAGGTTGGTCAAAGTTATGATATGCCGGGTTGGTAATATCCGAAAATGAAGTCGGTGTGTAATATTGATTATTATTGTAGTTGAAAAAATTATTATTATAGTCCATATCACACAGTATAATACAAACAAAGAAAAACAAACAAATAAACAAACAAAAAAGAAAAAAATTCTAGCCTAAGTTAGGGTAGACTTAGGACCTAGACGACTCCTAACTGGTTAGACTGTCCACGGGAGGTCTAATGTAGACTTTAACCACAAGCTAATCAGCCAGGTCAGGGCAAGGTTGGTGGGAGGTTTTCCGTCAAAGACGTTCCTTAATTAAATAACCACCAACCTTCAGGCTTTCGGCCCTCAATCCCTTTCCTAGACACTGATTTTGCAGGAGTTAGATTCCAACATTTTTCCCCCTTAGGATAATCTCCTAATTGAGTCCGAGATGTCCCTAGGGCCAACGTCTACTCAATTTTAGTTAGGCTTGGGTTAGTGAGTGCTTGGATTCTGATTTTTGGGCTAAGGAAGGGTGATTAAATCCCCACCTTATCTTGTTATTGGGTTGGTGCCCTTAAAATCAGTTTTTTGTGCAAGTGTACAAGATAAATAAGATGCACTCTAAGCGATATAAATCAACCAAGAGATAGTCCTATTCTAGATGCAATGCAAACATACCTTGCTCCAGCACTCTTCAACAGTAAAAATTAAATGAATTGAAAAGAACGCGTGCCTAAAATGCAAACGTCTAATCAATTTTTAACTTTTGCAACAAACTTTTTACTGTTGATTATTAGCAGGTTTTTGTGATGGCATATAAGAAATAAATAATTGCAGCAAACTAAAATTTGCAAAGCTAGCAGCCCTGCAAAAAGCTGTTAGTAGTCAACTCTTTATTGCCGCGGTTCCGCGGCTTTTGCCGTGGAAACGCGACAATTCAGAGGGCTATGGGTCTCTGCTTTCTAGAACAGAGGCCCAATACCACTTGTATGTCACTGCAATATTAATTTCCTGCTTTGCTTGCCCTGTAACCTGCAACAGAGAAGAAAATTCGTTTAGTTCTAAAAAATTTGCAATAAAAATTCAGATTGCAATAAAAACCGTTTTACCCTCCCCGGCAACGGCGCCAAAATTTGATTGAGGCAAAACCTGCACAAAAAAATACGGATTTTCAGATCTTATAATAAAAACGTGCAAGTGCTCAATACTTCCACTATAGCAAGTGGCTAATGCGGGTCGTGATCCACAAGGAGGGTTTGCGATGGAAGCGTTTACAGTTTTATTGAAATCGTTATAAAAATAAGCGAAGATTCTTCTCTATTTTTAAAGTTAAGAAAAAGAAAAAGAAAGTTAAAGGTTAAAGTTAAGAAGAAAGTGAGAGATGAAGAAGGTGGAAAATCAAAAAACGATGAAAAGCGACTATGTACAATGAAGTGGAGAAGAATGAAAACGATTTGGAAGAAGTGGTTGGTGATCTAAACTAAGAAAGAAAAGAAAAGAAGTAAAGAGATACTTACCTAGGTTGATTGATGACTTACTTGGAAATCTTTTGCAAGTTCTACCTTTTTGCTTCGGAGGCGTTCAACGCATAGATCATAAACTCGAGCTCGGTCCCCGTGCACATTATATCGTCAAGCATAAGAAGAACGAAGTGATGCGGAGCTTGGAAGAGGAGAACGTCTTCATGAACTATCGCTGGCTCTCACGTAGCTTAGTTAGACTTGCTTTGGAATTCACTTGTACACTTCAACAACAACCAAGGTAAAGTAGAAGAGGAAGAGAGAAGCAAAAACAAATGTAAAGTAAAGCAAAAAAGAAAACAAACAAAGCATTTACCTTTATTACTTGCTGAGACAATGAAAGAAAGGAGTAGGGTACATCGTCGGTGTCACTCTCAACATCAGCCCCTCTCTCTTACTTACATGAATCTTCTTCTACCCTAAGTTACATACAAGTTACATAAAAGTAAAAACTAAACTACAAAATGGAAGAACTAGTCTAAAATCCTAACTCTGCATTGGCGTCCATTTTCAGTGCACAATATGGCCTTTTATAGGCAGAAAACTCAACCACCAAGATCCCGGGGAGGTCGGGGGAGTTCACGTTCCCTGTAACTCCCCAAGATTGCCGCAGAAACGCGGCTTTTACCGCGTTTCTGCGGCAAGGGTATGGCCAGATGGCCACACCCTGTTGGTAGGTCATCCCGGGAGTTTCTTCTGACTTTATCCTTTGTTGGTTTCTTCGTTTGAGCTCCGGATTCTGACGAAATGGCCTTGGATTCTTGGCTTTAACCGATCGATTCTGAGAGGATTCTTCTCAACCGTTTCAACCTCTTGATTTTTGCCCTGATTTTATGTGTGCGAATTAACTCTGATTTAATTCAGAATTCTGGTGGGCTTTTGGGCTCATTTCTCTTCATCTCCTTAAGGATTGGGCCTGCAAATAAATTAAACAAATAATTAGGAGAATGCAGGCTTTTATTCTAAAATAAGTACGAAAATGTGACATTAAATATGTAACATTAGCAACCAATCACTGATTAACTTGTGGTCAAAGTCTACACCCAACCTCCCGTGGACAGTCTAACCAGTTAGGAGTCGTCTAGGTCATAGGTCTACCCTAACTTAGGTTAGAATTTTTCTCTTTTTTGTTTGTTTATTTGTTTGTTTTCTTTTTTCTTTGTTTGTGTTGGTGTGATATGGCATATAATAATAATTCCAATTTTAATCCATATTACACACCTAACTATTATTCGGATATTACCAACCCGGCATATCATAACTTTGACCAATCTAGTATGCCGGAATGGTCTTATCCGAATGACTATAACCCACACTCCCCATCTTATAACTATAATTTTCATAATAATTTCAACTCTTCACAGAGTTCATGGGGTTTCGAGTCCCCCGAGTTTAATTCTCAACCAAATTGTCCTTCATATCCATCTAGTCCACATTCCTTCAATGATTCATACTTTGATCCCCCTATTCAGAGTAGATCACTATCTATCGGGGAAATGATAAGTATGCATAAGTCCAAGCAACAATCACCATCAATCGCAGACATGATGATGCGTGAGTCCACCGACTCACAACTTCATCACGATTACCCATCTTATTTTCAAGTCCAATCAGAACATGATGCACCATCGACTATGAAGGGATGCTTGCAGCCATGACTCAGGCTAAATTAGCCCGTGATCATGACATAGATTTGATGGTTCAATCTTTACATTCTCACAGTTCGGCCATTTCCGCTTTCGTTGACCACTCGCTTAGAGCCGACGAACCAAGTTGCTTTGGACAACAAGATTCTAATTCAGTACCATCATGTGAACTTGCCGAAACTTCAAAATCTGATAACTTGGCAAGTTTTTCCTTTCATGAATTAGAACTTGAACATGAATATGATCATGATCTTCAACTTGATGATTCAATTTTATTTCTTGATCCAATAATGACTCCAGTGTCTCCACCTGATTTCACTTTTCCCGAGTCAACATTGGATCCTATTCCAATTCATAATGAAATTGAATCACCCATTTTAGATGATCATATTGAACTTGACCAATTGTGCAATTTTGAAAATCCTATGGATAAATTGGCAAGTTCTTTTTATTACATTGAACCCAATGAGATATGCGACCTAGATTCTCACAATCTCTTTACTTCTGAAACTGATTGTACAATTCTGACGGAAGATGTTGACCTTAGTTTTGAAGAATTGTATAGCGATGAGCTAGAATTCCTTAATATTGGAAGTAAAGAGATATCACCCATATTAGGTCACATTCCATTGTGGGATGAAGATTGTGGACTTGAGTTTCAATTTCTTGACTTGGACTCAATTCTTGAACCTAGCCCGACTCCTGAGCCCTTACTTGATTTGAGCATCTTCCTTGAGTCGGTATTCGTTCCCATACCTATAATGTCCAAGTCAATAATTCCATCTTTTCATACTCCATTTTGGGACAAGGAGGTTGAGACAATTAACTCTGAAATTTATTATGAAATTTGAAAATTTGATGGGGTGGAAATACTAAAAATGATTATACATATATTTTAGTGGGTTATGTAAGGAAAGTTTCTGGTGGGTTCCACCAAATTATCTGTTATCTTGATTGGGCCGCATTTCGTGGACCAATTAGACCACCTCCGGAGCCACCACCCTAAGGTAACTTCCGCCTTCCCTTGTTTTGTTTCATGCATATATGCATTCATTCATACATTGAGGACAATGCATGAGATAAGTGTGGGGGTGGGCTTTACTAACATACTAACATAAGTAGACACTAACAAAATTTGCTAATAAAAAAAAAATTTTAAAAAAATGTTATAAAAAGGACAGTATTTTGACTTATTTTTTTTGAAAGAAACCTAAGTTAGTTTTAAGGATTAGGAAAATCATGATTAGGATTTCTAAAAACTTGATCAAAATAAATAAATTGTTGAATTTTTAAGTATAGGAGGAGAAATTGAATAAGTAGTTAGTCTTAATTTTTACCTTAATGAAATGTGCATGCATATCTAGGATTCTAAGACAAAGACCTTGTGCCTCATAAAAAAAAGAAAAAAAAAGAAAGAAAAAAAATCACCAATTAAGCTGATACATGTGCCTCAAGAAGCATAAGTATTCATGCCTAAAGGTGAGTAAATAAATAAAGTCCTTAATTTTGGGGCCTAGTTCACTCGAATTTGAGTCCGCGGGGTGTTTTCTTACCTGGTGCCCTAAAGCCAACCGGTTTGGGAGTCATCGACTTTAAGTTCGTTACATGGGTGGATTAGAAAGCCTAAGGAAATTAAGAAAAAATTACTTATATATGTATTAACACATCTAATAGTCAATTAGTTAGGTATGAGGGCCTCAAGAAGCCTTAATGCTTATACGAAAGAAAATTAGATGCGTTATACATATTAAAAAAAAAGAAAAAAAGAAAAATATATATATAGAGAGGCATGAGAACCCAAGTTAAGGAATTCCTAGTATAAATTCATAAGGATGCATATGATTTTTGGTAACGAAAAAGACTATATTAGAAGTTCAATTTTGACCCTTACCTAAAATGAAAACAATTTACTTTATAAAGGCTAAGTCTAAGAATGAATAAAAATGAGGATCCTAAAACTTATAGACTACTTAGTCTCTTCAATAATAATTCAAATATTTTCTTTTTATGGATTTTGTGGGTGCAATCCGCTGAAAACCCTCACGAGACAACACTCGTCCTCTAGGTTAACCTAGAGGTTTAACGGCTTGTTGCACGTGCTAAGTGCAATCGTGATTCCTACGAAAGTGAGTTAGGTTAGATTAACTTTTTCTTTTTCTTTGTTTTTACTCGAGGACGAGCAAAAGATAAGTGTGGGGGTGTGATTGGTAGTCAAAAGTGCATTTTTATCATAACATTTACCATCACGTTTTCATATTTATTCATTTAATTCTGCACAATTATTAATATTTTATTATTTATTGTGTGCAGGCCTCGAATTATTATTTTAATAATAAATAAAGCTTAATGAAGCCCAAAAGCCCATATTTGAAGCCCAGGTGTAAAAGTGCAAATATCAATTGCCAAAGTGCAAATTATGCAAGGGCTAAAGTTGCAATTATTAAAGATGAGGGAAGGATAGAATTCTACCCAACCCTAAACTCTTGCAGGATGAGCATAAGAGCCAAAGATAAGAAGGAAAGTCGTGATAAAAGATTTGGGATATTTGAGATCAATGTAACTTGATTACTAAGTTATCTCGAAAAATCCAGAATAAAGAGCCAGGATGCAGCTTTCAGAAGCAGGCGCCCAAATGGATGGACCAGAAGAAGCCACGCGCCAAAGCGCGTGGCCAGATTCCACAGAAATGCCGCAGATCTGCGGCAGTTTGATTTCATCTGGCTACCAGATTTCGTGGGCTACTTTATCCGGGACTCTTCGCCCCTCTGCACCTATAAATACCCCCTGCAGTGCAACGTACAGAGCGTCCAGTGTCCAGCAGAGGGCCAAAAGCTAGGGTTTTTAGGTTTTTCTTCTTTCTTCTAGGTTAGATTTTCTTTCCTCCTTTGTAAATTTTATTTTCTTTTTGTAAAAGCTGAGAGGAGACGATGTATTCATGGAGGAAGGGATCCACTTGTACTGATGGTGACAGTCGGTGTAAGTTGTATTTTTCCACCATTGTTTAATAATCAAATCGAGGTTTGTTTTTGTTCTTTTTATTCTATTCTTGTTTTATTGTGTCTCTATCTTTGTTCTATCATTGTTCTTCTATTTTTGTTTTATGACATTGTTTCTTTCTCTAATGTCTTGCCCACCATGAGATCCAACAGCTTCGAGAATACCTAGCCGAAGAAGGAACCTTTATGGCCTATGGCGATGAACAGGTCTTCATAGTTGTCTTTTATTTCGTAGTTAAGAAGGCGGACGATCCTATACGCCATGCTTGTACGCCTTCTAAGAAAAGGTAAATCATCGCAACGGTTCAAACGGTAAGCAGACTGAAGAGGTAATCTTTCTTTCTTTCTTTCTTTAGTGTAGATCTCTATTCCATCTATCTCAAATTCTTTTCTCCCACTTCATTGTAAATACAACTCTAATAATAAAAATAAATAATTTTTAGAGTAAAACTTACAAACGCTTCCATCGCTAGTCCCTCCCTGAGGATCACGACCCGCATAACCTTGCTACAGCGGATAGTATTGAACACTGCACACCTTTACTTCTAAATCTAACATCTATATTTTTGTGTGCAGGTAAAGTTCAATCAACATTAACCTCAAAGGGTTGGTCTGTCACATCGTAGGGATGCTTACCTAGGTTGAAAACATTGACTTCCTTGGTCATATCCCCAAAAGTCAGTCTCATGGAACCGTTTCTACAATTTATAATTGCATTTGCGGTTGCTAGGAACGGTCTTCCTAAGATAACGGGAGTTTGGGACCTAGGATTAGACACAGGTTGTGTCTCTAAGACAATGAAATCGACTGGGTAAATGAATTCTCCCACCCGTATGAGAACGTCATTGATCTCTCCCTTAGGAACTTTGATAGAGCGGTCAGCCAACTGAATAGTAACTTGGGTCGGGTTGAGTTCACCTAATCCAAGTTGTTGATATACGGAGAAAGGGAGCAAATTGATGCTAGCTCCTAAATCGAGGAGTGCTCGATTGATTTCAGCTCGACCTATGGTGCAAAAGATGGTGGGGCAACCAGGGTCCTTGTACTTGACTGGGATCTGGTTGGACAATAGCTCACTAATGTTAGTGGCTAGAAAAACTTTCTTAGGCACATTAGTCTTTCTTTTCTTGGTGCACATGTCCTTAAGAAATTTGGCATAACTAGGGACCTGTTGGATTGCATCAAGAAGTGGAATATTGAGCCTAACTTCATTGAACACCTCTAATAATTTCTCCATATGTGCATTGTTGTTGCTTCTAAGCCTATTTGGAAATGGAGCTATAGGCTGGTGCACCTGACCTGCTGACTTTTCAGCTTCAGTTTCAGTGGAGCTAGATGGAATGGGAGTGGAGCTAGATGGAATGACTGACTGAGATGGATCCGGTGGCATGGATACTTAATTATCAACTTGTTTCCCCGATCTGAGTGTATGAACCATGTGACACTGATTTGGGTCTTGAGCCTAATTGGCTGGCCTAGGATTCCTAGGATTTGGCAATGGTTGACTCGGTAGGGTACCCCTCTGTCTCTCTTGTTGGTTCAATTGGATCTCTATCCTAGTTAAGACTTGAGCCAGCGTGTCATGGCTTTTAACTAGAGTGTCCATCTTTCTTTCCAAATTTGAAAGTCTTGTCTCCATTTGTGAATTTTGGAAAGACGGTGGAGGATTTTGACTAGGAAAATTTTGTTGATAGGGCGGATTTTGGAAATTATTGGAGAATTTGGGCCTAGTTTGATCATTGTTGCTTGGGCCCCACGAAAAATTGGGATGATTTCTCCAACCAGGATTGTAGGTGGGTGAATAAGGATTGTTGGCGGGCCTTGTGAAGGCCGCACTCATATGTTCGGGCAAGCTTTGATGCGCGATGAAGACAGGACATTCCTCGAACACATGGTTCATATCTTGACAATAAGTACAGCCCGCCGAAGATGTTGGGCTGACTTGGTTCACAGAGACTGGCTCTTTAGTTTCAAGAGCCTCTAGTCTTCGCATAACAGCAGCTAACTTAGCATTGGTTGCTACGTTGGCCTCAATGGAATGGATACCTCCTTTAGAAGAAGTAGGGTCATTAGTCCTAAATTTTTCCGGAGTAGGTTCCCATTGGATGGTATTATCAGCTAATTCTTCATATAATAACCATCCTTCATCTTCGTTCTTTTGCAGAAATCCTCCTTGGCACATGGATTCTAATAGTGTTTTAGTAGGATAATCTAATCCATCATATAGAACTTGGCAAAGTCGCCATTTCTCTATCCCATGGTGAGGGCATTGGGCAAGGAGGTCCTTAAAACGTTCGAAGTATTTACAAAAAGGTTCATTGGCTGTTTGCTTAAACTGTAGGATGTTCTTCCTAATCAGTGCAGTCTTGTGAACGGGATAAAATTTCTTTAAGAAGGCCTTAATGAAATTATCCCAAGAAGATATTGAACCGGCCTCTAGACTGTAGAGCCATTTCTTTGCTAAATCCTTCAAAGCAAAGGGGACAAACCTAAGTTTGATGGCATCTTTTCCTAACTTAGGTATATTCATCATGAGACATACTTCTTCAAATTCCCTTATGAAGAAGTATGCATCCTCGGATTCAAGTCAATGAAATTTGGGAAGGGTGTTGATGTATTATGGCTTGAGTTCAAATGGGTCAACACCTTCAATAGTAAGCTTGATGCAAGAAGGAAGAGAGGTTCTAATGGGATAGAACCTATCTTGGAGTGACTGTGGTTGTGCCATGTGTGAGTCGGGCTTTTGCTCGGGTGGTGAACTAGTTCTAGTTAGCCTGGATGTAAGTGGGTCTCTCGACCAAGCGGGCATGCACAATTAGCAAACAAGTTCACCCAATCAATCAAAAAAAAAGAAAAACAAACAAAAAATCCTATTCTAGGGTTATCCTTGACCTAGAAGACTCCTAACTTTAGACTGTCCTTAGGAGGTCTATTGTCGACGTTAACCACAAGCTAATCGGCCAGGTAGGTGGCAAGACCGGTGGGAGGTTTTCCGTCAGAGACGTTCCTTAATTAAATAACCACCGTTCTTCGGGCTTTCGGCCCTCAATCCCCTGCCTAGAAACTGATTTGACAAGAGTTAATTTCGAACAATTTTCCTCCTTTGGTCAATCTCCTATTGAGTCCGAGTTAACCTAGGACCAACGTCTAGTCAAATTTTACTTAAGGTTAGGGTTGTGAGTGTGACGAATATGATTTTTGGGCCAAGGAAGGGTGATGAAATCCCCACCTTATCTTGCTTATGGGTTATGCCCTTAAGATATTTCTGTGTACGTGTAAAGCAGTAGAAAAGTAATCACTCAAGAAAGCAGTAAATCAACCAAGAGTGTTTCCTAATCTATATGCTATGCAAACGTACCTTGTCGCCAGCACTCTTCAAAAGAATAAAAAAATTAAAATAGACACGTGCCCGAAATGCAAGAGTCTAAAAATTATTTTTTTTTTATTATCAACAACTGGTTAATGTTATTAGTTAGCAGTTGCAGAATGATCACAGAGAAATTTAATCACAGCAGTAAGCAGTATTTGCAATTCTGAGCAACCTGCAGAAAATTTGATGAGTAGTGAACTACTCTTGCCACGGAAATGCAGCTATTGCCGCGGATCCGCGGCAAAGAAGTAGGCTCTGATGCTCTGCCTTCGAGGGCAGAGGCACATAGTTGCTATGTGTCCTTGCTGCTGCTTTGTTTTCCTGTTCTCTGTATCTGCAAACAGAAAGAATAAAAAATAATTAGATTGAGGAAATCGTGCCGTTCCTTCCCCGGCAACGGCGCCAAAATTTTGATTGAGAATTAAGAATTTGTAAATAAGAAATTGAAGTGTAGAGTTCTTAGTCTCAATGCCAGGGAAGGATGCGATGCAAGCTTTTCGGCCGATTCCTCTGTATCTTCAAAATATGAGAAAAGAGATTAGATTTGAAATATTATATGAATGGAAAGATGTGGTTTTACTGATATTCTACCATAACCCATAGTGCAAGTTAAGGATATTGATCATCATATTGGAATATATGGACTCCATCCTAGGTTTTCTAGAGGATATGCAAGCAAGAGAAAAAGATTGTAGAATCTTACTAGCGACACTCCTAAAAATCCAACACGTTTTCATCCTAACATCTAAGCACAACGTAAGAGAAGATTTACCTTGAAGTTACGTTGTCAAAGTTCTTAAGCATGAAATGTGAAAAATTACTTAAAGGTGTGACTTTAGATTATGAAACTAATCATCATTTAGTCTTCAAGCAATCTACTTTAAACCTAGGGTTTCTAAAAAAATGTCATCAATCCGATCAATGCTTAACTGCTCTAGGGTTGCTTTAAGAATTTTAGCAAACCACAATAGAAAATTAGTTCATCATTTTTTTATCTTTTCAATTTATTTAATTTTTTTTTATGTTGTTTAATAAGAAGAATTGAGAAAGAAAGGAAACAAATAAATCAGAAGATCACAGATTAAAAACTAAACCAGAGAGATCACAGAATAAAAGCAAAATTAAATAGCAGAGAATTAAATGGGAAAAAGGTAACCATTATTCGAAAAACGTCTCCCAAATACAAGCTCCTTCTCCTCCACAATGTACTCAAAACAAAATTACAAACTTGCAGAAATTTTAAAGAAATAGCTAAAGAAAACCCTAATCTCCTTCTGGATGCCCTCTCTGCTGCGCCTGCAGGGATATTTATAGGTGCAGAATATCATAGAGTCCCAGATAAACTCCTCCACGAAAACTGGTAGACGGATAAGGCAGGATTGTCGCGGAAACGTGGCTTGGGCCGCGTTTTCGCGGCCATAGTCTGATCTTTGGCCGCGTGCTTTCGCACGTGGCCTCCTCTGGTCCGTCCATCTGAGCATTTCCTTCTAGAATCTGCATCCTCACTCTTCATATTAGATTTTCGAGATAACTTAGAAATCAAGTTACCCTTTATCCAATTTCCTTCAAAAACGAATCTCATCCTTGCACATGTATTTATCCTCATCCACCAAGCATTTAGGATTGGATAGAATTCTATC
This sequence comes from Agave tequilana, assembly GCA_038442645.1. Lineage (NCBI taxonomy): Eukaryota > Viridiplantae > Streptophyta > Magnoliopsida > Asparagales > Asparagaceae > Agave > Agave tequilana. The sequence continues at coordinate 70,401 of JAVJIF010031343.1, forward strand.
CTTTCCCTCTTTGTAGTATTTGCAATATTTACATCTTGTATTTGCACTTTGACTTCTTGTAATTGCACTTTTGCACTTGGGCTTGGACTTGGGCTTGGATCTGGGCTTTTAGGCTTCATTAAGCTTTAATTCTTTATTTAATTCAACACTCAAGGCCTGCACATATTAAATAACAAAATATTAATAAATGTGCAAAATTATATGAATAATTATGAAAATGTGATGATAAATATGATGACAATTATGCATTTTTCACTACCAATCACTAACTCTAAAAATCAAACAAATAATCTTATTTTGATCAAGTATAAGAAATCCTAATTTGGATTTTCCTATTCCTTAAAATTAACTTAATTTCTTACAAAAATTATGTCAAAATATTGTTTCTATTTTCAAAAAGTTTTTAAAAGCAATGAAAATGTTAAATTTTTTTTGTTTTTAATAAAAAGAAAAACAAAAGTTATGTTAGAACCCTCCCCCACACCTATCTCATGCATTGTCCTCAATGTATGAATTAATGCATAGATACATGAAAAAGACGAAAGGGAAGGAAAATGTTACCTTAAGGTGGTGGTTCTGGTGATGGTCTGATTGGTCCACGAAATGCGGCCCAATAGACTTTTTGTTGAGTTCGGAGGAACCCACCAGAAATTACTTTAATATAACCCACTAAAATATGTGTCCATAAAGGATTTTTATTAAGTATTTGACCCCATCTAATTTCCAAATTTCATAACTGATTTCAGAGTCAAATTTGTCAACCACCTTGTCCCAGAATGGAGTATGAAATGATCGAATGATTGACTTGGACTCAGGAAGTATAGGAACTAATACCGACTCAGGAAGGTGACTTAAGTCAAGTAAAGGCTCAGGAGTCGAAATAGGTTCAGGAATTGGGTCCAAGTCAAGAAAGTGAAACTCAAGTCCACATTTATTTTTCAACAATGGACTGTGACTTAATATTGGTGATTCAAGTTCAGGAATGATAGGTGGGGGAATCAAAACTGACTCTAAAATATTACTCAAGTTTGGTAACAAAATAGGAGTCAATATTGATTCAGAAAGTTGAACTGGATCACAGATTTGGGAATCTAGGTCACATATCTCATCGAGTTCAATATCAAAAAAATGAGAACTTACCAATTTGTCAATAGGATTTTCAAAATTGTTAAACTGGTCAAGTTCAATATGATCATCAAGAAGGGGTGATTCAATTTCATGATGAATTGGCACAGGATTCAATGTCGACTCAGGAAAAAGATCAAAATCAGGTGAAGACACCGGAGTCATTATTGAATCAGGAAGTAAAATTGAATTACTAAGTTGAAGTTCAGGATCATATTCATTTTCAAGTTCGATTTCAGAAAAGGATAACTTGTCAAACTATCAATATCATTTGGAGTTTGGGCAAGTTCAAATGATTGTTCTGAAATGAAACCTTGATTTCCAAAACTACATGACTCTTTGGCTCTAGCAGAATGGTTATTGACATCAGAACTGGTCAAACGGTGGGAACGTAGAGATTCGACCATCATATCTATGTCACGATTACGAGCGTTTTGAGCCTGAGTCATGGCTTCAAGCATCTTTTCATAGTTGATGGGTTCATTGTCTTGTTGAAAAGATGAAGAGTTGTTTTGGAATTGGTGGTGAAATTGTGAGTCCATCAAATTTTGGGATTTTTGTTTGGACTCACGCATACTCATTTTCAAAATTGATGGTCTTCTATTTTGGACTGGTGGATCTGAGTATGAATTTTGGAAATATTGTGGACTAGGTGGAGAAGGAGGACAATTTGGTTGAAAATTGGACTCAGGGTAGGTGAATCCCCACTGACTCTGTGAAGAGTTGAAATCATTATGGAAATTATAGTCATATGATTGGGGACATGGGTTATATTGATTCGGATAAGACCAATCCGGCACACTAGGTTGGTTAAAGTCATGATATGCCGTGTTGGTAATATCCGAAAAAGAGTTTGATGTGTAATATGGATTATTATTGAAGTTGGAAAAATTATTGTTATAAGCCATATCACAGAATGGAATACAAACAAAAAGAAAGAAAAACAAACAAATAAACAAACAAGAAAGAAAAATTTCTAACCTAAGTTAGGGTAGACCTATGACCTAGACGACTCCTAACTGATTAGACTGTCCACGGGAGGTTTAATGCAGACTTTGACCACAAGCTAATCAGCCAGGTCAGGGCAAGGTTGGTGGGAGGTTTTCCGTCAAAGACGTTCCTTAATTAAATAACCACCAACCTTCGGGCTATCGGCCCTTAATCCCTTTCCTAGACACTGATTTTGCAAGAGTCAAATTCCAACACTTTTTCCCCTTAGGCTAATCTCCTAATTGAGTCCGAGATGTCCCTAGGGCCAACATCTACTCATTTTTAGTTAGGGTCAGGTTAGTGAGTGCTTGGAATCTGATTTTTGGGCTAAGGAAGGGTGATTAAATCCCCACCTGATCTTGTTAATGGGTGGTGCCCTTAAAATCAATTTGTGCAAGTGTACAAGATATGTAAATAAGATTCACTCAAAGTAATGAAAATCAACCAAGAGATGAGTCCTATTCTACATGCAATGCGAACGTACCTTGCTCCAGCACTCTTCAACAGTAAAAATAAATGAATTGACAAGACACGTGCCTAAAATGCAAACGTCTAATCAATTTTTTAACTTTTTCAACAAACGTTTTACTGTTGATTTATTAGCAGGTTTATGGTGATGGCATAAAGGAAATAAAGTTGCAGGAAGATATGTTTTTGCAAAACAAGCAACCCTGCACAAAACTTGTTATTAGTCAACTCCTCTTTGCCGCGGATCCGCGGTTTTGGCCGCGATAACGCGGCAAATCAGAGGGCCCTTGGTCTCTACTTTCTAGAGCAGAGGCCCAAGACCACTTGTATGTTATTGCAATCTTAATTTCCTGCTTTGCTTGCCCTGTAACCTGCAACAGAGAAGAAAATTTATTTTAGTTCTAAAATTTTTTTAATAAAAATCAGATTTCAATAAAAATGTTACCTTCCCCGACAACGGCGCCAAAATTTATTGATGCAAAACCTGCACACAAAATACGAAATTTCAGATTTAGAATGAAGATGTGCAAGTGCTCAATTCTTACCGCTATAGCAAGTGGCTATGCGGGTCGTGATCCACAAGGAGGGTTTGCGATAGAAGCGTTCACGGTTCTTTATTGAAATCTTAATGAAAAAACGAAGATTCTTCTTTGTTTAAAAAAATGAAAATGAAAAAAGAATTTATGTTAAAGTTAGAAAGAAAATGAGAGATGAAGAAGGTGGAGAGAAATGGAGAATGACTATTTACAAAGAAAGGGGAAAGAAAGTGACTATGTACAAATGAGTCGAAAAAGAATGATTTGGAAGAGGTGGTGATCTATACTAAAGAAATAAAAGAAAAGAAAGAAAGAAGAGTGAAGAAATACTTACCTAGGTTGATTGATGACTTACTTGGAAACCTTTGCATGTTCTACCTTTGCTTCGGAGGCGTTCAACGCATAGGTCATAGGATCGAGCTCAGTCCCCGTTCGCATCAGGTCATCAAGACGAGCAAGAATGAGGTGATACGGATCTTGAGGAGGAGAACATCACATAAATCATCGTTGGCACTCACAAAGACTTTGTTAGACTTGTGCTTTGGAATTCACTTGCATTCTCATCAAAAACAAACGAGGTAAAGTAGAAAGAGAAAGAAGAAAGCAAAAGAAAAGGAAAGTAAAGATACGAACATAAACAAATGTTTACCTTTATTGCTTGAAACAATGGAAGAAAGGAGGAGGGTACATAGGTGTCACTCTCAACATATGCCTCTCTCGCTTACTTACATGAATCATCATCTAACCTAAGCTACATACAAGTTACATAAAAAGAAAAACCTAAACTAAGAAATGAAAAACTAGTCTAAATCCTATCTCTGCATGGTCGTCCATTTTCAGCACAAAGAATGGCCTTTTATAGGCAAAAACCCAGTGTGCAGGATCCCGGGGAGATCAGGGGAGCAAACGCTCCCCCTAACTGCTCCCCCTAACTCCCCAACCTTGCCACGAAAACGCGGCTTGGGCCGCGTTTCCGCGGCCAGGGTGTGGCCAGGTGGCCACACCCTGTTGGTGGGTTGCCCTGGTTTCGCCCTCTGACTTTATCTGGAGTTGGTTTTTCAGTTTGAGTCCCGGATTCTGACGAAATGGCCTTGGATTCTTGGCTTTAACCGATCGATTCTGAGAGGATTCTTCTAAACCGGTTTTCAACCTCTTGATTTTGTCCTGATTTACTGAGTGCGAATTAATTCTGATTTAATTCAGAATTTTGGTGGGCCTCATTTCTCTTCATCTCCTTAAAGATTGGGCCTGCAAATAAATTAAACAATTAATTAGGACAATGCAGGCTTTTATTCTATAATAAGTATGGAAATATGATATTAAATATGCAACATTAGCGACCAATCAACATGCTCAGTGCAATCGCGTCACCTGCGAAAGTTGTGTAATAATTTTCTTATTTTTATTTTTGCTCGGGACAAGCAAAAGATAAGTGTGGGGGTGTGATTAGTCTCTAATTTTGCATAATCTTCATCACATTCTCATATTTATTTGATGTAAAATTCTGCTAATAAAGCTTTGCTTGCTTCAATCTAGGTCCATGGTGTGCAAATGAAGAAGAAGACCCTAAACCAAAATTAATGGGTGATTAAAGGCCTACCAAGTAGCCATTGACTTTAGAGTGAAGATTTTGTATGTTCAGGGCATCAAATCACGAATCAGGACATCAAGTGGACAGGGGACAGACTGGGCGATGTGCTGCCCGAAGTCAGGTGCGCGGGCTGCGTTTTCGCGGCCCTTTGGGCGCGCGCGCGCCCGGGCTTCGGACCACGGGTCACCCCTGGGCTCCCTTTCCCCTGGTGCCTATAAATACCCCCTAGAGTCTGAAGAAGGAGATATCCAGAGTTAGAGCATTGTTGTAATCTTATTTTTTAGATTGTAGTTGTTTTAGTTTCTTTCCTCTTCTAGTTTTAATTTTAGTCATTAGAGTGAAAGAGAGAGAGAGTGTGTAAAGGTTGTATTTGAAGGTGACAAGCTAATACAAGTAACTACTTCTCTTTATTCTTTCCATTTACTTATCTTTGCCATTTACTTTTACTTCCTTTTTGTAGTGTAACTTCCTTCCTCTTCACTTCTTTTCTTTTGCTTTCTTGTAGTGTAACTCCCTTTCTCTTTACCCATTTTCTTTTGTTATTTCTTTTACTACCATGTCTAACTAACTCTTCTATAACATGGCTAACTAACTACTAACACACTAATCTCTAACAACTTGCTTGATAAACTCAAATGAGTCAATAGTGTCAACTAAGGTTTGTGCAAACGAGAGTTATGGCATCTTAAGACGAGGGTTCTAACTCTAACTTACCTACAAGTATTTCTTTCTTATATTTCTTGCTTAATGATTTTTGATGATCTATGAGTTGTGTACTTTACTTTTTGTAAGTTAGAGATTTTTCTTTTAACTTTGCCGATACCATTAGTGCACTTGTGTCTTCCCTTATTCTCACCTTTTATTGGATCTTGATAAGGGAATGTCTAAGTTTTTGCCGTGTAAAGTTAAGTTAAAGGAAGGACTTTCATTCGTTCCCAACGTGAATAGTTCCTATGCATAAAGATTTTACTTGCCTATGATCCATCGTGAGGCTACATCTTCAAGAAGTTAGGGATTAGTGGGAGCAATTAGTAGAAAGTTAGCCATGCGTTTTTATCATTAAGAAAATCCAACTTTACAAACCACCAAATCATTTTTAAATAATTCTTGAAACCAACTTGTTTTCATTTTCCAATCTTTATTTAAAAACAAAGAATTTTCTCTTTTCTTGAACAAAGAAGCCGCATCAAGCTTCCATCGCTCTCCCTCCTTGTGGATACGACCCGTATAGCCACTTCGCTACTATGGAAGAATTGCAAAAGCAGTAACATCGACCCACACTCTTTTTACTTATTCTTGTGCTTGCTTTTTGCCGATCAGGGACATTTACAGGTTTAGCATTCACCATGTTAACCTCCTTAGCATCTTCTTAATATACTCTACTTGTGGTACCTTTAACAATCTTTTTCTTCTCTCTGTTAATCCTCATTTCAAGTATCTTCTTCGTGGGACCCAAGTCCTTCATTTAAAATTTTCTTGCCAAGTGAGCTTTGAGATTCATAATCTCTTTCATGCTTGAACCAACAACAAGCATGTCACCTGCATACAAAAGTAGTATGATGTAGGAATTCTCAAAATATTTAAAATAGAAACAATAATCAGCTTGCAGTTGTTCCCTTAGAAAATTGAGTTGTGTAAAAATTCTTATTGATTGCAAACAAGATTACAACGGATCAAAACTCGATTACAAAAGAGACGAGGGTTTAACTGGATCTCTTCTTTGTTTAAGGTTAGGTTCTTCGCGTGTTGATGGAGACTGAATCTTGTTCTCCGTTGACCGGCTGAATGAAAATCTTCTCATAGATTGTCTTAAGAATGCTCTCGAAGAGATTGAAATAAATCCACTTGAACGCAGTAAGCATTAGAGTTTTTATTCTAAAGAAAAGGAATTCTCTTTTTTATCTCTTCTCCAAAATCCTCCAGAAAAAGGCCAAAGAAAAAACCACCCTTCCCTCATAGCTTTCATAGCTATTTATAGGGGATTTAAGGGTAGAATTGTCCCATAAAATCCCTAAATAATGGGGATTAACTTCTCACATTACGTGGGTATTAATTGACCAGTAATGAGGATTAGTTACAACAAAAATGCGGGTCTCATGTTAGACATGGACCTCACTTTGTTCGTTAGACGCAGAGCTCTTAGGCTTCTCAGGGTCGCGTCTAAGTGGGAACACGAGGCTCACATGCTCGTATTTGATGCAAAGCACTGAGCTACTCAGGCTCGCGTTTCATGAGTAGCGCGAGTGTATGCGACCTTTGCATTTAGCCTTTGAACGCAACCCTTGCGTTTTCTGTATGATGACATCCGTATTTGGGTTGATATCTATTTTTGCGCCTGACTTAAGACTTGCGTCTGAGTTGGGAGTGACCCTCGCGTTTTGTGAGATCTGCCTCCAAGGCTTTGTTCTCAGTGACTTTTGGATAATCTACAGAACCTCCTCTAAAGTTTTCGAATGCTGTAGCTGACTGGGAAGGATTTTAAAATACTTAAGACTTCATCTTGATTTCAGCTTTCGTGATTGGACGGGTGATACCTCAAAATATTCAGACTTGATCCTGTCTGGATTCTGGTCTTCGTGAGTGTACTGTTCAACTGCTTGAAGCCTCCAGGGATGATCTTTGTAAGCATCTAAATATAAAGTCTAGAACTTATATGATCTTGATTTGATTGTCGCTATACTATTGAACCAGTAGAGTTGTTGATTGTCTTTGTCGGTGTACTGTTGAACTGATTGCAGAAGCAGGGATATACTCCTGTGCTGGTTGATCGCAAATAAAAGCAATGAGAATTACCGTCTACCTTTGGGCTAAGGGTCGTGTCCACGAGGAGAAATGCGATGAAAGCTTTTTGGTGTTTCTCTTTAGAAAGCAAAGAATGTTGTTGATTTTTTTTTTATATTGAAAAAGAGAATGGAGAGTAAGGAAGTGATTAAAAGAAAAATTGAAAACTTAGAGAAGGCTTTGGAAAATTTGATCCTTAAAAAGCTTGAAGAGTGATTTGTTATTTTTAATATAGGAAGAAGTTCTGGGCTCACTATCTTACTACTCAACGATGTGTTCTTCTTTTAAAATTCTTAGTGCCTCAACTGGATCATAGGCAAAAACTTAAGCTTTAGTTTCGAAAGTCTTAAGCACAGCAAATAAGATTATTTGGAAAAATTTAATTCTTTTTCTTAAGAAATCTTCTTGAATTGAATGTTAAATCATCAAGTTTCTTTCAAGTATGAAATAAAAACAAGCTCAAGTAATATTTTAAAAGAAATAGAAGTTTAGAAATTCAAACCCATCCTCATGTGCCTTCAAGAACACTTTCAAGGAGAAAGGCTTAGTTTAAGGCATACTTATGATTCTGTTGGGTTCTTTACATCAAAACCATTTAAAATAAGAGAGATCGAAGAGAGGGACGATAGTGAGCCCAAAAAATAAGTTTAGCTACTCATGAATGATGTAAAACAAGACATGTAAATAAAACAAGACATACCGTGAATTGGAGTAGAAGAAGAGAAAGCTTGATTCTTTATTGATGTCACTTCAACTTCAGATTACAATCACTCAATCTCTCTCTCAGTGGTCTTTGGAATGAACTAAAAATAGAGATACAACTTCTCAATACTATCTAACAAAGAACCTAAACCCTAAAAATAAAGATAAAAACTTAAACTAATTTTTGGTCCCTTTTCTCTGAAAAATGCAGTATTTATAGGCAAAAACCAAACGGGGGAGGGTGTACGAAGATAGGGAGAGCAAACGCTCTCCCAACTACCCCAACCAAGTCGCGAAAATGTGTCACGAAAAAGTGGCTTTGGCCGCGTTTCTGCGGCCATGGTGTGGCCAGGTGGCCACACCTGGTTGGAGGTTCTCCCTCGCTTGGTGATTCCCCTTTATCTCCTGCTGGTTTTCCCATTTCAGCTTTAAGATTTGACAAAAAGGCCTTTGATCTTTGGCTTTAATCACTTGATTTGAGAAGATTCATTTTAACCATTTTTATCCTCTCTGATTTGCCTTGATCTACGTTGATTTTCTGATTTCGAATTAATTCTGAATTAAATCAAAATTTCATGGGCTTTTGGGCTCGTTTCTCTTTTCTTTCCTTTAGCAATAGGCCTGCATTTTATAAAGAAAAATAAGACTTATTAATATGTTTTATTAGATAATAAACATGATAATGTGACAATATATATGCAATATATGTGACCGATCACACCCCCACACTTATCTTTTGCTCGCCCTCGAGCAAAACATCAAAACTAATCTTAATCAATTATTAGACCACTTTCGCAGGTCACTCGATTGCATTGAGCATGTGCAATAAACCGTTAAACCTCTAGATTACCCCTAGTGGATGAGTTTTATCTCGTGATGATTTTCAGTAGATTGCACCCACAAAATCCATAAAGAAAGAGAAAAAATGTTAGTATTTTCAAAAAAGCATTTTGAAAAGAAAGAAAATATTTGAAGTATATTTGTAAGAGTTTAAGTAATCTATAAGTTATAGGAATATCGAATTTTTCATTTCTAAGCTTAGTCTCTATTCAAAAACATGTCATCAATGAAAGTAAGGAGTCAAATTGTATTTCTCATCTAGTCTATTACTTTACCCTGAGTCATATGCACCTTCGTGACCGTAAAGTTTGACTAAGGGTTCTTTAACATTAATTCCTGTGCTTATTTATATTTATTTTTGGTGGTATTTGTTCCTCAATTCTATTAGGTTTTCTAATCTACCCATGTAACGAGTCTTTAGTCGGTGACACCCAAATCAGACAGTCTTAGGGCACCAGGTGAGAAAACACCGCTAAAGATTTAAACATTCGAGCAGACAAGGCCACGAAATCAAGGGTTTTTATTTATAAAATGTACCCCTTTTAGGCGTGAATACTTATGCTTCATGAGGCACAAATACCCAGCTTAATTAGAGAATATATATATATATATATATATATATATATATATATATATATATATATATATATATATTCAAACTTATCTTATTATCTTTTACATAAATACCAAGGCTTTCTTAGGCCAAAGCACCTAGCTAATAAATATATATATTGAAAGATTTGTTTATTTTTCATAGATATACATATATATATTTTTTCTTTTTTTTATAAGGCATAAGAATCTTTGTTTTTGAACCCTAAGTGTGTAAGTGTATAAGGTGTACATATTTCTTCAAGGTAAAGATCAAGACTAAATTACTTTCATCAATTTTCTTCCTAACCCTGAAAATCAAACAAGTCATCTTATTTTGACCAAGTATAAGAAATCCTAATTATGATTTTCTTATTCCTTAAAATTGACTTAATTTCTTATAAAAAAATATATCAAAATATTGTTCTTTTCTTTCAAAAAGTTTTTTTATATATAATTTTTTTTGGTTATATTAGTCATGTTAAAGCCCTCCCCCACACTTATCTCATGCATTGCCCCCAATGTATGAAAGAAATGTATAGATGCATGAAATAGAATGTAAAAGAGGAAAGTTACCGATACACTGGGTCAAAAAGACTCATAACCATTTCATTTACCGTCACCGATTTCAAGAAAGGTCTAAGGCATTGACCATTTACCTTAATGTCATTCCCATTCTTGGTGTCACTGATCTCTACAGCACCGTGTGGAAACACGGTTTTACAATGAATGGCCCAGTCCATCTTGATTTTAGCTTTCCTAAAAAAAGATGAAGCATAGAATTATAGAGCACGACTTTTTGTCCAGGGACAAATGTTTTCCTTATTATGTCTTTATCATGAAAAATCTTAACTCTATCTTTAGTGATCTTAACATTTTCATAGGCCTCATTTTTCAACTCCTCTAATTCAGAAATTTATAATTTCTGAAGGTCACCGGCCTTAGTCAAGTCGAAATTCAACTGCTTGATTGCCCATAAGGCCCGGTGCTCTAACTCAACGGGTAGGTGGCAAGCCTTCCCAAAGACTAACCTATAAGGAGACATCCCTAGAATCATCTTGAAAGCGGTCCTATAGGCCCATAGGGCGTCTACAAGTTTGGTGGACCAATCTTTCTGATTTTGGCTCACAGTCTTCTCCAAAATAAGCTTGATTTGTCTATTAGAGACCTCAACCTGCCCACTGGTTTGAGGATGATAAGGTGTGAACAACTTGTGAGTTATGCCATACTTTCGCATAAGAGCTTCAAAGGTTCTATTGCAAAAGTCAGTACCATTATCTCTGATGATAGCACGAGGGGTTCCGAAGCGTGAGAAAATGTTTTCTTTCAAAAACTTTATGATAACTTTGTTATCCTTAGTTTTACTTGGAATGGCTTCTAACCACTTGGACACATAGTCCACATCAACCAATATGTATTGGTTTCCAAATAAATTAAGAAATGGACCCATAAAGTCGATGCCCCAATCATCAAAGAGTTCTATTTTTAGCATTGGATTGAGGGGCATCATATCTTGTTTTGAGATCCTTCCTACCATCTGGCATCTAGGGCACGTCTTGCAAAATTCATAAGCATCTTAGAACAAAGTGGGCCAATAGAACCCACTTTGCAGCACCTTTTCAGCAGTCTTGAAGACCAAAGTGTCCACCGCATGCAAGTTCGTGACAGAAGGATAAAACACTCTTAACCTCTTCATCGGGAATGCATCTCCAAATAATTTGGTCAGAATAGTACTTAAAAAGATACGGTTCCTCCCAAAAGAAATACCGAACTTGAGATAAGAACCAGTATATATCGTTTTTAGACTAATGAAACAGAGTTTGGTTTGTGACTAAGTAATTTACTATATCAGCAAACCAAAGTTCACTAAAGATAGCTTGGAGGAGATATTTTGGTAGAAAGGTGTAGAATGTAATGGAAGAATGGAGAAGGTTTTAGAATATGGTGGAAGGAAAAAGAAGGAAAGAAAATAAGAAACGAAAAGAAAATAAAAAAGAAAAATATTTTATTAGAAGAAAAAGTGAAAATAATTAGAGTGACAGATTCTCCGAATTCGGTTGCGAATGCAGAAAACTTTCGGAAAAATACCGGAATCGTCCGAAAAAATCAATTATCTCGGAACAACCCGCAAAAATTCTCAAAAATCAAGAATATTATTTAAAAATCATGGTGAAATCTGTTTTAAGAAATTCTTTACAGTTTTCAAATTAAAAATTCTAGAATCGATCGCATATCAGTCGACACCAAATCTGGCCGAAATCTGTTAAATTCTAAAAATCTCCAAAAAATATATTAAGAATTTTTTTTGTAAATTAAAAATCTTGGAATAAACCTTGGAATAAAATCTCAAAAAATATTATTATAAGAAAATATTTGAAAGCGGTTTCTCAAAATTTGACTCTTTTGTAAATTAAAAATCTTGAGATAAACCAGCGGTACCGATTAATCCCGATTTTAGGGCTTTTATAAAAAATCAGAAAAAATTTGAAAAATCATGAAAAATGTATAATATTAGAAAATAGTGTTTGAAACTAAAATTGGCCAAATTAGACTATCAAAAATGTCAAATCGATCAGTATATTGGCATCGGGTCCCTGGTTCAGACTAGGATTGATTCCGAGTCCACGAAGCTAGATCCAAAGCAAAACAATCACATAAATAACCATAAGATAATAAATACAAAAACCCAACTGAAAAATACTATCAAAAATCAAAATACGAATCTAAGTACGTATTCTGAGAACTAGGTGTTACATTCTACCCACCTTACAAAAATTTCGTCCTCAAAATTTCAATAAGGGGAAGATGAACACAGGAGAGACTAGGGTTGACAATGATAGTATGATAAAGTGAAAGGATAAGAAAGATTACCAACTCAAAATAAAAAAGATCAGGAGTAGCGGTTACAGTAATATCCTCAAGGTTCTTGTTCTGGATACTGGGCTTCATATTCAGCTGCTGCTTCGCCTGATGCCTCTGCTGTCATGTTGTATACTTGGCCTCTGCCATGGTCTGCTCTAGTTCTTGCTCCTCTCTGTGGCTGATCATACTGCTGGGGCGGGAGTGAAGCTCTTCGGCCAATGGGTTCTGGGTTCCCTCTCTGTGGTGGGGCTGGAAGTGCCGGTCGAACTGGTGCCATATTTCCTACCCTTCTGAACGGGCAATCTCTTATTGCATGACTTCCGGTCCCACAGGCTAAGCATAGTCCATTAGCTATTTGACAGTCTTTCCTATAATGTCTAGGCTTGTGGCAGAAGTTGCATATGATCTGAGGAAGAGAAGGTTGGAATGGTCGTTTGACTATCGGGCCATTGATGGGTCTGGTTGTGTGTTCTTCGTTCATCAACTGAAAGGGTCTCTTTATTGGCTTGTTCTGCACCTGGTTCTCAATTTTCTTCTCCAGTCCTCGTTCTACTTCACGGGCAATGGAGAGAACCTGGAAGTATGTCTTCAGCTATTGAGGGATAAGAAACATCTGGACATCCATCTTCAGCCCTTGCTGAAATCTTCTAGCCCGTTTCTCTTCGTTTTTCACCATGTAGGGTGCAAACCTACTGATGTTGACACTTAAAAAAGACAAGATTCTTATTGGTCCGAACAATGTCTAAACTTGTTGACATTTACAAAAGACAAGTGACAGACGAGCTGAAGACCAGTTTTCACCCATCTCCGAGGGATAAGGAAGCAACTTGGACTCCACTGATCCAGCAAGCAGACAGTGAACCCAGATTGTTTCTAAACAGACCTCAGCAAGTCTAAGATGCTGGCACTTAGCATCGCATGAGCCCAAAGGGATAGCCTCGCTTGAAAGGCTAATATCACCCAGCTTCGCCTTGAAGTCATTCAAAGCCTCGCCAGGAAGCTAACTCGCAACTTCGCCACAGGGGACTTCCAGCTCCGCCAAAGGATTTCTTTCGGACTTCGCCAGAAGCTACCTCTAGCTCCGCTACGAGCTCAATGCGGACGGCTCCGCTATTGGTCTGCTATGGTCAACCTTTGACCAATCAAATCTCCAGATGAGATCGGATCCAATCAGATCAAATCCAATTAAGATCAAATCAGAGATCAAATTTGGCAGTTGATTGCCACAATCTCTTGACTTTTCTAAAAACAAGTAAGAAGATCAGGGGAAATCCTCCAACGATATGGAAAGAATCAAGAGGATCAACCGACCTGCCAATTCTAGCTTCGCAGAAGCTGATCCTAGCCTCGCGTAAGGCTACTTTCCAGATTTAAACAGATTCGATTCAATCTGTTTCCATATTTTCAAGGGACGATTATACCCTTGCTCTCCCTATAAATAGCCCGCCAGGGGTACAAGGAGAGGCATGCATACAAGAGGACTCCACAAGCAGAGGCTTCTTCATAACACACCGTGCGCTCTCGAATTCAGAGATCTTTTAGAGAATTGCTCTCTCTATCCAGGGTGTTGATATCCTAACATCGTCCTTCTTCTCAAGGAATCTCCGGAACCAGGCGAGAAGGAATTCCTAATTGAAGGCGATTTTGAGAAGCAGCAAGAGGGTTCTACCAACCTTCTATTCTCTGATTCCCGGAACCAGGCGAGAAGGGAATCTCATCGCTCGCATCGTCAAAGGGACAAAGTGGTCGCGCGCTGACCAGACTCCTATTGGCACACTTCTCCAGAATCTCTGAGGAGATCTACTTGTAATCTTTTTAAGAATACTTGTAATTTAGCTCCTCAACCCTTTTATTGTAAGTTTTCCCCTTTGCGAATATAATGGAAAACAAGATGGCGACTCCGCTGGGGATTAGATTCTCCACTGCCGAGAATCAAGTGTCACAATGCGACGAACAGACCTTCGGGTCTAACTCTGAATTCAGAAAAGTCGGTGCAGCCAGAGCTTCTCTGGCTAAATCTTCAAGGAAAGTCTCTGCAGAGACAGAAAAGGTTCTCTGTGAACCTACTGCGGTTATTTGGCGCAACAAGGAAGTACGTTCGCAGTCTGATTCCTTTACCTGTGAGAACTTGGTGGTTCAGTTCGATCAAGGAAGATTTGAAGAAGTCCTCTCTGGGGGTGGCCCAATGCTTCGAGCACGGAAGCATAGGAAGATTTTCATGACCAAGGTTTCAAAGCAGAAACCGGAAGCAGAATTCTGCCAACACCCCTCAGCCTCACGTGTGGCTAATCAACCTAAGTCTCCTCTGCTAAGGCGGGTATGGAAGCCTAAACAGAAGTCTCCAACTGAAGCTTCAGGCGTAGCTACGCCTAAACCGCGCCTCTCTCGCGAAGAAAAAGGCAGGATGCCTGTCTGCTCCAATCATAAAGTTACGACGGTAATCATACCGTCGTCCAATTTAAGAGCAGCAATGCCTTGCGCCGGCCTCGTTCTCACGAGCGAAGCTACTGTACCACAGTGTACGCGCAGGGTCCATTACCGCGAAGCTGAAGCCAAAGTACTATCTAAGGCTAATTGCCTTCGTAGCAGCATATTGGGTAAAGCACCACAGCGTGCTCCGCTTTCCAGTGCGTCAAGCACTAAGCTCACACCTGATGGCGAAGCTAGAACCAAAGCACTATTCAGTGCTAATCCCATCTGTAGGGATAAAAGAAGCAGGACATCATCCTATGTGCGACCCAAAAGAGCCTTCGCGCTCGATTGCAGAGACCCAACCGGGTCTGATTTGAGGAAGTTGTTGACGGATAGACAAACCTCTTCCCCCTGTTGTCAACAAGTGGGATGTCAGCTGGTGACACTCCACTCGGTCCATTGCTGGCTAAGATCAATCCCCGCCACGCCTCCAAGACGACGGTCAATTTTTGATCGGCTATCGGTACAGGCCCCGAGGAAACACCGCAAAAGGAGCATCTCGCGAGATCTACCCTCTGCATCCATCAACATGACCGGAAGAGGACGAGAGTCCCCAGATCCAGATTATAGCCCAGGCTTGGGCGAAGTCTTGGTGCATGAAGAAGGTGTTTTTCGAAACACCAGATCCAGGGTGGCAATACCCTACACTTATGAACAGCCGTCCTCTTCAATGGCAGTGGCCTCGCTGCGACCAAAGAGAGGATCAGTCCAGTGGTCTGATGAAGAAGATGAAGATAGCGGGTATGCTTCTTCGGCCACAGTCAGTTCAGTGCGAACAGACAGGGCATCAGTCAACATGGCTGATAATGCTAACGACGATCTTCATCGACGTTTGGAAGCTCAGGAGCAAACTTCCAAGACTCAGCAAGAGGCTCTGGACAATATTCAACAGATGCTCGCATAACTCCTCAGTAACCGGAACAACGATGATGCCGGGAGCAATCACGATGAGGAGGAACACTTCAACAATGAGCAACCAAAGCCGGAGAAATCCAAGGAGGGTTCTTCCTTAGACGCCAAAGTCCTTAAGGGCCTCCAAGCTCAAATTGCATCCCTAGCTCAGAGGGATGAATTAAAGAAGGTAGGGGCAGTCCGTCCTTATCCGCCAGAGTGGGATTCAGTGCCATATCCACCGAAGTTCAAACCACCAACGTTGCATACCTATGACAGAAAGAGCTCGCCAAATCAGCACATCTACTATTTTCGGTCTCAGACTGGTAATGTTATAAGTAATGACGCCATCATGGCTAGGCTATTCATTGGCACCTTAAAGGGGGTAGCATTTGACTGGTTCCAAAGTCTTCCCCCGGGTTCTATTAACTCCTGGATCGACCTGAAAACTCGGTTCCTCTCTCGTTTCTATGAGGACGATACCGAAGTAACCATGGACAAGCTCCTCCCCACTGTGCAGAGGAAGGGCGAATCTGTCCGTGACTACATTGAACGGTTCAGAAACTTATCCTTGTTGTGCCCAGCAGGGATGCCACTACCCATGCTCTTACAGACATGCAGACATAACTTCCTAGACCAAGTGGAAGTTCCATGGGGGCTGTCAAAGCCCACACTTTGAAGGAATTGGTCGAACAAGCAGAGATAGCCGAGAAGTCGGCTAAAAAAGTTCGAACCATCTGCCCCTAGAGGCAAGTGGGGGATGAACAACAAAGGGCGTAGCGACCTACCGCAATCTTCTCAAGCTAAAGGCAAAGAGACTATGTCTGTGGAGTTATCCGGAGATGCACAGTCGAAAACCAAGAAGGGCGGCTTCGGCAATCAGGAGCCTAAGTTCCCTCCAAAGCAGTACTCCTTCAAAGACGATCAGGTGGTCACGATATTCCATCTGCTCCACAAAGGGAACAAAATGAAACTGCCAGATGCTCGGCGTCCCAATGAGATAGGGCGCACAAACGACCCTAAATATTGCCTCTACCACAGGATGATCCACCATCCTACTGACAAATGTTATGTCCTCAAGGACAGAATACAAGCCCTGGTCGATGTCGGGGTTCTGACGTTGAAAACGGAGCAGAAGAAAGTCACTGCCAATATGGTGACTCTTGAGTTCGGCAGCACCCAAAAGGTCACAGTTCCTGATGGGACTTATTCAGTCCCTGCTCCACGGTTGGAAGTCAAGCATCCTCCAGCTACAGCTCAAGATAATAAGGATCTTGTTCCCTTAACATTGGAGACAGGAGAAGTCATGTGGATACACCCAGACCTCGTCCAAGACGTGCAGTGGGATTCAAAGAAGCCCAAGTCAAAGGGAAAATCTTGCAATGTTATTTCCATCCTGCCAGACGATGGGAACTTTACATCAGCTTCTCTCAGCTATTCAGAAGGGGAAAAGCTTGCTTGCACGGCGCAAGCCGATACGCCTCAGCAGACGGGCACCCGATCCAGAAAATCATACTTAAGGCAGTATGAAAAGTCTACTGACGAGACACAACAGCAAACGACGTCAGTACAAGTGCCAGCATCCACTCCAATCCCAACCAAGGGAAAAGAGAGACCTAAGGAGGTACGATTCGACCATGTTCTGAAGAAGCCTTCAGGCCTAGGGCTTGACACACCCTTTCGGTTTGACATATTGGCTCAGCTGGCCAATATCCCAGCTCGTATCACTATACACGAGCTTCTTCGCCTCTCAAAAGAGACAAGAGAAGCACTCAGGGATACGCTAGCCAATTCAGAATCCTTTCTGACATGCATGCCTGAGATCCCTAATGACGACGTTCAGTCTCCTTGCCCAGAATGTCATCATACACAATCCAAGGTGCCCGCTATTACATTCACGACGGAAGACGTGCTTCTCAAAGACAACAAGCACGATCGACCTCTGTACTACACTGGATATATCGGTTCAACGTGCATTGAAAGAATACAAGTCGATCCGGGTCCGCAATCAGCATCATCCCCAAAAGGC
This sequence comes from Agave tequilana, assembly GCA_038442645.1. NCBI lineage: Eukaryota > Viridiplantae > Streptophyta > Magnoliopsida > Asparagales > Asparagaceae > Agave > Agave tequilana. Next base: position 88,279 of record JAVJIF010031343.1, read on the forward strand.
TTCTCTACTTCCTTGGCATACCACTGTATAGGTTGTCCGCAACCACCACTACAATATACGGTTTCAACGCCTGGAGCAGTCATCCACTGGGAAAATTCAACTCCGTTGCAGAATCGGGAGCCTGAAGTCAGAAGTGACATGCTATGTCATTGATGCTGACACATCGTATAACCTGCTGCTGGGACGGCCATGGATCCATGCCAACTGGATCGTTCCCTCCACCCTGCACCAATGCTTCAAATATGTTGAAGATGATGCGACAGTACGAACTGTCTTTGCTGAGAAGCAACCATTCAAAGGGGTGGAAAACTACTTCACTGACGCTCTCCTGTATCAAGAGGCCGGTGGGACACCTAAAGAACCGTTGCCAGACGATGATAAAAGTGGCAATAAGGCGGATTTAGAATCCAAAGCAGGCATGCCAGCCATTCTGATTGGCGAACCAATTATAGCATGTCTCAATAATCCCCTATGTAATACTCTTTCAGAGGATGAAGGTGAATGGGTAATTAATGATAATATTTCTTTCGATTATCTTGCGTGCGTTGGGCTATTTGAGTCCATTACGGACAGCTCCCTACACATGCCTTTACATAAGCCAAGTGCGTCCAGTACACCCATGGAATCCGCAGAAGGAGCCGTCTTGGTGATCCCGCCATCCAAAGAAGGTCAGTTACTGATAATCTTCGGTAGAACCCAGCACGAGGACCCACGGTCACAGATTCAAGTTCAGACTCAGACACTCCACAATTCTTTCATTACGCGCAGTTAGCGCGCCATATTATGAAGAAAATGGGATACGACTTGAAGCATGGAGCAGGTCTGAATTTCGAAAAAGGAAGGCGCGGTTTGATGCGGAACTTCGTGCCTAAAGGGAAGCCTGCAAATTACTATGATAGTACACGCAGGGGGCTAGGGTATGTTACACCCACATCGTCGGCAACCGTTCAAGCCAAGGACGATGGATCAGTTCCATCACATTCAGCCTCATCCTCCGAGTGGGGTTCAGATGTCAGTATAGGAGGAATGTTCGAAAACCTCACTGCTAATATGACCTCAAGCAGTCAATTGGAGCCCGCAGAAGCCACTGACGAGGAACCATGGGCCCAGCAATTAGACCTTCAATGGGAAAAGAGATTCGAACTGCGCGAGCCACCTACCGAAGACAAGGTGATGCAGGTCAACTTGGGTAATCAAGACTACCCTAAGCCCATCTTTATAAGTGAAAGCCTATCACTTACAGAAAGGGAAGAATTGATAATACTCGTAAGAGAGTATATAGACGTCTTCGCGTGGAGCTACGAAGATATGCCCGGACTTGATCCACAGGTCGCTATGCACCGTCTAAACATTAAGCCTGACGTCAAGCTAGTCAAGCAGCAACAACGTCGGTTTCGCCCGAACATTATGGAAGCTATTGAAGCCGAAGTTCACAAGCCCATCGCATGTGGCTTCATCCGGGAGAAACAACATCCAGATTGGGTAGCTAACATCGTCCCCGTCCTCAAGAAGAACGGGAAAATACGGATATGCATCGACTATCGTGATCTCAATACGGCCTGTCCCAAAGATGAATTCCCATTACCCATCACAGACATCATGATCGACAACACATGCGGGTTCGAAAGAATGTCTTTCATGGACGGCTTTTCAGGGTACAACTAGATTAAGATGTATCCCGACGACGAGAAGCATACTTCGTTCCGAACACCGTTGGGGGTATAATGCTACACTGTAATGCCCTTCGGACTGAAGAACGCCGGAGCAACCTACCAGCGGGCAATGAGTACGATCTTCCGCGATCATCTCTGAAAAACGGTGGAGTGCTATGTCGACGACATTGCCGTCAAAAGCCGCAACAAGAATGAACATCTTCGCGACCTGAGAACGATGTTCGACATAATGCGGGCTCATCAACTGAAAATGAACCCGACAAAATCCTTCTTGGGAGTGTCAAGTGGCAAGTTCCTTGGGTTTATTGTCACATCAAAAGGGATTCATCTTGACCCAGACAAAGTCAAAGCCATTCAGAGCATGCATCCACCGAGGAACCTCAAAGAGCTCAGAGGCTTGCAAGGCAGGCTGGCTTATATCAGAAGATTCATTGCAAATCTCTCAGGCCGCTGTCAGCCGTTCACCCGACTCATGAAAAAGGGTGCTTCCTTCGTATGGGATCAAGCTTGCTAGGAAGCTTATGAAGACATCAAGAGGTACCTCACAAAGCCTCCAGTCTTAGTGGCCCCTACATCAGGGAAACCATTCTTGCTTTATGTAAAAGCTATGGACTACTCTCTTGGTGCCCTCCTCGCTCAAAAGGACGACAATGGCCACGAGCAGACCATTTATTATCTGAGCAGAACTCTCATAGGAGCGAAATCTTGCTACAACCCTATTGAGAAAGAGTGTTTAGCTCTCGTCTTCGCTGTTCAGAAGACACGACATTATTTGGTCGGCCGACCATACATGTCATCTCCAGAGTAAACCCATTGCGTCTCCTTATGACGAAGCCAGGATCATTGAATTCAAGATTGGCTAAGTGGGCACTTTTATTGTCTCAATACGACATGATCTTCACACCTCAGAAGGCGGTTAAAGGCCAGGCCCTTACAGAGTTCTTGGCTGCTCATCCAGTTCCGGAGCATTCAAAACTTCACGAAGATATCCCTGATGAAGTCTTCGAGTCTTATGCAACCTCAGAAGAGGAAGTGTGGCAGATGTTCTTTGATGGAGCATCACGAATGGGCCCTAAAGGCAAGATTATTGCCGGAGTAGGGGTTGTGTTTATGTCCCCATAGAATCATGTCCTGCCCAGAGCATTTTCTCTGATAGAATCATGCTCCAATAATGTAGCAGAATATAATGCTCTGCTCATCGGTCTTCAACTCGCCCATGGAATGGGGGTACGCTACCTCGAAGCTTATGGTGATTCAAAACTGATCATCAATCAGGTTAAAGGTGAATACGTAGTCCGCCATGAGGACTTGGTGCCTTATTACCATACGGCCGTTGAATTGGCCAACCTATTTGAAGGCTTCTATATCGGGCACGTGTCTCGATCTCAAAATACCAAGGCGGATGCTCTTGCTGCATTAGCAACGACACTAGCCTTGCCAGCCGACACCGAGTATCACCTCACGGTCGCAACTCGACATCTTGTATGCTCCAAGCACGTACTAAGAACTCGAGAAGTCTATAATGTCTCCACGGATCTTGATCCGAGAGATTGGCGCTTTCCTCTCATTGACTATGCTTTGCACGGTCTACTTCCAGACGATCCTAAAGAAGCGGCGTCCGTCAGACGAAGGACTCTCCGTTTCTACTACGATCCGACTCTGAAGACACTTTACCGTCGTTCATATGACGGTCTCCTCCTCTGATGCCTTTCTAATTCAGAGACACAGGAAGCGCTCCAAGAAGCGCACGACGGCATTTGCGGTGCTCATCAGCCAGGTCCAAAGCTCAAAGACAGGTTGCATAGGCTTGGATATTATTGGCCAACTATGATAGCCGATGCCATCCAATATGCACGAAGGTGTAAAGCGTGTCAGATCCATGCAGATTTCATACACCAGCCTTCAGAGTTGCTCCACCCGACTGTTGCTTCATGGCCATTTGAAGCATGGGGAATAGATGTCGTAGGGCCAATCAGCCCCTCTTCGACAAAAGGTCACCGGTTCATCCTGGCAATAACCGATTACTTCTCAAAGTGGGCAGAGGCTATACCACTGGTTGAAGTCAAAACCTCTAATGTGGTTAATTTCATCAAGCACCATGTCATCCATCGATTTGGTGTCCCTAGGCGGATCATCCATGACAATGGTCCCCAATTCATAAGTCAGGTATTCTATCGGTTCTGCGATAAATACCGAATTCAGAATGTGGCTTCAACTGCCTATAATCCCGCCGCTAACGGCTTGGCGGAAGCAATTCAACAAAACGATCATCAAGCTACTCAAGAAATTCGTCTCCTCGAACAAGCGAGATTGGGACGAAAAGCTTGGTGAATGTCTTTGGGCCTACCGAACCACGGTTCGGACACCGACAGGCAATACGCCTTTTTCCCTGGTATATGGGTGCGAAGCAGTCATCCCGTTGGAAATCTAGATGCCATCATTGCGAGTCGCTCTGACCACCAAGATCACATCAGAGGACAATGATCGGTTGCGTCTTCAAGAGCTCGAAGCCTTAGATGAGAAGCGGCTACAAGCTCAGCAGCATATTGAGCTATATCAAGCTCGAATCTCAAAAGCCTTCAATAAGAAGGTCAAACAGAGGGTCTTCCAGAAAGGAGACCTGGTTTTAGCCGTCAGACGACCGATGATTATGACGCACAAGACCAAAGGCAAATTTCAGCCTAAATGGGAAGGACCGTTTGTAATAGAAACAGTCTATTCAAACGGAGCATACCGCCTTATGACTTCAGATGGCGACTTACTCATGATGCCGATCAATGGCAAGTTCTTAAAGAAGTATTATCCTTAATCAAGGACCCTTCTCATGATCAAGTTAACATTACACCTCTGATCAAGACCTTCGTGTCCAAAGTACACACAAAGAGAGCCTTTCTCTTCCTCCAAGCGAGATCACACAACCATAAACCAGTAGGAACCTAGTCGTGCACTGGTTGTCCCTAAGACGAATCAAGGTTATGCAGACATTAACCAAATGATTCAGCATCCTTAACGATTAAGGATAGAGGAAAATGTTGGCCTTTAAGCCCAACATGAGTCCTCGACAACTCATCATGCTGAGGGAATAGCATGGCTAGCCCAATTCAAACGGTAGTTGGTAAAGGCATATCAAATCCGTTGACAGCTGGGGATTTGCTAAAAATCCTAAGGGACCAGTTCCCGTTTGATTCCCTCGTTTCTCCCCGTGAAAACGAGGCCTCCAAAATCACTTACCAATTCTCATCCATAGAATGGTAAGATCACATATACATTTCGCTGTTACGTTAACATTAAACCTATGACAGTGATTCCCTCGTTTCTCCCCGTGAGAACGAGACCTCCAAAATCACTTACCAATTCTCGTCCATAGAATGGTAAGACCACATATGCATTTCGCTGTTACGTTAACATTAAACCTATGACAGTGATTCCCTCGTTTCTCCCCGTGAGAACGAGACCTCCAAAATCACTTACCAATTCTCGTCCATAGAATGGTAAGACCACATATGCATTTCGCTGTTACGTTAACATTAAACCTATGACAGTGATTCCCTCATTTCTCCCCGTGAAAATGAGAACTTTTCCCAAACTCCATTACAATTTTGACCCTGTTGACATTTACAAAAGACAGGTCTCGATACTTATCGACATTTACAAAAGATAAGTATCACCAACCTTGAGCTTGGTGGCGTCTCAATTGGTTATGTCATTTCGACCTCTGAACCAGCAGACAGCCAAGTCTTAATTTCGAGCTTGTTGACATTTACAAAAGACAAGTCTCAATTCCGAGCCCTGTTGACATTTATAAAAGACAGGTCTCGATACTTATCGACATTTACAAAAGATAAGTATCACCAACCTTGAGCTTGGTGGCGTCTCAATCGGTTATGTCATTGCGACCTCTAAACCAGCAGACAGCCAAGTCTCAATTTCGAGCTTGTTGACATTTACAAAAGACAAGTCTCAATTCCGAGCCCTGTTGACATTTACAAAAGACAGGCCTCGATACTTATCGACATTTATAAAAGATAAGTATCACCAACCTTGAGCTTGGTGGCGTCTCAATCGGTTATGTCATTGCGACCTCTGAACCAGCAGACAACTAAGTCTCAATTTCGAGCTTGTTGACATTTACAAAAGACAAGTCTCAATTCCGAGCCCTGTTGACATTTACAAAAGACAGGTCTCGATACTTGTTGACATCTACAAAAGACAAGTATCACCAACCTTGAACTTGGTGGCGTCTCAATCGGTTATGTCATTGCGACCTCTGAACTAGCAGACAGCTAAGTCTCAACCCTGAGCCCTGTTGACATTTACAAAAGACAGGTCTCGATACTTATCGACATTTACAAAAGACGAGTATCACCAAATTTTGAAGCTTGGCGGCATCTCAATCGGTTATGTCATTGCGACCTCTGAACCAGCAGACAGACAAGTCTCAATTCTGGGCCCTGTTAACATTTACAAAAGACAGGTCTCATCTTACGATCCGACAAGGACCGATTTCAGGCTTGATGGCGTCTCGACCAGTTATGTCATTGCGACCCCTGAACTGACAGATACCCAAGTCTCATCATTCAGCCTAATAAGAACTATGTTCTCAAGAAATTGCAATACAATTTGGAATCGCAATTCAAAAAGAAGAACAAGATTGGAGATTCAATAAAAGAAGAAAAAAAATTTTTCATTCACTCCAAAAGGATAAAGTACAAGGAGCTACAGGCGAACACTGTAAGATCTGAGCCGCTCTCCAAGGGAGTCCAGCCTCGTCCTCCTGTCATCAGCAGCCTGGGCAAGCGCTTACGACCTCGGCTCGGCCTCATTGAAATCCATTGCCTGGGTCAGACGAGCTTCAACTTCTGCCAAAGTTGCCCTCTGCGACAATCCCTGCTGTGAGAGCTCTTCGTTTTGAGCCTCAAGCTGCTCAAGCCGCACAGTTTCTTCAAGACGCACCAGTTTAGCCTTGGATAAAATAAGATTTGCTTTCCTGATCATTTCCTCAGCCTTCCCAATCTTGTCTTCAGCGTCAAGAAGAGCACTGGTGGAGGCGTCAATAGCACTTCCGACCTCTGCCTGCCTTGTTTCCAAGGATTTCAAGTCAGAAGAGATAGCCTTAGCAGCCTCTTGAGCGGCGAGCCGGGCCTCGTGCTTTTGAGCGATAAGACGCGCGAACCGCTCCTCAACTAAAGACTCCAGGTTCGAGCTGCTGAGACGGCGCCATTCCTCTACATCCTTCTCAAATTCATCCACCAGGAGTTCCAAAGCAGTAGCCTGGTGATACCCCTCAAAATCCCGAATACTTTCAATGCCACGGGAGAGGACCACCTTTAACTTTGAGAACGGCATATTCGAGCCCTTCAAAACCAGGTCGATAGTTCGCCCTAAGCCTTTATAAAAGCCATCAACGAGGTCACCTATATAGTCGTTCTCAACCTCGGCCACTTCTGGTAGAGAGGTAACTTCAGAGAAATCCACCAGCCTGGTTGACACTATCGTGGAAGGAGCAATGGGAACATCAACAGCAGGGCAGATTGTCAGTGATCTCTGCGGAGTCATGGAAATCAGTGCGCTAGCACCGCTGAGGTAGGGCTGGCAACCATCTCCTGAACAGCAGGCTCAACCACTAGAGTTGGGGAAGTAGGGCTTGTAATCACCCTCAGTTTCACACTTGGCAAAATTGTCGGCACCTCACTCGTTGATATAGTTGGGAGTGAGGATACCTCCGGAACTGCTCCCCCTTCAACCTCTGATCCTTCGGCTGACTTGGGCCGATAAGAAGGCAGGTCGCCGTACAGCGCATCCAGCACAGCAGCATCAGCCGCGGCCGAAGCGCTCATGTCACCCCTTGACCCTTCGGGGGGATCTTCTGGCTCTCTTAAAGCTGATGCATCTTGAGGCCGAACACCTGTAACAAGACTGCGGTTAGTCGGGACACTACATGCAAAAGAAGCCAAGAGGTTAGGACAATACCAAAAGATGATGTCGCCTCAAACATCTCGTCAGCCACATCAGTCTCCAGGGGCTCCATCGGAAAATTTTTGGCAGAATCAGCACGAATAGCCGGCTCGCTTTCGCTTGCCGAGTATCCTGTGGACCACCCGATAGAGCTCGATGCCTCCGGACTTCCTTTAGAAGTCCCAGCGCCCGAGGGACCAATGTCGGCCACATCACCTCCAGACTCTTCCGGACGGGCACAAGAACCAGCTTTAGCTCCATAAGTGAATAGGGGATCATAATGTTCCCCTTGCTCTCCAGTTGCCCCAGCTCCTACAATCAAGAAGAATTGATAATAAGTCAATGGGAACACACAAAAAGGCTCCATATTATATGGACAGGGTTAATCTTACCCAGACCCGGGGCGAATTCACCACTAGTCGGCTCAGCAACCGACGGTTCAACTGCTAATGGGGCAGCAGGAGGAATCGTTGTAGAGGGATGACCCTCTATGACAATCGTAGGAGCTTGGCGGCGGGGCTCCTTCGCCAACGATTTCCTACGAGAGCTACATGCCCGCTTTCTTTTGAAGTGGATCTCAGAATCCTCTTCCTCCACTTCTTCTACACAATGACGGGGAGCTGTCCCCATCACACCAGAGCCAGTTGCAGGAGTCTCAGCCCCCGCTCCCACCTCGAAGCAAGGACTCTCGGCATCTGAGGCCTCGCTGTCTTCCACAGCAACAAACTCCTCTATACCTGGAGTGCGAACCCTTTTGCCTTCCCTTTTATCAGAAGCCTTCTGCCTCAGCCGCTGAGAAATTAACTTCACACCAGAACTGTTCACCTTGAATTCGAGAGGTGTGGAGTTGGAAGTGGCGTACCACTGGCAAAAACACAGGGTCATTAGGAGATTGGGATTCTTTAATGGCGTACGCAGTCGCGCCCCAGTACTGCCTGCGGTAAAGAATCGCCAGGCACGGGCCCCATCAATAAGGCTCCCCATGAAAGCCAAATTGAGATTCGGGTTGCCCACGTACAGTTGGTCATACCCAAACTGACGGGCAAACCAACTTGGAACATAGGGCTCCAGGTAGCAGGTATCCCCGCTTCGGTACAACAAATGTGAAGGCCGGATGCTGATCAGCCACTCAAAAATTTCCCGGCTCAGGGACGACTGTCCCTCTCCCGCATCTTTGAACTCTTCCCCATAGCCTGCACCCCGAATACGGGGAAAACAGCGGAAAAGACTATAGACGTCATAGCGACGTACTAATTTACGGGCCTCAGCCACGTATTTCTTCTGCCATGAGCATCCTTCGAATCGGCGGAGGAGCGCCATTCGAACATCCTGCGGGGGATCCTCTCCAGCTTCGATTAGAGAAGGACAATGCAAGGCGAACCACGCCATCAAGTAAGTATACGGCAGACCTATTCTGGGGTTAGGTCCGTCGCGGGGCAAAATGGTCCCCTTTTCACGCTTCGTCGTTGGTGGCCTGCAAAAAGCCTCCGTCAATGCACGAAGGCCTCTCTGGATACAGTATACCATGGCCGAAAGAAGTCCCAGAGGACGACCATGAACCAAACGAACAGCGGGCAGCAAAACATTCGGATGAACGATGTCACCCGAAGAAGACGGCACCACGCACCTCTTCAACCAGACTGTTAGGAAACCAGCCAGAAGTGCCTTCCAGGACATCGGCCTGCGAGCCTGATGATGGAAGCTTCGAAGAACATCACCCCGCTCATAGGGACCATCGTCTTCCTTCATAACAAGATCCCCTTGGGAGTGCTTTCGCATCCGGTCAAAGATGTCTTCATTAGCAACTCCATAGTGAGCCGCTTCAGGAGTATTCTCCATATCTGGGAACAAATAGTCTCCCCAGCTTTTCAAGCTGCAGGAGGTTCCCTTATTGCCCCCATGCATACTGGAGCAAATATACAAGTGGCACATTAGCTCCCTGTAGGTCTCAATAAGGCAGGCTCTTACTTCTCCAGAAGAGCCAATTCTGCCTCGCACGGGAAATATTCTTCATAGGGAAGAGACCCAAAAGGCAGAGCAGAGACTTCCCACATCTCATGCAAGGCCATACCCAACTCACCGACAGGGGTGAAGAAAGTCCCCGAAGCTGGGCAGTACAATTCAAAAATGGCGTAAAAGCACGCCACGTTCACCTCAATACCGTAGCAGGTCGCCCTGACAGCCTCATAGAGGTTCAGCCTCCCCAAATCCTCCTCGAAATGAGCAAGGATGTAGGTAGTCAAATCCTCCCACCACGCCTTCGAAGGGTGAATCCAGCCTGGAGTCCTGAAGTCAGTAGCCGGGTAGTTCCCATTAACCTTGAAGAATTGGTTGCCAAAGGTCAACGCCACTGCAGGATTTTCTCCCACTGGGATGTCTCGCGACACATTCCCAGGATGCAGGCCCACTATGCAATAAGGAGGCCCCGCTCTTGCATAACCAGGAGATTGAAGCATCAATTTTCCTATATGAACGGAGTCAGCACTCCGGCTCACATCCCATGCCATCTTCCGAGCCTGCGTCACGCACTGGAAGGAAGACAAAGAAAAATGGCGCTTGTTGGACGGAAGGTAGAACCTCTCGCCATCCAACTGGAAAATCCACTGCCCTTCCCCTGCATGTAGTTGGTGATCAGGGTCTGGTGCGGCATCCCCGAACATGAAATCGGGCTTCCTATAAACTCGACGGTCGACATCTTCAAGGGGAGCTGTGGTCAGGATACTCCTCGTGGTATATTGATCACCACCATGAATAAGTGTATCTCTGACGAGAGAACTCCGCTCACTGAACAGAGAAGCCTGCCCTTGAAATTGCAAGCTCATATTGCCATCCGATCCCATAGTTATCCCGAACTGGTTATTTGAGGGACCAGGAGTGTAGTGCACTGCAAGAATAAAGAGAAACTGCGATTAGTTCATCAGCCAAAAGAGGGCTAAAATCAGAACGCAAAATTTGAGAAGGCATAGCCTCGCCCTCTGAGCAAGGATTGGCCTAAACGATAGCTTCGTCCCGAGGCTTAGCTTCGCAGTTCAGTGAAACTCCGCGCCATAAAGACAGGATGCAGGAAAACATCCAAGTGTTAGCTTCACTTTAGAAGCTTAACTTCGAACAACAAGATATGACAAAACTTCGAAGGATAACTTCGTCAGAAGGGCATTATGGTCCTTTTCTGTCAAATATCAAAGGACAGCTTCGCATCCTGTCATTCAGCAGGATGTGAACCGCCTAAAGGTTAACTTCGCTTGGAAGCTTGAGGAAGAACTCTTCAGTTCTTGGATTCCCGATCAAGAAATCAAGGTAAAATCAGGGAATGGGACTCCCTAAAATCATGAGACCATGATTGTTCTCATGTTGGATTCATCCAAAGACAGCCAGAAATCGGGTTTAAAGGAGAGACGACAGTCTCTAATCAAAAGGGAAAGTTCCCTACCGGCGATTGGTCGTTCGATGACCGGAGGAGGAGAAGGACCCTCCGCTGCAGAAGTTGCCACTTCTTTTCCCGCTCGTCTCTTAGGCGCCATTGAAGAGCTGCGGAAGCTTTCAAATTTCTTTAATGGAAAGGAAAGAGGAAGAAGAAGAGTCTAAAGGTCTCTAAAGATTTCAAGTGAAGAGATCTGTCCTCTCTACAGTCCAATCGGACTTTTATAGGCCAATGAACGCCTGAAACGACGCCTCGAAAAGAGTACAGGCTGTCGTTTCAAATTAATTTGAAACGCCGCCTAAAGCGCCTTCCCGAGAAGCGCTGATTCAGCCACTAAGGCTTAACTTCGCCGCTGAGTTAAAGTGCAGACTTCGCACAAGTTCATCAAGAACTTCGCCAAAAGGGTTGCCTTAGCCCGCTAAAGGCATAGTTCGTCGATATGCCAGCATCGTGCGAAGCTCATTCAAAAAGGACCCTGTCCTTAACTCTGCACAAAGTTTAGCCCCGCTATGGCCAAACTCTCAATGAAGGCAGGCAAAAATCAGATGAGCAGAAGATAAACTTTCATTGATTTAAGAGCAAAGGTACATTGATATTACATCAAGGTTTTGTTTCATACAACAGAATCAGTTGCTCAGCAAGGTGATTTGCGCAAAAGGCATACAAGTGGTTTTATCTGCTTCCAGACCAGACCAACTGGACACGAAAGGCCTTCCTCCTGCACAAGGCCGTAACCAGTTGTACCACAAGGACACGGCCATAATTCTCCACAAAAATGGTACATTTTGCCATCAGGAAGCTGGATCACCAAAGTTGAAAGTTGGCAATGAACTTATCGCCGCCAACACGATAGATCACCTATAATGGGAATTGGCACTGATGTCAGTGATCTCACAGGTGTGACATCCGCCTTCCCGAAGTGGATCATCTCGGATGAGCAGCTACCAGCCTCACCTCAGAACGAATCATCTCGTATAAGAGGCTGCTAATAGCCTCTGGGACACACATCAGCTGCCCCAAGTTGTTCCTCCTGCTTAAAAGTAAAGCTTCAACCGGGGAAGCATAAGGCAACTTTTCGGTCTCTTTCATCAAGACACAAGATCGGCGAACATAGCTCACTGCAATGCAAAATTGGAGCAAGTTAGCAGTTAAACATAAAAGATACTGCAAAAGCGCTAAAGCCGAATCCTTTGGGGCGAAGTAATCCGATTTCGATTGGAGCAGAGGATAAGCCTTGCTTGCACAGTGAAGATGGGCTAGCTCAGCAAATGCCAAGTCCTAGCCTCGCCTATATGGCTAAGCCAGACTGATCCTATGGGACACAGTCTTAGCTTCACCTATATGGCAAGACTGGCTCAACCTTGAAGAGACTAAGTCCCAAGTTCTGCCTGTGCAGCGGACTTAACATGCAGTGATCTTTCTCTGACCAAGTCAAGATGATAGCTTCGCTGGGAAGCTATGCTGAAATCCTTCTCCACAGATCAGTTAAATGGAGAATAAGGGAAACTAATCCCTGAAGCAGCTGCTAAAGCTGAATTGAGGGAGATAAATTCCCTAAAATCGGTGAAGTCGTTGAATGATCAAGACTTACCGGTCCTTGGCCGGGTAATAACCAGAGTGGGCATTCCCACTACTTCAGAGATCTGAGTATCTCTCTCAACCAAGAGAAGAAGAGAAGAGCAAATCACTTCTCTCTTCAGAGGACCTCAAGTGTCCTATTTATTGGCCCTATGGCCTGAGCGCTGCCGCCTCAAGCGTGGAAGCACGAGCGCATTTAAGGCATTTACTGCGCCTTGAGAACAGGGACGGTTTCCCTTGGAACCGTTCAAAGGGAGAAACGTCTCCCTCATAAAGGCACTTATTGCGCCTTGAAGAAAGGGAATATCCTCCCTTGGAAACGTGCAAATCGGAGAATATCTCCCTCGATCAGCACGAAGAAAGGAGTAATCCTCCTCGTAATTGGCCCATGGCAGTTGGCCTCGGGAAAGCGACAGATGTTCCAGAGCGAACTTATCTAGCTGCGAAGCTACCCAGACGCGAGTCTACATGATTCCTCAGCGAATCTACATCCTAAAGCAGGATTCAAAGCGAAGCTGAACTCAACCATCATGGCGACGTTCATACTCCACACACCACCAATCAAAGCAGTTCAAAGTATTTCAAAGTCTGAGCCATTGCAGACTTCTGAAAACTTTGAAGGGGGTCTTGTTGACACTTAAAAAAGACAAGATTCTTATTGGTCCGAACAATGTCTAAACTTATTGACATTTATAAAAGACAAGTGACAGACGAGCTGAAGACCAGTTTTCACCCATCTCCGAGGGACAAGGAAGCAACTTGGACTCCACTGATCCAGCAAGCAGACAGTGAACCCGGATTGTTTCTAAACAGACCTCAGCAGGTCTAAGATGCTGGCACTTAGCATCGCATGAGCCCAAAGGGATAGCCTCGCTTGAAAGGCTAATATCACCCAACTTCACCTTGAAGTCATTCAAAGCCTCGCCAGGAAGCTAACTCGTAACTTCGCCACAGGGGACTTCCAGCTCCGCCAAAGGGTTTCTTTCGGACTTCGCCAGAAGCTACCTCTAGCTCCGCTACGAGCTCAATGCGGACGGCTCCGCTATTGGTCTGCTATGGTCAACCTTTGACCAATCAAATCTCCAGATGAGATCGGATCCAATCAGATCAAATCCAATTAAGATCAAATTAGAGATCAAATTTGGCAGTTGATTGCCACAATCTCTTGACTCTTCTAAAAACGAGTAAGAAGATCAGGGGAAATCCTCCAACGATATGGAAAGGATCAAGAGGATCAACTGACCTGCCAATTCTAGCTTCGCAGAAGCTGATCCTAGCCTCGCAGCAAGGCTACTTTCCAGATTTAAACAGATTCGATTCAATCTGTTTCCATATTTTCAAGGGACGATTATACCCTTGCTCTCCCTATAAATAGCCCGCCAGGGGTACAAGGAGAGGCATGCATACAAGAGGACTCCACAAGCAGAGACTTCTTCATAATGCACCGTGCGCTCTCGAATTCTGAGATCTTTTAGAGAATTGCTCTCTATCCAAGGTGTTGATACCCTAACATCGTCCTTCTTCTCAAGGAATCTCCGGAACTAGGCGAGAAGGAATTTCTAATTGAAGGCGATTTTGAGAAGCAGCAAGAGGGTTCTACCAACCTTCTATTCTCTGATTCTCGGAACCAGGCGAGAAGGGAATCTCATCGCTCGCATCGTCAAAGGGACAAAGTGGTCGCGCGCTGACCAGACTCCTATCGGCACACTTCTCCAGAATCTCTGAGGAGATCTACTTGTAATCTTTTTAAGAATACTTGTAATTTAGCTCCTCAACCCTTTTATTGTAAGTTTTCCCCTTTGCGAATATAACAGAAAATAACTGAGTCTCAAGAATTTGACAGCATATTCATCCACCGACCGGTTTTACTATTGTAGCCAGATAAATTGTTCTTCCATTTCCTTTTGAGCTGTTACAGATAAGAATCTCTCGTAGAAACCCTTTGAGAACTGGTCCCACATGATGGCATTCTCCAGATTCGCCTCTTTCGCCAACCAGATTCTGGCCACATCCTTCAACTGTATCTTGGCCATTTCCATATGGTTCTCATTAGGGACTCGGGCAGCCTTCAAGAGATTCGTCGTGTCTACCAGCCACTGTTCTGCATCCAGGGCTTCTCTATGCCTGAAAAGATTGCCGGCTGTAATCTCTTGAAATCTGACACACTGTCTGGCCTCTGCTCACTGGATGCAACCAACAGTCCTTGATGTAGAGCTCTGTCTGCTGCTATTAACTCTGCGTCATCCCTTGAAGTACCCTCATCAGGATATCATTGTCTCTGCTGGATCCATCTTGAGAAGTACCAGGACCATTACATGCTCCTCGTCTTTCCATATCTAAGTTGGTTGAAGGGGTAACAAGAAGGAGCTAGAAGGTAAAAGATTGAAGGGTCTCAGGATTCAAGAAATAGATTAGAAGAAAGAGATAGATAACTCTGCACTTATAGTTAGATTGTATAACCAGAACTCTTGTATTTCAGTTGCAAATTTCTTTACCATTAATTTGCCGTTTGGACGTACTAAGGAAATAAGAGCTTGGACTCTGATACCATCCTGTAACTCCCCGATCCCGCGGGTACAGAGATGTTACTATGATGTATATACGCAGGTCAGAAATACCCTCACGTATATACGCTAAGCATTAGTACAGGAAAGAATCAGAGTATGGAAGTACGAGGTGCATTATACATTCCAACATAAAAGTACAAGTTATCACAGAGAGTGATACAATATTACAAGAATATTACATCTCCAAAGGATAAAAGTACGATTTACAAGAAAATACACATAATCAAAGGCTGAAAGTTGCTCACGAGCAACAAGAGGAGTCTCGAGAGCCAATCAGGAGGAGGGCTGGGAGGAAAGGGCTATAGATGTCAACCACACTTCCGTTGCACTATTTGATCTCCTCAGAAGGTTCTGCTACGCTCCACGCTCCAAAATCTGGATATATGAATCCAAGGTTGTCAGATGTAACCCAAGGAGTGGTGATGCGAACGTCAAATGGCGTGTATGGTCAAGTACACGTGTATTGATAAATCTGAAGCAAAAAGCATGTATTGAAAACCGTGTCGTGGGCACAGGCTCGCTAGACATGAATGAGACATCAAGTAAGGAGTGGTAAAAATGAAAAATAATAATAATTAATAAAGCAGATAATCTGAAGTAAAACTCGATGAAAGAAAAAATAAGGTGAAACCAGCGGTATTACCCAGTTTGCAAAGCAACACAACAGGTTATCATCTTGGCATTTTATTATTATTACTCGTCTGACCTATATATCTAGGTATGTGTCCTGGTTTACATCTCAATACACATACATCCATATATAAGTAAGTTGAGGTTGGTTATTGAAAGTTGATGAAGAACTAATAGCTCATACTTATAATAGTTTCAGTCCGCCTAGGACACAGCCATTGGGGGTCTGAAATTCGCCTAACACGCATCTTCTGGGGGCCTGAAATCCCCCTAACACGAATCGTCGATTTAGTATTCCACCACTATAAGTAAGGCATCATATCGGCATCCATCGCTTTTGCCCATTACCCATGTAAGTTGTCCTTTTTATAGCTTATTAAACATAATTATCAGATCACAGGAATAAGTAGGAACATAACTGATCATAACAGGAGTACATACCAAGCATAACGGGAGTTCATAACAAGCATAACGGGAGTTCATAACAAGAGATCAGGTACTACATTCCCGTAATATGATAATCATGAGTTGAGGGTTAATCATAATAGGTATCAAGTTTTAACATGACAATGACAAGTGATCAGGCAGGTAACAAGTGATAGGTCATGTAATAACAGGGGACAGGTAATAAGAGATAATATAACAGGAGCAGGTGTCAAGTAGTAGCATGTCAGGTGATAATACATCAGTTGTTAAG
This sequence comes from Agave tequilana, assembly GCA_038442645.1. Taxonomy (NCBI): domain Eukaryota; kingdom Viridiplantae; phylum Streptophyta; class Magnoliopsida; order Asparagales; family Asparagaceae; genus Agave; species Agave tequilana. The sequence goes on from JAVJIF010031343.1 coordinate 104,800, forward strand.
TGATACAAACAGGTGTCAGGAAATAACATGTCAAGAATTAACATATCAAGCATGTACATGGCAAGTGATAGAGTAATAGTTGAGCACAATCATGCAGAGCTGAGCAAGTTAGAGGCACGGACAGTGAACAATGTTTAGTCACTAAAGCGCTTGGCGGAATTACCGAAACAACTCAGCTTAAGATGCAAGTAGAAAATCTGGCAACATCTCACCTAGGCGAATTTAGTGAATAATACACTGAGCGCTAAACATGCCTACCAGGCGTAGCTGAGAGACCTGAAGTTCTAAGCGTACTCTTCTTTCGAGAAAGTGGACGTGAGCCCGAAGGCTGAAGTACGCTCGGGATCTAGGCGCACTCTCGGTAGCTACCACGAAACTCATAAGGGTGCAGGCCTAAAACCAATTGGGTAGCTAGTCCGGGAGTGGACAGAAACCCAGAGTCGGTGCAGGGGTACTTGCAGGGATAGTACCACACAATCAAGTATATAAACAAGCGGTCGCTAGTTTATAGTGTGTGAAGCCTGAAGGCTGTGTATAAGCCCAAAAGGGCTTAAGTAAGCCCGGGTTCTAAGCACACCCTCGGTAGCTACCACAAAACACATAAGGGTACAAGGCCTAAACCAATTGGGTAGCCATCTCGAGAGTGGGCAGAAGCCCGAAGGCTATACATGGGTACTTGCATGGTTAGTACCAACACGTGTACAAATATCATATCGTTTACACTATTACAAGCATTCAAATACAAGATACAGTACATGAATCCGGTACACGCATACAACCTGGTACAATTACACAGGGCCACATACATAAACCCATCATAAACCAAATACAGTACAATCTCGACGAGGTGAGGAAAAACACTCGCCTAAACACAAACACGATAAAAACTGCGTGTTGGAACTTAGGTTTTGATGATAATAATTGTAATGCAGATACATTGGAGCTCTATCTAAAAAGTTAGTACTGAGTTCTGATTGCTCAAGACGATTCAAGAATATTGATTATTTTTGTGTATTTTTAGAAATTTGTTAAAAACCTTGATCACACACACAAAATAGTCTTATAGTCGACTAACCCCTTTCTATAGTCGACTAACATATCCTTTAGTCGACTTATAATAATCTATAGTGGACTAAGTGTTTTCACAAAAAAAATCTTTGTTCTCTGTTTGTTGACTGTAATCAACATTAGTTGACTAACCCCTGTTATATTGTTGACTAATTTTAGTTTTCAAAGACCTATCAATCTGTGTCAGATACATATAGCCGACTTGATCTGTAGGCTAGTCAACTAACCCAGGTAAAACTTCATATAGTAGTTGACACTCTTATATCCTAGTCGACTAAGTACAGTTTTTTACTGTTATTCAGTTTTAATTTTCTGGTATTTTCTCCAACATTTTTATTTTCAAATTTGAGTTGATAACTTCCCTAACTGACCATTGATTTCACCTATAAATAGGAATGTTGTCCTTAGATGTAGTCACCAATTAAAAATCATAAGTTTTCTGTCTAAAACTCTGTTGAAAATTTTATTTTTCAGAAAACTAGTTTCTACTTTCTATTATTTACACAATTCTAATTCTTTTGCGAAAAATTCTGAGAGTTCTCTTATAAGATACCTTGTTCACAATCACGTACAAGTTTTCAGGCTTATAGGATACATTGTAATCAATCAAAGAGAAAGTGTCTTCTTAGTGTAGAGAAGAGTTGTACAGATTTGACAAAGGGTATTTTGTCAAGTAGTGTACAAGGAGTTGATTTTGGGGTGTATCAAAATCAGGATAAGAAAAATCTCAAGCGGTTGCTTGGGGACTGGACGTAGGTCACGAGAACCGAAGCAGGATAAAATCTTTCGTGTTTGTGTTTGCATTTTTCTAAGATTTATTCTGTGCATTTTCTTTCCTGCAAGTAGTTAATATTTATTAAAATTTTATAAACACTATTCATCTCTTCTTTTAGTGTTTGTGTTGCCTTATTTATAGATCCTACATTTGGTATCAGAGTCTGCCCGCAGTGTTCAAGGATGATAGCAGGGTTTCCTTCATCACAATTCAATGAAGAACATTCTACACAACGTCTACCTTTATTTGATGGATCAAACTAGACCTACCGAAAGGGTAGAATGAAGATCTACTTGTAGTCACTCAACTATGAACTATGGAATATAGTAGAAGCATCATACACCAAGTCGACCACCAATTATAATGTATGGCGTGAAAAACAAAAGAAGTCTGTAAATCTTGATGTCAAAGCAATGAATGCGCTTTTCTGCGCCTTGAACAAAGAAGAATTCAATCATGTGTCAATGACCAGATCTGCAAATCAAATATAGCAGATTTTACAGGTAACACATGAAGGTACAAATAAAGTTAAAGAATCTAAAATCTTTGTTCTTGTTCACAGGTTTGAACTATTCAAAATGAAGGAGAATGAAACCACTACAGAAATGGTTGCAAGGTTCACCGATATTACAAATCCTTGGTAGCCCTTGGAAAGGAATACACTCAAGTTGAAAAAGTTAGAAATATTCTCCGTGCACTCATATTAGATTGGAAGAAGAAAACTACTGCAATAGAAGAAGCAAATGACCTTTCAACAATGTCATTAGAAAATCTTATTGATAATTTAATGGCATATGAAGTTTAACTTGAAGATAGGAAGAAGGATGAACAACAACTTCAATTCAAGAAGAAAGTACTTGCCTTCCATACATCCTCAGATATGGACAATTCAGATGATGATGAAGAGGAGATGGCAATGCTCTCAAGAAAATTCAGAAAGTTCTTGAAATAAGATAAGTTTAATCTTATTTGTTTTAATTTAATAAAATAGATTATATAAAAAAGAATTGCTCATTGCTGAAATACAAAGAAAACTTCAAGTTCAACAAATTCAACAAAAAGAAGAAAGATTATCAGGCAACTTGGGAGAATAGTGATTCATCTTTCTCTGACGAAGAAGAAGCCACTGAATCTGTCAATGTCTGTTTCATGGCTCAATAAGATGAGGTACATAAATATGCTGAATTATTGGATGCATTTCACGAATTATATGATGATCTCAAGAATGAAAAGATTAAAAATAAAGTTTTAACAAAGGAAAACGAAAGACTCAACAAACAAAATTCACTTTATATTTCTCAAATGTCTTCCTTAAATTCTCAAAAATCTGACTTTGAAAAAGTTAATTCATCTTTAAAAAAAGATAATGAGAATTTTTAAAAGAGAATGTTTTGCTTAAAAGAGAAATTATTTCTTTAAATTCTAGAATTTCTACTTTAGATAAAGAAATGACGAAATATTACAAAATGTGACAAAATTTAATATGGGAACAGAAATTTAAATGATTTATTATCTTATCAAAAGATGTCAAATAATCATTTTGGTCTTGAATTTTCAAAAGATAAGTTTGAAAAACCTACACATGTTGGTCTTAGATTTTCAAAAGATGATGTTTGAAAATCTACACATTTTTATAAAATGAATAATCATAATTCATATAATTCTTTTGTGAAAAAAATACTGATACTATTTCAAAAAGAATTAGGAACAAATATATATGGATTCCTAAACATCTGAATATTGTGGATAAAAATTCTTATATTGCATCATATATACATCATGTATGTAATTCTTGTAATTATGTTTATACTAACAAATGAAAACCAAATTTAAATTGGGTTTGAATTCCTAAAGACTAATCTTTTTCTGACCATGTCATGATGGGTACCATTCAAAATATTTATCTTATAGGTACCTAATAAAGAAAAAGTGGATACTTGATAGAAAATTATTTCAAACATATAATGCATAATATAATATATCATATATGTATGCCATGCTATATTTTATGCAGGGGGAGAACACTTGTAATCTATATTTGTTATAATATGTTCTTTGCAGGGGGAGTTTTTCTCTGTAGGGAGAGTTTTTATGCACAGAGCCTGTAATCATCAAAAAGGGGGAGAATATTAGAATTTAGATTTTAATGATAACAATTGTGATGCAGATACATTGGAGCTCTATCTAAAAAGCTAGTACTGAGTTCTGATTATTCAAGATTATTCAAGGATATTGACTATTTTTGTGTATTTTTAGAAATTTGTTTAAAGCCTTGATCACACACATAAAATAGTCTTATAGTTGACTAACTCCTTTTTATAGTCGACTAACATATCCTTTAGTCGACTTATAATAATCTATAGACTAAGTGTCTTCACAGAAAAAAATCTCCGTTTCTGTTTGTTGACTGTAACCAACATTTGTCGACTAACTCCTGTTATATAGTTGACTAATTTTAATTTCCAGAGACCTATCAAACTGTGTCAGATACAATAGTCGACTTGATCTTTAGGCTAGTCGACTAACCCAGGCAAAACTTTATATAGTGGTCGACTACTCTCATATCCTAGTCGATTAACTATGGTTTCTGACTGTTATTCAGTTTTGATTTTCTGGCGTTTTCTCTAACGTTTTGATTTTCAAATTTGAGTTGACCCTAACTGACCACTGATTTCACCTATAGGAATGTTGTCTTTGGATGTAATCACTAATTGAAAATCATAAGTTTTCTGTCCAAAACTCTGTTGAAAATTTTATTTTTCAGAAAACTAGTTACTACTTTCTATTCTTCATATAATTCTAATTCTTTTGTGAAGAATTCTAAGAGTTCTCCTATAATATCTCTTGTTCACAATCACGTACAAGTTTCAAGGCTTATAGAATACATTGTAACCAATTAAAGAGAAAGTGTCTTCTTGGTGTAGAGAAGAGCTGTACAGATTTGACAAAAGGTGTTTTGTCAAGTGGTGTATAAGGAGTTGATTTTGGGGTGTATCAAAATCAGGATAAGAAAAATCTCACGTGGGTTGCTTGGGGACTAGACGTAGGTTACAAGGAACGAACCAGGAAAAAAATCTCTCGTGGTTGCGTTTGTATTTTTCTGAGATTTATTCTGTGCATTTTTCTTTCCTGAAAGTAGTTTATTTTTATTAAAAGTTTATAAACACTATTCATCTCTTCTTTAGTGTTTATGTTGCCTGTTTATAGATCCTACACCGCGGAAACTCTGAGAAGCTACGTGCACGAACATCGTAGTAGGGAAACACCAAAGCGAGAAGCAAACGGGGTTTGGCCCCTTGGTGGCTGCCGACCCTAGGGAGGTGCGCCACCATTTAGTGGTGGCCTAGGTGGTGGCTGGCCTCAAGGAGGAGGAGGGAGAGAGGAAGGGAAGGGTGATGGCGTTGGTGGTCGTTATTTGGTGAAGAAGATAGATTTTGATAGAGGAATGAAAAGAAAGTAAAGGAGGTGATGATGAAGGTGATGTTGGTGGTGAAGTAGTGGCGATGGAGGTGGTGTTGTGATGCTGAAAGTGATGGTGGTGGTGGTGGAGAAGAATAGATGAGATGGTGATGAAAAGGTTTAGTAAAGATGATGGTGGTGACGTTGTTGAAGGTGGTAGAGATGTCACCGGAATGGTCACCGGAGTGGTCGCTGGAGTTGTTACCAGAGAGAAGGAGGCTTGGCCTCTATCCAAGCATGGTGGCCGACCTAGGGATATGTGATTTTGTGAAAGGATTTAGTGGTGGTGGTAGTTTTGGAGAAGGTAAAGGAGAGGGTGAAAGTTCTGGTGGTATTTTGGAGTTTGTGGTGGATGAAATGGAGATGGAGGAGGAAGAAGATGATGGTAGGGAGTTGTAGAAGTTGTGATTGTTGTGGTTGTGGTGGAGATGAAGGAGGAGTTGGTGGTGATTAAGGTTTTGATGGAGAAATGAAAAAGGAAGAAGAAGAAAAGGGATTGTAATTGGGATTGGAGTTAAAGGAGAAGAAAAAGGATTAGAGTGAGAGTTTTTTATAAACTGGAGAGGGGTGAGGTATCTTTGGCCTGCCATGGTGATGGGAGCGGGTGTTGAGTGGTTTGAGATATTTTGGAGGATATATTTTGGTGGAAAGGTGTAGAATGTAATGGAAGAGTGGAGAAGGTTTTAGAATATGATGGAAGGAAAAAGAAGGAAAGAAAAAAGGAAAAAGGAAAGAAATGAAAAAAAGAAAAATATTTTATTAAAAGAAAATGTGGAAATAATTAGAGTGGCGGATTCCCCAGATTCGGTTGCGGATGCGGAAAACTTTCGAAAATTTAGCGGAATCGTCTGAAAATCAAGTATCTCGGAACAATCTGCAAAAATTCTCAGAAATCAAGAATATTATTCTAAAAATCATGGTGAAATCTATTTTAAGAAATTCTTTACGATTTTCAAATTAAAAATTCTTAAATCGACCGCCGATATCGGTCGACACCAAATCTGGCCAAAATTGTTAAATTCTGAAAATCTCAAAAAAATATATTAAGATAGAAATATTATTTTAAGAAAATATGTGAAAGCAGTTTCTTAAAATTTAACTCCATTTATAAATTAAAAATCTGGGAATAAACTAGCGGTACAGATCACTCCCGAGTTTAGGGTTTTATAAAAATAATTCAAAAAAATCTGAAAAATCATGAAAATTTATAATATTAGAAAACAGTATTTGAAACTAAAATTGACCAAATCAGACTACCAAAAATATCAAATCGATCATTATACTGGGATCGGGTCCCTAGTTCAGAGTAGGGTGGATTCCGAGTGCACGAATCCAGAGCAAAACAATCACATAAATAACCATAAGATAATAAATATATAAACCCAACAGAAAAATACTATCAAAAAATTAAAATACGTATATAAGTACGTATACCGAGAACGGGGTGTTACAGCTTCCCTGATTCAAGTGTTATCTTCATTATCCGAAAAGTATGTTGATTATTCTGGAGATGACCATGACCTTCGTAATGATCCAGCTCCTCGTCTTGATACTAGCAAGTTCTCCCATATGATGGAAGAAAAGACGCAAGCAGCTGCTTCAGAGATGAAACTACCTCTTGGAGATACTATTACCACTGAGGGTACTCTTTCTACTCCAATCATCGCTTTTCTTTTCCATCATACAAATCTTGTTTTAACACTTTCTTGTATGATATTTGCAGAGGTTGTCATTGCTACTGAAGGAGAAAACTTCTTAAATATTACTGAGATGATTGAGGAATTGATCCAATCAGAAGGTTTGGAAGTTCCCAAGACTAGCGCTAGAGCAGTCCCTATGGGTACAACATCTGTGGCGGGGAGTCTTCTCAGTCTGGAGACTTGCCGGAGGACTTGCCATCTCCAACCCCTCAACCTGGTAAGATACAAGAATTTGACCCTCTTCCTTTGAGCATTGTCACTGACATTGTCATAGTGATTGCAGGAGATGTTGCACTGGCTCAAGCAGAAAAGCCTATCATAGATTCCAGTGCAATGGACATTTCTGTTGAGGCTGCAATGGAGAACGATTTCGCGATGAAGCCTACCTTGAGGCTGCTACATAGGAGGCCATTATAGTTCCAAATCTTGAAGCTCCTTTGGTGACCTCAGAGATGAGGCAACTCCTAACCTAACTTACTCCTGCAGAGACAAGTGCACCACCCTCAGCCCCTGAGAGTAGTCCTGTTATTGACATAGAGACAGGATCCGAAAGTGCTCCTGTGGTGGCGACAACAACAACTATGGATATTTTGGAAGAACTGACTCTCCAAATGATCGAGCAATTCTTTATCAAGATGACGTATTGCTCAAAATTGGTACTCTCTGGGCGAAGTCCTTTCGAATTTGCATGATCACTCCTCGAGAATCAAATCGAGAATATTCGGCAAATCGGGGCCTCTGATCTAGCGAAAACACACCAGGTGCTGGTAGAGCAACTGAGAATGTATTTAAAGGAGCTGAGGACCTTAGAGAATGTCAGTCCAATTGACGCTACACAGCAAGTGTTGAGCGACCTTCGTGCTGCCAAAGAATGCAAACGGAAAAAGATTGAGGAATAGATAACTGAGCAGATTCGTCATCTAGATGACTTTAAGTCCGGCTATCAGATATTGACTGATGATCTCCAACAGTCAGAGTTCATCATTATAAAAGAGCAGAGGGAGCTATTGCAAGTGCTCGAGCGACGATTGCTAAGGCGCAAGCTTTAATCCGAGACAATGAGAAAAAATTTGCAAATGAAAAGAAAAAGGCAAAGGAGCTCGAGGCTGCCAGAGATCAGGTGCAACATGAACAATGTCCGATCCTCCCAGCTGGAAGCTCTTCAAGTATAACTTATTGCTAAAAAGCTTTTATCTAATGAGTGGAGGGTCCAAGCCTTGGCTAAGTTTGAAGAAGCACGTTAAAGAGATATTCAATGCCTCAACGACTAAATAAAATCTCTCACTGAGCGATATTAACTTTATGTCTCCTCTTCTTTTGTAACACTCCATCTTATTGAATAAGTGAGTGTTTGTATCTCTTTTACCATTTTAATATGAATAATAAAAGTGATTATTTTGCCTTTATCTCGTCTTTATTTTCTTTCTTTTTGTGTTTGAAAATCAGATGGGGTAAAGCGATTGAATTTTAATTGCCAGAGGTGACAGTTAACTTAGCAATTGATTGATAAGTCCATTGAAAGAGTTTGAAATTAAGAAAAATTACTGTCAGAGGTGTGATGTTAACATGACAGATATTTATTTTGCGTGCTAGAGGTATGATATTAACTTAACACTTGAGAGGTGTAATATTAACCATAGATTCTTTTTTCACTAGAAAAAATTGAAATGACTACTGTTAGAGGTGTAATATTAACTTAACAGTGTATGTGCTAGAAGTGTGATATTAACTTAGTATTCGAAGAGGTGTAGTATTAAGCATAGGTTTTATTTTTTGTTAGAAAAGTCGGGGAGATTCACTGTCATAGGTATAATGTTAAATTGACAGTGAGATGAGTGCTAAAGGTATGATATTAAACTTAGCACTGCAAATCTCATTTTCTGTTGAGAAAATTAAGAAAATGTTTGTCATAGGTGTGATATTAACTTAGCATGTATGTGTTTTACAGCTTAGGTAAATTTGGTCAGAGGTGTGGTGTTAACTTGATCAGAATTGGTTTTGTGATTTGAACAATGTTGGGTCAGAGGTGTAATGTTAACTTGACCGGAATGCTTGGTTTTACGATTTGAGCAATGTTGGGTCAGAGGTGTAATATTAACTTGACCATAATTGGTTTTGCGATTTGAGGAATGTTGGGTGGACCTGTCATTTTATTGAAGAGAATTGACAAGTTAGAGTTATACTCGTTAAGGATATATGAAGTTTTACTGTCAAAGATATAGTGTTAACATGACAGGGTACATCTGTAATCATTTCGCTAGAAAAATAAATACAGTTTGTAGTTTTACACAAGGGATTCTGGTGGGAATAGGTGGGATTAGATCCCTTAGTATTTTTAGGAAACCCTCAGCTATCAACAGATTTGGTATGCTTTTACCAACTATCGTTTGAGTTGGGCTAGTCATGCTATTCCCCTCAGCATGATGAGTTGTTGAAGATTTTTCGTTGAGCTTAAAAGCCAACACTTTCTTCTATCCTTAACCATTGGAGGCATCGGATTGTTACGTTACTGTAAGTAACATGATGCACTTTATGGATATCTGCTTTGCATATTCTCACTGAAGATTAAGAAAGTGAATATGAATTCCGCGGGGATTTTGTCTAGAGATTAACATTCCATGTGGAATCCTCTCTGATCCTTATTCGGTCTTCACACTTTAATAAGAATGTGAAAATACTGGAAAGGTTCTGCAAAGATGCATCACAAACCTTCTTCAATGAGTTTGACCTGATAAGCCATCAGATAAACTCATTCAATCCATCATGAGAGTTGATCGATTAACACATCTTGATATAAATGTGAAAATAGTGGAAAGGTTCTGCAAAGATGCGTCACGAATCTTCTTTAATGAGTTTAGCTTGATAAGCCATCAGATAAACTTATTTAATCAGCTCATCTGACTATTTTGATACATTATCGTTGTGTCGAGCTTCGATCGATCGAACATAAGAAGTGAGACATGCCACATTACATATAGAAAAGTCAGGATAGGCAAGCCTTCATTCTGGATCAAGAAGAATGATCAGGAAGAAGAGTGCCTAAAATCGTTGCATAGACATGCTCGACTTTAAAATAGGACCTATTCTTCTAAATTGAAGATGGGTGCATGTCTATATAATAGAGAAGAGTAAAAGGCTAAAAGCAGACATTTTATCTTTATCTTTTTTTCAATGTTTACATCATGCATCATCATGTCACCTACGTTTGGTCGGCTCGCGCCGATCAATCGTGATGTGATCCATTGAATTAGGAAGCTTTTCTTTGGCACTCTCCCAAGCATCTTGGATGTCAAACCCTAATCCATCTGATTGATCAGGGTGGAGCTTCAATCAGAGGTGTAATATTAACTGATCGTGAGAAGAATGACAAAGCCAAAACTAAAGTTTCTAACTTTGTCATTCCTATAATATTGACATCATGCATCATAACATCGGTAATGTTCGATCGGTTCAGCATCGATCAATCGTGATGTGATCCGCTGAATGAGGAAGCTTTTCTTTGGTGCTCTCCCAAGCATCTTGAATCTCAAACCCTAATCCATCTGGTTGATCAAGGAGGAGATTTGATCAGAGATGTAGTGTTAACTTAATCGTGAGAAGAGTGACAAAACTAAAACTAAAGTTTCTAACTTTGTTATTTCTTCGATATTGACATCATGCATCATATTGTCAACAATGTTTGGTCAGCTCGGCGTCGATCGACCATGAAGTGACCTGCTGAATGAGGAAGCTTTTTTTGGCACTTTTCTAAGCATCTTGGATCTCAAACTCTAATTTATCTGATGATCAGGGTGGAGCTTTGATCAGAGATGTAGTATTGAATATGACCAGGATAGTATTTTTCAAGAATTTCTCATTGATGGTATCATGAGCGTGTCGCTATTTGATTTGTAAGATGGTAAGCTCATTTCAGTAGATGTCTCTACTACATAGGGTTCTTCCCACTTAAGCTGAAATTTGTGTTTAGTCTTGTATGTCATGACCATGGTCGTCTGACAGCTAAGACAAAATCGCCTTTCTTGAAAATCTATTCTTTGACTTTCTTGTTGAAAGCTTTTATAATTCAAGCTTGGTAGAGGTCGATCTATTTTGAGCTTGGCCTCATTTATCATCCAAAACTTCTAACTCTTGGAGGCGCAACTGATACTTATCCTCGTTTTCCATCTCTATTATCAGGGCAACACGCAGACATGAAATCTGAATCTCTAATGGTAATACGACTTCATATCCATATACTAAGGTGAATTGGTTAGCCTTCGTTGGGTTCTAACAGTTGTACGGTAAGCCTAGAGGCATTCACCCAACTTCTCGTCCCAGTCGCGTTGACTTTTTGAGATGAATTTCTTGAAAAGTTTGCCGATGGTCATGTTGAATGCTTTTGAAAAGCCGTTAGCAGCGGATAGTATGCCGTGATGTGAATTCATTACAGAATCTCTGAAATGCTTGGCTGATGAACCAGGATCAATTATCCTGGATGATTCATCATACCAAAGCGATATAAGACGTGATGCTTGATGAACTTGACCACGTCAGACGTTTTTACTTCCTTCAGGGTGATAGCCTCTGCCCATTTTGAAAAATAATCAGTTATTACTAGAATGAACCAATGTGTTTGGATTTTGTAGGGGCGATGGGTCCGATGACATCTATTCTCCACATCTCAAATGGACATGAAGAAGACATTGGGTGAAGATGTCCTGGTGTTTAATGGATGAAGTCACTGTGGATCTGACAGCATGACACTGCTTAGCATAGGCAACATCATCAGAAAACATTTTTGGTCAGTAGTTGCCAAGTCTTTGGAGTCGATTTCCAAGTTTAGGTTCAGGTTGGTGAGCTCTGCACATACCGTCATGAGCTTCTCTAAGGGCTTCCTATGCCTCTTTGTGTGAAAGGCATCGGAGTAGGATTTCATCATATGATCAGTGATATAATATTTGTGTGATCGTATTGTAGTAGAATCGAGAAGCTTTCCCTCTGATGGCAGCTGCCTCCTTGAAGTCATCGGGTAATATGCCATATATGATATAGTCGATGAATAAGAATCACCAATCCCTAAGTTATGGACATGTTGAGGTCTCAAGAAACTCTTTCACTTGAAGGCCTCATTCTAGAGTCTGATTATCTTCAAGGGCGAACTTCGGACAATACAAGTTATGGTTGTGGACGAGTACTTTCTTTATGGCTCCGGCTGGAAGAGCCAATGAAGCGGGAAGGGAAGCCAGTGCGTCTGTGATAGGTAGTAAAAAGTGCATATTTATCACCACATTTACTATCATATTTCCCTATTTATTCTTTTAATTATGTACTATTACTAATATTTTATTATTTAATGTGTGCAGACCTTGAGTAATTAAAAAATAAAGAAATAAAGCCTGAATGAAGCCTAAAAGCCCAAAAAGTCCACAAGCCTACATGCATGATTTATTTTAGTAATTTAGAAGTTTCTATCTTATCTAACCTAATCTAAACATGGATTTTAAATTATTAATTTAAAATCTAGGGGAGGAGAAGGAAGGATAAAGTAGGACTCCTAATTGCTATTTAAATCTGAGGGGAGAAAGACTTAAACATAAAGATAAAGGGACCAAATCCTTTTTAAATTCAGATTCGGATTCAGACTGTACACGTTTTAGTATTCAGATTATAACGTTTGCTACAGATATTCAAATCTGATGATTCAAGATGCTCCAGAAAGAAGACTTGAAGGACTACAACTCTTATGTTGATCACACTTTCCAATTCAGTCGGCAGATAAGCCATATTCGGTGATCAACATGATAACAAGTTGCAGGATAGAATTGAACTTCTATGGATAAGTCAAAACAAGTTTGGAGATAAAAGAAGAATTCAAATTCAGAGATATTTTGCTCCTCTTATCTTCATACGCTTCTTATCCTCTGGTTTTCTCCTATAAATAACCCTGCATAGCAACAGAGGAAGGGGAGACCTCAGAAGCTCAAGTGCAGAAACGAGCTTAGGGTTTTTCTTAGGCTAATTTTAGATTGTAACTTAGATTTTTTTTTATTTTCTTTCATGTAATTTTTAATTTCTTTATGCAACTAAGAGGAGAGGATACTTTCATGGAGGAAGGAGATCAAGCTTGTACTAAGGGTGACACTGGTGTAAGTAAGTCTTTTCTTCTATTGTTATTAGAATCAAATCGAAGTTTCTTTTTCTTCTTTACTCTTATTTTTGTTTACTTTCCTCTAATGTGTTTGTAATTCAAGTGAATTCAATAGCCTTGAAACTGCTTCGTCATTGCAAGTGCCCTTGATGGCGTATGGTAATGAATAACCATTCTTTGTTAGTTTAGCTCGCCCTTTTATTCGTAGTGTAGATCGTGAATAGGGAAGATCTATACGCCATGCTTGATTGCCTTCAAAGACAAGGTAAGTCATCGCAACGGATCCAAGGTATATGAGCACTAAAGAGGTAAGTAATTTTTAGGTTGACTTTCTTTTCTTTTATTTTTTTTTTAGTTTAGATCACCAACACCAACAACACCCAACTCCTTCATCACTATTTCGATTTCTTTGTATATATCTATTTTCTATTTTCTCCACCTTCTTAATCTACCACTTTCTTTCTAATTTCACTTTAACTAATTTTTCTCTTTTTCTTTTAAAGAACAAAAGAAGAATTTTTAACCATTAGTTGTAGCATAAAAGAGAACTTACTAAAAAAAGTTTCCATCGCTAGTCCCTCCCTGTGGATCACGACCCGCACAGCCACTTGCTATTGCGGTAGAATTGAGCACCGCACATCCTATTGTAGATCTGAAATTTTGTATTCTTGTGTGCAGGTAAAACCTCAATCAAAATTTTGTGCGTCTGCATATGCATTTTGTTGGTGATGTACATGGTTGATGTAGAAGCTTTTGAACTTTTTTTCCATGTTTATGGTTGTGGTGTGGTAGGGCACTCTTCGTGTCAGACTTCATACTCTTCGCGAACCTAGTGACAATGAGGTTTGAATCACCGTATGCTTCGAGATGTTTGACGTCAATCTCTTCTGCAAGTTGCATAACGATTAACAGAGCGTTGTATTATAGTCCACTTTTTCAATCAATCATTTAACAAAGATGGCTTCATCATAAGCAATCTAATGGACTAACTTTTGAGATGACATGAATAGTCTGACCCACAAGATAGTGTCGCATCTTTTGGATGGCAAAAACCAAATCTAGACACTCTTTTTCGATCAGATTTTAGCGATGCTCAGCTCCGATCATGGTCCTGCTTAGGTAGTAGCTCATGTCCCTGATCATTTTTCTGGGCTAGTAAAGTGCTCAAAGAATGGTGCCTAACTCTAACATATATTAGGAATGGTTTCCCTTATACTTAAACTACTAGGACAGGTGGATGCGTTAGGTACTGCTTAATTTCCTCGAACGATTGTTAGCAAGCACTGTCCCATACAAACGAGATTCCCTTCCTCATCAGTTTAGTGAAGGTTTGGCAACGTCCTGAAAAATTTGATATGAATCTCTGGATATAGGCCAGACATCCCTGCAACCCTCTAAGTTCTTGAGATTCCTTAGAGGTTGCATTTCCTGAATGGCACAGACTTTCTCAGGGTCGAGATGGATTTCTTTGGATGTAACAACAAATTCAAGGAACTTGCCACTGGCCACCCTCAGGAAGGACTTGGTCGGGTTCATCTTGAGTTAATGCGCTCGCATAATGTTGAATACTCTCTTCAGATCTACTATATGATCACCTTTATCGTGGCTCTTCACTGCAATATCATCTACGCAACATTCTATGGTCTTGCGTATATGCTCATGGAAGATCGTATTCATGGTGCGTTGGTATATCGCACCTGCATTCTTCAAGCCAAAATACATCACTATGTAGCAGTACACTTTCAGTGGCGTTTTGAAAGATGTTTGCCTCTTATCTTCGACATACATCTTGATTTGATTATATTCTGAGAGTCGGTATTGGTTCAATATTTGAATCTAACTCAAAAAAATTGAAATTCACACTCTCTTCCCATCAATAGAATTTGACTATTCAAACTAGGTGGTTCAGTTTCAAGATCTATAGATACGAGAATCAATGTCAGCTCGGGAAATGAGTCCAAATCAGTTAAGGATATCGGAGTCAACATAAATTCAAAAATGGGAATTGAATCAGAAGATTGGGGATCGGGTTCACATTTATAATCAAATTCAATCTCATTGAATGAAAAACTTGCCAATTTGTCGAAGAATTGGTATTGGTTAAGTTCAAGATGTTGTGGTGAAATTGAATCTTAGTCAAAGTCTCCAAGACACCATGATTCTTGGTTCCTATCAAGACGGCTAAGGCAATTGAGAACGATCAATGATGTGTTAGGTAGAGTTTTCTCATTCCTATCTTTCACTATATTGATCAAATGACTCATTTATTCTTCTAGCCCATTGACAGATTGTAAAAAGTCATTTTCAGACTGAATCAGGTTTTTCATATTCCTACCTAAGTCCATAGGTTCTTCTTCTTGTTGTGAGACTTGAAAAATGAAGTAAGGACTTGGATTGAAAGTCTTGTGGGGATTGTGGGTCTATCATTTTTAGTTTTTATTCTTGGGACTCAATCATGACTTCTATACTCTTAGTCACCTCTGATTTTTCTTCTAGTGGTTGATCATGACTAGAAAATTTTGAAGCTGAATGTTGGAATGGTGGTTAACAATATGACTTGGGGGAATTGAATCCCAATTGACTCTGTAAAGAGTAGTGATGAATGTTCCAGTCTTGTTCATAATATTGAGACTAGGTCATATATTGATTCAGATAAGACCAATCTGATATACTTGGTTGGTTAAAGTTATGATATGTCGGATTGGTAATATCCGAGTGAAAAGAGGTTGGGGTGAAGTATGGATCACTATATGCATATGAATAATTGTGATTATAATCTATATTACCAAGATGTTAAAAAATAAAAATAAAAACAAGCAAGCAAACAAGCAAACAAATAAAGAAAAATCTAGCCTAAGTTAGGGTAGACCTTAGACCTAGACGACTCTTAACTAGTCAGACTGTCCACGAGGGGTATATTGCAGAATCTGATCACAAGTTAATCGGTTCAGGTAGGGGTAAGACCAGTGGAAGTTATCTGTGCCTAAGCAATGGGCCTAATTATGCCAAACCACTATTCTTCGAGGTTTCATCTCATCAATCCCTAATCTTTGACACCGATTTGGAAAAAGTCAATTCTAATCAACTTCCCCTTAGGTTAGTCTTTTATTGAGTCCGAGATGTTCCTAGGGCCAACATTTACTCAGTTTTAAGTTAGGTTTGGGTTAGTGAGTGAGGAGATTATTTGTTGGCTGAGGGAGGGTAATGACTTCCCCACCTTATCTTATTTATAAGACAAGTCCTTAATTCAGTTTAGTGCAGTGTACAAGTATATAGCAAAAAATAACACTCGAGTAATATTTCATTTAAGAATGAAACTTATACTAAATGCTATGCACATATACATTCGCTCCAGTACTCTTCAACAATAAATAGAAAATGTAACAAAATAGACACGTGCCTGCATGCAAGTCTAAACATTTTTTAGCATTTACAAACAAGAATCTACAGTTGAGGTTAGAAAAGTATGTACAGTAAGTTAAATAAGAAAATAAATAGTTGTAGAAACTTAAATTTTAAAATTTAACCAACCTGCAAAAAATATAGGTTAGTAGTTCACTTAGATTGTCACGGGAACGCGACAAATCCGAGGGCTTTTAGGCTCTGCTTTCTTGAGCAGAGTCCAGGGCTACTTATATGTCCACAACAGCAAAAATTTCCTTGATGTCTCCTCCTGTACACAAGAACAAAGAAGAAAGTTAACCAAAATAGTAAATTAAAAAAAGTTACTTATTGTTCCTCCCCAGCAACGGCGCCAAAATTTGATCGAGGTGAACCTGCACAAAAAAAAAATAGAATTTAGAACTTGAGAATAAAAGTGTAGGTACTCAATACTACCATGATAGCAAGTGGTTATACGGGTCGTGATCCACAAGGACTTACAATGGAAGCGTATTGTAAGTTCTCTTTTAGTTCACTTAAATGATTAAAAGATCTTCTTTTATTCTTGTAAAGAAAAGGAAAAGAATCTATTGTTAAGTTAAAAGAAAGTGGAAGATAAGAGAAGGTGGAGAAAATAAAAAATGAGTTTATACAAAGAAAGTGAAAATATTAAATAGAAGAGAGTTGTGATTAGTGGTAATCTAAACTAAAGATTAAAAGAAAAGAAGAAAAACCCTAAAAAAACTTACTTTTCTCTTTTAGTTGATGACTTACCTTGAATCCTTGGCAAAGACTTGTCTCATCTTGAAGGTGAGAAAAGCATGGCAAATAGGATCTTCCCCGTTCCTGATTGTAAAATCAAAGAGTTAAGAATTTTACTGTGTAGCTTCGGGCTAACGGGTCGTGTCCACGAGGAGGAATGCGATAAAAGCTTTTCGGTGTTTTATTTAGTAACAAAGAATTGTGCTCATTTTTTAATTGAAAAGAGAATGAAAAGAAGGGAGATGATTAAAAGAGAAATTGCAACTTTGGAGAAGGTTTTGGAGAAGGTGATTTAAAAAACTTTGAAAATTGTTTGGTTGTTTTAAATATAAGAAGGAGAAGATCTGGGCTCACTAATTTATTTACTTCACTACTTATCTCAAGAATAATTTTAGTGCATCACTTTTATCATAGGCAAAAGAGCTTAATTTCTTTTAGTGTTCAAGTAAAACAAATGAGATGATTCGGATCAAATCTTGAGATCTTTCTTAACACAACATTAAAAATAGAATGTTAAACCATCAAGCGCGAGGAAGCAAGTATGGAATAAAAATGATTTACAAATAGTTGTGCCTTGAAAATCCAAGTTTTAAAAGAAAAGCATCATCATGAGCTTTCAAGAATAAAAATTAACTTTAGGCATTATGATTCAAGAGAGTTCTTCCATCAAATTCAATCGAGAGAGAAGAGGTAGAAAACATCAATTAGTGAGCCCAGAAAACGATTTATCTACTCATTATGAAATGAAAACAAACAAGAAATTGACAATTAAACACAAACATACCGAATTCAAGTTGAGTTGAAATGGCAAGTAAAAGCTCCTTTGATTGTCACTTCAAAGACGAATTACCCACTTAAATTCACTCTTCTCTCTTTTCTGGTCTAAACTAAAAAAAAAAGAATAAAGAGGCGATACAACTTCTCCAAGTTATCTAACAATGTTCCTAAACCCTAAAAATGAATAATAAATTTAATCCTAGTCCTCGCTCCTTTCTTCTCTGTTAAACATGGTATTCATAGGGAAAAACCAGAGGGGTGAGGCTGTGAGATGATTAGGGGAGCAAACGCTCCCCAACAGACTTAACCAAGACGCGAAAACGCGGCTAGGGCCGCGTTTCCGCGGCCCTGGTGTGGCCAGTTGGCCATACCCAATTGGATGATCTCCCTGGTTTGGTGATTCGCCTATATCTTCTACTGCTTTTCCGTTTCTGCTCCAGGATTTGACGAAACAGCCTTTGATTGTTGACTTCAACCACTGGATTTAGGAGGATTCTTTTCAACCGATTTTCAACCTCTCTTATATGCCAAGATTTGCCCTGATTCCTTGATTTCAAATTTATTCTGAATTAAATAAGAATTTGATGGGCTTTTGGGCTTGTTTCTCCTTCCTTTCTTTTAGCAATTGGGCCTACATTTAACAAAGAAGAAGAAGACTTATTAATAGGATTTATTAGCTAAAAAGTATGATAAGGTGACAATGTATATGCAATATATGTGACTGATCACACCCCCACACTTATCTTTTGCTCGCCCTCGAGCAAAACATCAGACTAATTCTAATCAATTATTAGACCACTTTCGCAGGTCACTCGATTGCACTGAGCATGTGCAACAAGCCGTTAAACCTCTAGGTTGCCCCTAGAGGACGAGTTTTGTCTCGTGAGAGTTTCAGTGAATTGCACCCACAAAATCCAAAAAAATGTTAGTATTTTCGAAAAGCATTTTGAAAGGAGAAAATATTTGAAGTATATTTGTAAGATTTTAAGTAATTTGTAAGATTTTAAGTAATCTATAAGTTATAGGAATATCAAATTTTTCATTCCGAAACTCAGTCTCTATTCAAAAACATGTCTTCAATCAAAGTAAGAAGTCAAATTGTACTTCTCATCTAGTCTATTAATTTACCCTGAGTCGTATGCATCATCGTGACTGTGAAGTTGACTAAGGGTTCTTTAACATTAACTCCTATGCCTTATTTATATTTATTTTTAGTGGAATTTATTCCTCAATTTCATTAGGCTTTCTAATCTGCTCATGTAACGAGCCTTTAGTCGGTGACACCCAAACCGGACAGTTTTAGGGCACCAGGTGAGAAAACACCCCTAACGACTTAACCCGTCTGAGATTGTAACACATGCTATCCAATCTCTGAGGATGTGCGAAGTGTGGCTACTTTCAGAACATTTAACCCGGTATCATCGCCTAGTTCAAATTTCGAACGGGTCGGGTGATTAAAAGAAGAATCAGATCTGATTATAGAAATCTCTATCCTTAAGCCCAATCCTAATTTAAACGAAATAGTTACCCCTCGGGAGCAGTTCATCCTTATCTATAGGCGAGCGCAAACCACAAGATAGAGATAGACTCTTTCCTATATCGATTCAAATCAAGGTGTTTAGCTCAACCGTTATCAAGATAAGGAATTAAGGTATTCAAACTGAGCAGGATTCCCTAACTTTATCAATTGGATATGACTTGAAATAAGTAGATGATCCATTCCAGCGAGAAAGGGATCACGTTCACCGGGATCCAGAGAACCTTACTGTAATCGCCATTGACATAGTGAAACTTTTCTCTCTCTCTCTCTATGATTTGTTCTTTTTCGGGTTTTTCACATATTTTCATTATGTTTGCGATTGTATTTTCTGTGATTTGGCTGCATCTACTTCCCAATTTTGGTGTGTGGACTGATTTCTTAAGAATTACCCACTGCATTTATCATAATAGTATGAAAACTTGGATTAGGAAAAAGATATGAGAATATGGATTATGTGGTGGTGGTGGCGGCGACAGCGAATACATGGAATTTACCATGTCATGTGTACCCGTATTCATATAGTATATCCGTCTGGTAACACAGTTCCTGTTAGAATTTTGTCTTGTTTTCTAAGAGGAGATGATGCTCCAAGAAAATCCAATTGAGTTGGAGAAGACGATGGCTTGAAGAAGAAGAAGCAAATCAAATTGAAGCAGTTTCCTTTTCAAGCGATTGCGAATTTTCTTTTTATGAGGAGTATGAATAGGATTCAATTCTTATTCAATGAAGATTTATTTCTAAATATTAAAGGGTCTAGAATCCTTTTAGATCAAGGAGATCAACACCTAATAGGATTGATTAAGATTCTTCAAGCATCCAATGACCAAGATTATCTCATAGTCCAAATAGGAGTTGTATTATAAAATCCTATAAATAAAAGATTATAACCTAGGATTTAAGTGAAGCAAAATAGCAGAAAAAAGTTTTGGTGAACAATAATGTAAGGCCCTAAAAAGCCGAGAAGACCCTAAAAAGCCAAGAAAGGGAGGAGCAAGGTTAAGATGCATAGAGAGAAGGTATACTCCTGTAATCTAGGCGTAGATTCAAGGGGAAGGTGAATACTCTTGTGTTATCAAGAGGAAGGTTAGAACTCTTGTATCAAGTTTATTAATATAGCTCTCTTAAGTTTTCTCTCCGTGGGCGTAGGCCAAGTTTGGGTCGAACCACGTTAAATTGTGTAGTCTTCTTCTTATATCTTTTAATATTCATCTTGTGTGCTCGAGGTAATCGATCTCATGGCGTTTTTGAAGTCATCGATGGGGTTCTCGTATCTTTCAACTATTGGTATCATAGTAATTTCGGTATCTCGGGTTATGCACACAATAATTGGTATCGAGCATATCAATTTTTGTTAAACATATGGTATCAGATCTGATGGTGTTCATTCAAGACTCGAGTGCTCTAGATGAAGCAGAAGATGCGAGTCAATAGAGTTCGATGGAGGCATCAAGACGAAAAAGACAACAAGAAAGTTCAGATTTGTTCTAAGGTAAAGATCGATGACTTTTGGAGTATATTGATCAAGGTGGAATTGTCAAGGCTCAATGATACTCAGATCTGAACACAGTAGATGTAGCGGTGATGATCGGATTATCGCCAATAGCCGACGGCAAGACGAGCTCGATGAGCACACAGAGGCGTCACACAAGGGATCCTATGGAGGCTCGCTGCGGCAACAAGTCAAAGAAAATCAGCGGAGGGTGATGAAGACGATCAACAGATGAGATTGATCAGAAGGTAGATCGTGCAATCGTAGTCGGATTCAGATGATCAAGGTATCAAACCCTATGTTTTTCAATATTTTGAATGCAATGGTAGATGCAGATCGAGGAGATTCTAATATCTGATGCAGGTTCTGTATAGATCGGTTAAAGAAATTGACAGAGATCACGGTCAAAGTTACGACGGACTAGTCGTGATAGGTGAGATTATTGCAGGCATTGGTGGATCTATCAGAGTTGATGATAATCAATAGTAGGGTAATAGATCAGGAAAACATTAATACTATAGTAGATGGCAACCTTGAATGATGGAAGGAAGTGTTGGCCCAAAGGCCTTCCACCCTAGTTTTGATGATGATTAACTCATGTAGTTATGTTTACTAATAATCTTGTGTTGTTTAAGTTTCAGATCATTAACCAAGATATTAGTTGGTGATTATCTTCAACAAGGAGTTTAGAAGCTTTTCATGGTGATTCCGGTGCCAAAGCTTAAAGATCATACCTTTGCACTCGGTGGATCACGTTTGGGAGTAAGTCTACTTGAAGATGAAGATCATCAAGAAGACTTAGGTATCCTAGTTTAGTTTAGTGTGATTTAGATCCATTTGTAAAGCTTAGTATAGTTGATATGCTCAAGTGCACAACACACACAAGATTTATGTTTTGGATTTGGTTTTCATGAATAGTAGATCAAAACAAGTTTATTTTATTTCTATGTATATTAGATATGTTCTAAATATACATACATGCTTTAAAGTTGCTAGACAAACTTATTTTGACTATCCTATTCATGTTTTGGAAAAATCAAGTTTGACAAAAATACAAGTTTTGTTTTTGATAAAATTTGCAAGACTCAAAAATGAATTGATATGATTAATATATGTCTTAAAATTTTTATCACTTGTTTGTGTTTCAATATAAAATGTTAAAACTATTTTTGGGTATTTTTACAAGACTTAAAAGATTTTTAGAAAAATATTTTACACTGTTTTTCTGACCCAGATTTCTGTTCCAGGCTTCAACCAGTCGACTAGTCAAACTGACCTAGTCGACTTGGGGTGAAGTCGGTCGACCGGGTCGGTCGACCGACGTGCACAGATCTGTGCACGTTTGGCAGCTCTGGGACGGTCGACCCGGGCGGTCGACCGGGTCTGAGAGCAGTGCTCTCTGTTTGTTTGGGTCGACCGTGCCGGTCGACCGTGTTTGCCCAATGGTCACATTTCTGACCGTTGGCGGTCGACCGGGGCGGTCGACCGTTAGCCTGTCAGGCTGCCACATCAGCCTAACGGCTAGTTTCTGTTTTGGCCTATATAAACCCCAACTCTTTGGGATTTTGGCCAAGGTTTTTAGAAGAGAAAAATCCCAGTTTCTCCTGAGTTTAAAAGAAGTTTTAAAAGAGTTTTAAAGCTTAAAGTTTTCATCTTTATTGTTTTTCAAGGGTTTTGGAAAATCAAAGAGAACTAGGTTTTGGGATATTGTATTGGTTTTCATTTTCTATCATTTACAAGAGATTTCCCAAGTAGTTTTTCTTTGTTGCTTGTTTCCAAAAACACCTTGATTCCACACTTGAGCTATCTTCTATCCTAATCTATTAGGATCTTGTTTTGTGGAAAAGAGAGAAAAGAGATTGTTTGAGGTTAAGCCTCCAAAGTTGTAAACCCTCTTTATATTGTTGTATCCCTCTTTGGTAGAGGTTGATCGAGTGGTATTTGTTTGTAACCCTCTTCGGTAGAGGTGTTGGTTTTTGTTTGGTTAAGGGCCTACCCCTCTTGTGTGAGGAGTTGTTTGTATTAAGAGAGGAGTTTGGTACTCCATTGTTGTAACAAATCCTCTTTGGTAGAGGTTCCCTCGGTGGGAGATAGTGGATTGGAAATCCTACACGGTGGTGTAGGCGGGGATGTAGAGCTAGGGGCTCGAACCTCGAAACATATCTTGGCCTTTGCGTTTGATCCACTTGTCTCTCTAACTCTCTCTCTTTATATTGTGCAAAGCATCATTCATATCATCATATCATACTTGCTTGTGTTGAGCATAATTCATATTGCCATTTCATATCTTATTGCTTGCATTGTACCTTGCGTATTTCATATTGCTATATCTTGTGTATGCTTGGTTGTTTGTGTGTGCCTCACTTATACTTAATCAACAAGAGCTTCACATAGCACCTCAACCCATATCTAGGGGAATCAAGAGGAGTTAGTCCAGAGCCCTTCACGGGGAATTC
Organism: Agave tequilana; assembly: GCA_038442645.1. Lineage (NCBI taxonomy): Eukaryota > Viridiplantae > Streptophyta > Magnoliopsida > Asparagales > Asparagaceae > Agave > Agave tequilana. Next base: position 128,334 of record JAVJIF010031343.1, read on the forward strand.
GGCTACACTTGTTGATTGTATTGAGTGTGTTGCAAAATTTGCATTAGCTTCCGCATTTAGCGCACTTAGTTTTGCACTTAGTTCACTAGATTAGCACGTACACCTATTCACCCCCCTCTAGGTGTGCTTTCAGGAAGACCATGATAGTGTGTGACGGGAAGGCCTGATAAGACTATGGCAGTTATGTGAAGGCAGTAAGTTTCAAGGCTAAAACATCGATGGAAGGTAGACCATCACCAAGTGATCGGTGGAAGAGCATGGCACGACAAGTCTTTGACAATGTTCGTGTAAAATTGGTAAGATCATGATAGAATTAAAGACGGATTGCCTCAAGATCGGCAGAGCCCTATGGCCGAGAAGGCATCACAAAGTGAAATTTGCTGGTGGCGGCGGTGATGCAATGCAAGTTAAGGGGAAAAAATAGGTCAAGGAGTTTAAATGAAAAGGTTTAAGGGAGCTAACTTTGAGGTGGAGCTTTAAGAAAAATTCCAATGGGTCTAAGTGTTGTAGGACGACTAAAGAAAGGGTGCATTCGGATAAGACTCAAGATAGCCCAAGGTATGGTGGCGAATCCGCCAAATGCCCCGGGGAGAGGGGGCAAGGTTAAAGGCTTCACGACATGGTTATAACCAAGGAAAGATAGTAATTCAAAATCTCAAGTTGTTTTGCTAAATACTTGAAAAGCAAGTCAAGGTGAAGAATGTTAGGATTTTACCTTGTTTTACAAGAGGAGATGATGGTCGAAGAAAATCCAATTGAGTTGGAGAAGACGATGGCTTGAAGCAGAAGAAACAAATCAAGGTGAAGCAGTTTCCTTTTCAGGTGATTGCGAGTTTCCTTTTCATAAGGAGTATAAAAAATATTCAATTCCTATTCAATGAAGATTTGTTTCTAAATATAAAAGGATCTAGAATTCTTCTAGATCAAGAAGATCAACTCCAAATAGGATTGATCAAGATTTTTCAAGCATCCAATGACCAAGATTATTTTACAGTCCAATTAGGTGTTGCATTGTAAAATCCTATAAGTAAAGGATTATAACTTAGAATTTAGGTGGAGCAGAAGAGTAGAAGAAAGTTGTGATGAACAGTAATGTATGGCCCTAAAAAGCCAAGAAGGCCTTAAAAAACCAAGAAAGTGAGGAGAAAGGTGAAGGTGCATAGAGAGAAGGTATAGTCTTGTAATTTAGGCGTAGATTCAAGGGGAAGGTGAATACTCTTGTGTCATCAAGGTAAAGGTTAGATCTCTTTGTATCAAGTTTATTAATAAAACTCTCTCAAGTACTCTCCCCGTGGACGTAAGTCAAGTTTGGGCCGAACACGTTAAATTGTGTGTTCTTCTTCTTATATCTTTTAATATTTATCTTGTGTACTCGAGCTAATCGATCTCATGGCGTACTTGAGGTCGTCGATGGGGATCTCGTATCTCCTAACTATTGTTATCATAGTAATTATGGTATCCCGGGTTATGCACGCAATAATTGGTATCGAGCATATCAATTTTGGTTCCAACCATACATGTATCATGCTCGTTACACAGGTCCGCCTTGTGGCTTCAATGTATTCTTCCACCGGTGAGGGCTAATTTACATGTCTAGCATGTTCAACATGTTGTTGTTGTTGGCAGCAGCAGCAGGAATGCTTGAATGCAGGTGATATGGTCCATATCTCTACCATTTCTACTCTCTCTCTCTCTTCTAACACACTGATCTGAAATGGCTATGGAGAGGCTGGAAGGGCAAGTGGCAACCCTCAATTGCTATCTGCAAATATTAAGATGCACCTTGATAACCCTCAATAACATTTTCATTAACTTAGTGGTCTCATTGTTACAACACTAATTATACTTTTAAAGGCAGATTATACTATGGGCCTGTTTGGTTGGTTGCAAAACTTTGCAAAATGCAAAAAGTTTTGCAACTTTACCATTTACACTTGTTTGTTTCCATTTGCAAAATGCAAAAACTTTTTCCACTTTACAGTTGCTACAGTTAAATTTGTGGTCATTTAATTCTCACTTTTACACTCATATTTTCTCACTTGCAGTTGCTACAGTTAAATTTGTGGTCATTTAATTCTCACTTTTACACTCATATTTTCTCACTTGCAGTTGCTACAGTTAATTTTGTGGTCATGTAACTCTCACTTGTAGTACACCAATTCAAAACAGTTACTTGATAATCAATATATAATTTAATATTTTTAAATTTAATATTTTAAATAGTGTTCAATTTCTTATTTAAGTATTTAATTATTTTATATTTTTAATCTTTAATTTTTTATTGTTTTTAATATTGTTTTAATATTTAATATTTTACTATTATAATTTACTATTTTTATTTAATATTTTATTTAATATTTTATTATTTTATTAATACTTATTCCATTTTTTATTATTTTATTTAGAGTAAATATTTTATTAATATAACAATATTATACTATAATATAAAATTACTATATATTTAGTTATTTAATTTTTAATATAAAAATTACTTTATTAATATCATAATAATTTTTATTATTATATTAATATTTTATTATGTTAATATTGTAATAAAGTATTTAATTATTTTATATTTTAATCTTTAATTTTTTATTGTTTTTAATATTGTTTTAATATTTAATATTTTACTATTTTAATTTACTATTTTTATTTAATATTTTATTTAATATTTTATTATTTTATTAATACTTATTCCATTTTTTATTATTTTATTTAGAGTAAATATTTTATTAATATAACAATATTATACTATAATATAAAATTACTATATATTTAGTTATTTAATTTTTAATATAAAAATTACTTTATTAATATCATAATAATTTTTATTATTATATTAATATTTTATTATGTTAATATTGTAATAATAATTCAGTATAATAATACTTTAATGATAATTTATTATTAAATTATAATTATATTTTACTTTGTTATTTTTATATTTCTATAATATTACAATAATATTATAATAAAATTTATACTATAATAATTTTCAAGTATTTTTAATATTATTACTATATTTTTACTATATTTTATTTCTTTTAACATTTTTTAATATTTATATTTTATTAGTATTCTTAAAATTTTATTAATGTTCTTTAGATTTTCTTAAGATTTTATATCATTTATTTAATTAATATTTTATTAATATTATTATTATAAATAAAAATTAAGATTATTAATTTTTTATCTCAAATTTATTAATACAATTTAATTTGCAATATTAGATTTAATTTAATAATATTTATATTATTTAAATCACTGCTACAGTTAATTTTGTGGTCAACTTTTCCACTTTCACTTTTACATTACCAACCAAACACCGTAAAACACAAAATACTTTACCATTTACACTTTCACTTTACCAACCAAACACCGTAAAACACAATATACTTTTCCATTTACACATCACTTTATCAACCAAACACCGTAAAACACAATATATTTTCACTGCTACAGTTCACTTTTTCCATTCTCATTTTACAACTTACGACTTGCGACGTTTTGCAACGAACCAAACAGGCCCATAGAGCGGTAGAGAGGGGAAAAGAAAGAATAAGGTGGAGAAGGGTGCTGGAAGAAGGAGGAGGAGGACAGAGAGGGGAAGATGAGAGGGGAGAGAGGATGGCAGCGACGACGAAGCCCAACTGCGACACTCTATCTCCGAGCGGTAGAGGGGGAAGGAGGAAGAAGACAGAGGAGGGTGGTGGAAGGAGGAGGAAAAAGACGGAAGGGAGAAGGTGGGAGGGGAGAGAGAATAGCGGTGGCGACGTAGGAGCGGCAGTGAATCCCAACGACGGCTCTCTCCCCCCTCTCTCTCCCGTTCTCTCTCGCGTGGAAGTGAATACGGATAGACGGACAAAATTTGTATATAAATAGGAGAAAATCTCTATTCGGTCAGTTTTGATAAAAAACTAGCTCATTTTAACTAAATTATGTTTCTTTTTTTTCCTTTTTAAACATGAATGATTTCAGTGAGGACTCGCTGGTAAAAAGGTGAGAGTGGATTGTGTGAACTCTCAAGTTCAAGTTACATTTAGACTGGACTAATGTTCACACAGAAAGAAAAATAAAAGCAAAAAGGATTTAACATTATTTGTGTTGCAACAAGTGAAGCTAAGGGTTGTGATGTTTTCTTTCGATGATTTTTCTGTTCTGTTCTCTTTCTTTAGGGTTGCTATGTATTGTAATTGTACTTGGCTTCTGTGTGGCCATGAGCTAAGATAACTGTACGTTTATCTTGGTCTTCTGGAACTATATTCTTGTTGGGGATATAGTTCTAGATTTATAGTTCTAACTTGAAAAGTACACAACAATTAGAAGCAATGAAGACTGGGGCTTTTGATTTTTATTTGGATTTCCTGAAATTATTTTGGGTTCTCAAAGGTTGGTGGACGAGGGAATGGATTTTCTTCACTGGTAGAAAATCAGTAGACCAGTCTACTGATTAATAATCACAATTCAAAATATATGACCTTCTTTAGTATATAATTAAGAGTGAAAACATGCAAAAACTGATGATAAATTAAAATTAAAAATATCAAATTGAAATTTATAGTTGGAACTAAGAGTTCTGTGTAAAAATTTTGTTATTTATAGTTGCATTTAGAAATTAGGAGATTTGTATTGAATTCCGTAACTTTGTGATTATAAATTAATATAGTATTTAGAAATTAAGAGTCTGTTTAAAAATTTCTAATACAAGGGCCACCATTCACAAAAAAAAGTTGATAATTTAAATTGAAATTGAAATTTTATAATTGGAACTAAGAGTTCAATGAAAAAATTTATAATTCAAAGGTTAGCACCTAAAATAATTGGCATATTAAATTGAAATTTAAATTTTGTATCGCGTGACTTCTCATGATAACAAATCATATACTTATTTTTCGAATCTGAGAAATTAATAAATGTCTGTAAAAAATTGTAATGAAAAGGCTGGTAAAATAAAATTGAGACTACTGAAAAAAGGATGGGCTAGAACGAAAAATAATATGCATTCAAACATAGATTTCCAAAAGACAAGGACGAATAGACAAAGACTAACATGCAAAAAAACTGATGATAAATTAAAGTTAAAAAACTTAAATTGAAATTTAATTATAGTTGAGTCTAGGACTTCTGGATAAAAAATTTATAATACAAAGTTAGCACCGGAAAATGATTGGTGTGCTAAATTGAAATTAATGGATTTGTGCAAACTTTGTAAAAGTCAAGAAGTAAAATGTAATAAATTAATGCGGACACGCGACTTTCAGATCTTCAGTCTGACGCTCTCCCAACTGAGCTATCGTATGAATGAACTTTGGCAATGATTTAATAACCTTAATTATTTGATGTTATCCATATGAATAATAGTTTGTTTCTCCCAAATAGAATGGGTCTAATTATATGTATGAATTTTAGTTTCTATTCCACACCAACTTGGAAATCTAAAAATTGATTGCTAGTAATTATGCCATGACCCAACTGTTTGTAAGAGAGCCTTACTCGGCATGTAAAAATGAAATTGAGATCTCAATTCATTCTTAATTAGTGTCCTGCGACTTCTGCAATACTGGGCCTTCTTATGTGAAGCATACTCTTTCCATGGTCAAGTTCTAATATGACTGTTATTCTTTGAACATCGAAGGAATTTGAAGAAGAAACGCTCATGCTGTTAGAGACATCAATGACAACACGTGATGTTGTGCGCAGGACAACAACCCCTCTGAGGAATCCGCCCACCAGGCGGAGACTTGACGCAGCCGAAGAAGCAACCAACACGACAGGAACAGAAAACAACAGAGAAAAGCAATTAACACAGTATTTAACGAGGTTCGGCAACGTGCCTACGTCCTCGGGTAAGGGAGAGAGATTTTATTGATTCAACAATCAATACAAACTAATACAGAGGGAATTTTTTCAGGAGATTCTTTGGGATACAATACATGAGGGCTCTAGCCCTTATTTATAGCCACAAAGTCCCTGGATTTAAGGAAACCCAGATTGAATTTGATATCATATAGAAAAGGAATCCGAATCCCAAGAGGCAGCAGAAAACGCGTCTGTCGGTCGACGGCCGATCGACCGACCCATGCCACGGTCGATCACGCCGGTCGACCGGGCCCAACCGAGAGCAGTCTGCTTTCAGTCGGTCGACCGAGCCGGTCGACCTCTCTCTGCCACGGTCAACCGGGCGGTCGACCGGACTAACCTTGTGCACGTCGTGCATGCCAGTCGACTGGGCCGTCGACCGGCCTCCTCCACCGGTCGACCAGGCGGCCGACCGGGAGCACAATCTGGCCTGCTCAATGCTCCGTTTCTCGCTCCTTTAATTTCCGATCTCTGTGCTAACTTCCTCTACTCCTCTATCTCCTCTCTCCCCACAATTCTCCACCTCGGTGAAGATTTTTTAAATCTGAGCCGATCTCCAACGAACTCTAGTCTATCATCTGGCAAAATCGACACACGATCTCGGCGAAATCGACACACGATCTCGGCTTGCGCTCTCCGGACAAAATCGACACACGATCTCAGCGAAATTGACACAGGATCTTGGCTTGGAATCTGTAGCTCAGTTATCAACTGGGATGTACCACACATGCCTTCTCTACACTTCACCTTAGGAGAACTTCCATACATGCCGATCACCAAACGTGTCTCCTACTCCGCAACTACATGACCTCACGAGGAACTCATCATGAGTCAACACTAACTCTCCAATTGACTGGCTCTATCCAGTCTACATGTCTTCAGCTGACGCTCCAATCAAGCCTAAGTAGACCACACCGAACACCATCATCAGCTTCAACAAACTGGATGCACACCCCTCCTATGCAAGCTCAACTGTCTTCTCACCAGAAGATCATCTGTTCATCGAAATCACAATGCTTCACCTCTACGTGAAGTCCAACTCTTCACTTCTACGTGAAGTCCCAATCTGTTTCTCGAGAACCCAAAACAGCTTCATATGGGTTGCATCACCAAATGTGGTTGCGCCTTTACGACTGCCTACGTACCTTGCCCAAGGGATCAAGCCAACCGTAGTTCATTGAAATGAGCTCCATCAAGCTCAAGCACCTGTACCTGAATCTTCAGCAGCGAACCTATCTGGCCGAGTCATATGAACCTTCTCACGACCATCATGGAGAACAACGGCTTTAACTATAGCTTGTCGCAATCACAAGCTTGAGATTCATGCTTTTTACCCACGAGCGTGGTTTTACCTTGGTTCCAATGGCTGCAAACAACTCGACATTCTCATCAATGTCTTCAACCTATTCAGTATCAACCCCGACTATATGATCTCCTCCCGGTGTCATATTCGGTGAAGTCTTCATTGATACCGAACCAACTAGAGATGGTGGAGTAGCATCAACCTCCCCCGCTGCGATACTTCCTTGATCTCCGTCCTCTCCACCTGCTGAGAGACGGTAGACTTCAACACTGAAGTCTCACCAAACATGACATGCCTACTCAACACGATCTTCTTGTTTTCGGAGTCCCATAACCTGTAGCCTTTCATATTTCTGTTGACACCCAAAAACACAAACTTCTTTGCTCGCGGATTCACCTTGCCATCTTTAGCACTGAAGTAGGTCAGATTCCAAATTCCCGCAGCAAATCATGATCTTGAGCAGCTTTTCCAGACCAAATTTCCAATAGAGTTTTACCTCCTATCGCAGTCGATCCATTTATGAGATGGTTAGCATACACAATCGCCTCAGCTCAAAACGATTTGTCTAATCGTGTATTAGACAACAAGCACCGAACCTTCTCTAGTAAGGAACGGTTTATTTCCTTAGCCAACCCATATATACCTTTTATGAAGCGAATACCAATACCAGTGTTCTGGCCAAATTGTAGGAATTAGTTCATATCTCTTTCAACATTACCAATCTGTAGCTCCTTAATCTTCCTACCTGTCTGCTTCTCCATTCTTCCTTTTCACTTCACCAACATATCAGGGCTTCACACCTTTGTCTCATGGGACATATCCAACAATGCTTAGATAAACTATCAATAAAAGAGACAAAGTACCTGTGACCTCCAAGCGATGCAATCTTAGTAGGTCCTCAAATGCTTACGTGAACACAATCAAGAAGACCTTCTGAGCGGTGAGTACTGCTAGTGAATTTCACCTTCTTCTTGTCCATAACGCTGTGTTCACCTTCCAAGTTGCAGGTAACAGCACCTTCTAATGATCCCTTCTTTGCAGGAGCTTGCAAAGACTTTTCACCTCCATGTCCGACCTTCACCTACCAGACCTTCGTGCAACCATCATCTGAAGAACTAGAAGTCTACACCTGACCTGTAACCGTACTACCCTTCAAGTAGTAGAGATTTCGCTGGCGGACGCCCTTCATCACCACCATCGAGCCTTTGATCATCTTGAGAACACCATCTCGTATAGATATCACAAGGTCTAATGCTTCCAAAGCACTAATAGAGATAAGATTCCTTTTGAGTTGAGGTACATACCTCACCTCCTTCAATTCTCGTACTATCTCATCTTCCATCTTGATACAAACTGTACCCATCCCTTCTATATTACACAAATAATCATCACCCATGACCGTATACCATCCATCTAACTTCTTAAAACTAGAAAACCAGGCCATGTTCGGGCACACATGATAGGTGGCTCCGGTATCTAAGATCTACTCAGCCTTATCTGAGTAATCAACAGTAGGAGCAGTAACAGAGAGAGAATACCGATGATTCTTCATCTGATCCATCCGCTTGTGCGAGATTCGCCTCGGTGTTTGACTCTACCTTCTTACCTTTGGCCTTCGGGCAATCAACTTTCAGGTGTCCTAATTCCTTGCACAAGGCGCACTGATTCCTTTTCAGATCTCTGAAGCCTGATCTGGACTTTGATCTTCCCTGATCATCTCTTCCTTCCTATTGGAACTTCTGCCTCTTACCGCCAATGCCTCTGCTGTTGTGTTCCCCAAAGAGACAATCTATCATGTTTTCTTGCTTTATAACTCACAAGAGCAGCAGACACCTCACTGTAGTTAAGGAATTTTCTTCCATTGATCAATGTAAGAGTAAAGGTCTCATACTCTTCCCTAGGAAGCGAGTTCAAAAGAATTACCGCCTTATCCTCTTCACTGGTCTCCACGTCCACATTAACTAGATCTGTAAGAAGCCTCATGTAACGATTCAAGTGTTCATTGATGGAGCTTCCTCTTTACATCTGAAAACCATAAAGCTTACTCATCAACTGCAATCACGATTCTATGCTTTTCGTCAGATACTTCTTCTCCAGGATCTCCCACAGCTGCCTCGCAGATGTCTCATGCAACACCTGATACTTGATGTCTTGTGTCAAACAAGACCTGATCAACCCACACACCGAATGATTCATCTTGTCCCAATCTTCTTCCGTTGTTGATACACGCTTCTTCTCCAACCGTAGAGTGTCTTCGAGATTTGATACCGTCAGCGCATCCATCACCTCACATGTCCACATACCAAAGTTGTTCGTGCCGTTGAACTTCACCACATCAATCCTTGGATGTAGATTCATGGATCTCATCGATGTACTTTCTCCAGCCATCTTCTCAACTGATTCCTCAAAGCAATGCGAAAACAAATGGAGTTAAATAAAAGAAACTAGATAAAGATAGGATCTTTACCTCCACGCGAAACCCTCGAAGAGTTTTCGAAACTATCTACTCCTTCGAATTGATTCCTCGAGCAATCTACACGCTGTTTTGAGATCGACACACGGTCCCACAAACAGTCCCAACGTCGCTCCGAGATCGACACACGATCTCCGCCAAACAGCAACTGATGCCTTTGGAATCAACACACGATCCTACGACTAACCTGGGATGCTCTGATACCAATTGTTGTGCGCGGGACAACAACCCCTTTGAGGAATCCGCCTACCAGGCGGAGACTTGATGCAGCCGGAGAAGCAACCAACACGACAGAAACAGAAAACAACGGAGAAAAGCAATAAACACAGTATTTAACAAGGTTCGGCAACATGCCTACATCCTCGGGGCAAGGGAGAGAGATTTTATTGAATCAACAATCAATACAAACTAATAAGGGAATTTTTTTAGGAGATTCTTTGGGATACAATACATGAGGGCTCTAGCCTTTATTTATAGCCACAGAGTCCCTGAATTTAAGGAAACCCAGATTGAATTCGATCCCATCCAGAAAAGGAATCTGAATCCCAAAAGGCAGCAGAAAACGCGTCTGTCGGTCGATCGCGCCGGTCGATCGCGCCCAACCGAGAGCAGCCTGCTTTCAGTCGGTCGACCAGGCCGGTCGACCGCTCTCTGCCACGGTCAACCGGGCGGTCGACCGGGCTAACCTTGTGCACGTCGTGCACGCCAGTCGATCGGGCCGTCGACCGGCCTCCTCCACTGGTCGACCGGGCGGCCGACCGGGAGCACAATCTGGCCTGCTCAATGCTCCGTTTCTCGCTCCTTTAATTTTTGATCTCTGTGCTAACTTCCTCTACTCCTCTATCTCCTCTCTCCCTACACGTGACTCATGTGAAACATGTGATCCATGTGAAAAAAATCCCTCATAAAATCAACCAGATCCTAAAATCTCTCCATGATTATATGAATACATGGGGCTCATAGGATTCATGCACCATATGTTTCTCATTCTCTCTCTCAATCAATGTTTCCTATTGTTTCTCCTAATTTAGTTAAATATGTGACCTATATGTGTATATATACAACCAAGAATCATAACTAGTGGCATCTTATCATTGTACAAATAAGTATTTTTCTTCTTCTTATTTATCTTGGTATCATAGCAACAAATGTACCGTGTTGAGTATTTCCTCTTCATATTCACTCACCTCCATCCAAACATCTGCATCCATAGTTACTCTCAATCCCAACATCACTCATTTTCTAAATGTTAAACTCGATAAAGGAAACTACCTAGTGTGGCGTTCCCAGTTCCTTCCTCTTCTCAAACTCCACGATCTTGAAGGCCTCGTCAACGGAACCTCTTCGTGTCTGATCCAGTTCCTTCCTTCTACTGAGAAGGATTTTCAGCTCACTATCAATCTGGAATATACTCACTGGATCAAGCTCGATCAAATGCTCTTATGCTGGCTTATCCTCGCTCACTGAGGCTGTTCTTACTCATGTCGTCGGCCTCACCACATCTCGTAATGTGTGATGCTCTCTAGAGAATCTTTGCGTCACCCTCTAGAGCTAGAGTGCAGCAACTCAAATATCAGTTGCACACCATCAAGATGGGCACCTCTTCTATGTCAGAGTACATCAGTCTGTCAAGTCCATCGTGGATAACCTAGCGGCAGTGGCTAATCCAGTTGCTGACTTTGACCTCGTCTCTACCTTACTCAGTGGTCTGTCTCCCGAGTATGACTCGTTCGTCACCTTTGTCAACACACGAGTCGACCCTGTATTGCTAAAAGAACTCATCGGCTTCATATTTAGCCAGCAGATTTATCGTGGGCATGCTATCACTTCACCAGAATCCACAACCCTCATCTCTCTTTCTCCTATGGTTCATACTGCCTCCTGCACTCCAAGCTACCATTAAGCTTCATCTTCTTTCCGTGGTCGTGGACGTGGCAGAGGCAGGGAGCGTAGTCGTGGTCGTGGATGTTCCTTCCCACCACCACATCAGTCCGCTGGTGGCCGTCCTCAATACCAGACTGCAATCATTTTGACCACTATGCTAACCAGTGCTACAATCGTTATGATGATTCAGCTAGCCCAACTGCTCTGCTCCACTCTTATAGGAATAGTCTGATCGATCCCAACTGGTATATTAACTCCGGAGCCACTCATCACCTAATGGCTGACATGGCGAATCTGGCAGTTCATTCAGAATATCAAGGACCTAACAGAGTTCACAAGGGTAACGGGACAGGTTTGCCTATCTGATCTACTGGTGCTTCTTTATTGTATTCTTATTTTTCTTCTTTTGTCTTGAAAAACCTTTTACATGTTCTTGATATCACCAAAAATCTTCTATCTGTTAGTCAATTTACTGTTGATAATAAAGTCCTTCTTGAATTGCACCATGACTCTTGTTTTGTCAAGGATCTCTCCACCTGAAAAACTCTACTGCGGGGACAACTTAAGGATGACATGTATGTCTTCTCCCTTGGGAACCATAACTTCACCGCCTCTCCCCGGGCTCTCTCGGTGAGCATGCATCTTCCTCCGTCTGGAATGAGCACCTAGGTTATCCCTCCACCAGAGTTGTCTCCAGTGTTTTATCTCAGCATCAGCTCCTTTCTTCACTGACCATGCTGGTACCCCTCTCTTCATCCCCTGTCAATAAGGAAAAAGTCACCGTCGCCCTTTTTCGTCATCTTCCATGATTACTACTGCTCTTTTAGAGCTTATTCACTCCGATCTATAGGATCTGTCTCCTGTGTCCACTGTAAGTGGTCATCGCTATTATATTAGCTTTGTAACTCGTTCGTCACCTCTGTCAGCACACGAGTCGACCCTGTACTGTCAGAAGAACTCATCGGCCTCATGCTTAACCAGGAGATTTATCGTGGGCGTGCTATCACTTCACCAGACTCCACAAGCCTCATCTCCCCTTCTCCTACGGTTCATACTGCCTCCTGCACTCCAAGCTACCATTAAGCTTCATCTTCTTTCCGTGGCCGTGGATGTGGCCGAGGCAGGGTGCGCGGTCGTAGTCGTGGACGTTCCTTCCCACCACCACATCAGTCCGCTGGTGGCCGTCCTCAATACCAGATCTGCAATCATTTTGGCCATTATATTAACCAGTGCTACAATCGTTATAATGATTCAGCTAGCCCAACTGCTCTTCTCCACTCTTATGGGAATAGTCCAGTCGATCCCAACTGGTATGTTGACTCTGAAGCCACTCATCACCTAATGGCTGACATGGCGGACATGGCGAATCTGGCAGTTCACTCAAAATATCAAGGACCCGATAGAGTTCACAAGGGTAACGGGACAAGTTTGCCTATCTGATCTATTGGTGCTTCTTTATTGTGTTCTTATGTTCTTCTTTTGTCTTGAAAAATCTTTTACATGTTCTTGATATCACCAAAAATCTCCTGTTTGTTGTTAATTTACTGCTGATAATAAAGTCCTTCTTGAATTTCACCCTGACTCTTGTTTTGTCAAGGATCTGTCCACCCGGAAAACTCTACTGCGGGGACAACTTAAGGATGACATGTATGTCTTCTCCCCGGGGAATCATAACTTCACCGCCTCTCCTCAGGCTCTTCTCGGTGAGCATGCATCTTCCTCCGTTTGGCATGAGCGCCTAGGTCATTCGTCCACCAGAGTTGTCTCCAGTGTTTTATCTCAGCATCAGCTTTCTTTCTTCACTGACCGTGCGGTCCCCCTCTCTTCATCCCCTGTCAGAAAGAGAAAAGTCATAGTCTTCTTTTTTCGCCATCTTTCATGATTACTACTGCTCTTTTAGAGCTTATTCACTCCGATCTTTAGGATTCGTCTCCTGTGTCCGCAGTAAGTGGTGATCTCTATTATATTAGCTTTGTAGATCACTACAGTAAGTATGTCTGGCTTTATCCTTTAATTAATAAAAATGATGCTTTCTCCATTTTTCTTGAGTTCAAAATTCATGTGGAAAATTTCTTGGGCGTTCCATTAAAGCACTCCAAACTAATGGTGGTGGCAAGTTCATCAAATTTAAACCTTATTTGTCTTCTCAGGACATTGCTCATCGCTTATCTTGTCCAACCACTAGTGCCCAAAATGGCACCGCAGAAAGAAAATACCGCCACCTTGTCAAAACAGGCCTCATTCTTCTGGCCCGATCAAATGTTCAATTCCATTACTGGCCTTATGCTTTCCAAACTGCCTCATTTCTCATCAACAGAATGCCCACCCACGGCCTCCATAATCTATCTCCCTACCAGAAATTATTTCATAAAGCATTTGACTATATTTCCTTACGTATTTTTGGCTGTGCTTGCTACCCTCATCGCGTCCATACCAAACTCATAAGTTTGATTTTTGGTCCAGTCAATGTGTCTTCTTAGGTTACTCGGTTTCGCATAAAAGTTATCAATGTTTGCATGTCCCCTCTGGTCGTATTTACATCTCCCGGGATGTTGTGTTCGACGAATCTTCCTTTCCTTTTCAATCTCCTTTGTCCTCTCTTTCTCTACCTACTCGCACGCCCTCACCACCGATCCACATCTCCATGTCTCTGTTACCTTCCATTGTTTCAGACTCATCTTCTCATGCGGGCCCCATCATTGACTCTTCTCCTCCACCACCACCACCTCCATCACATACTCCTTCTCCACCACCTCCACCAGCACCCGCCGATGAGTCCTTCTCATCGTCCTCATCCTTGGACTCTCTCAGTCCCCCTCCTATCATGACCCACCATATGATCACCAGAACACAGGATAAAATCAGAACACTAAAGGTCTGGCTAGCCACCCGGTATCCCATGCCTATCTGTCTCATGGCCGACTTGGCCACCGCTACTGTCGAACCTACATATTTCACGCAAGTTTCTAAAGATCCTAAGTGGCGCCAGGCAATGGACACTGAGATAAATGCCTTACTTAAGAATAAAACATGGTCGCTTGAGCCATAACACCCTACCATGAATCTGGTTGGCTGCAAATGGGTTTTCAAGTTAAAGCATAAACCTGATGGTTCTGTTGACAGTTATAATGCATGCCTGGTAGCCAAGCATTTTCATCAACAATCAGGATTAGACTATGGTGAGACATTCAGTTTGGTCATCAAACCGACCATTGTCTGTACCGTGTGCAGTCTGGCCGTCTTCAAGGGCTGATCTATTCGACAATTGGATGTGAATAATGCATTTTTATAGGGTTTCTTACTGAGACGATTTACATGGAACAACCTTCGGGGTTCATCAACCTCGCTCGTTCTAACATGTATGCAAACTTCACCGCAGTATCTATAGCCTAAAACAGGCTCCACGGGCCTGATTTTCTCATCTCAGCAGTTATCTAGTCACAGTGGGCTTTGTGTGCTCCAAGTTTGATACGTCTCTCTTCCTCCGACGGGTCGAGACAGATCTTCTTATGGTTCTTATCTATGTGGATGACATCATCATTACAGGCAACGACTCACGGGTTGTCACTTGTCTTATTCAAGAACTAGGCCGAGAGTTCTCATTAAAAGACCTCGGGTCACTGCACTATTTCTTGAGCGTGAAGTGTCACCGTACCCCCTCAAGTTTCTTTCTCTCTCAACAGAAGTACATCCGTGACTTGTTTCTCCGACTCAAGATGGATGGTGTCAAGCCTGTCAGCTCGCCTATGGCTACTTCCTGTAAGCTCTCCAAGGTTATTGGCAAGGCTCTCTCTGACTCCTTTGTCTAACAAAGTACTGTTGGGGCTCTATAATATCTAAGATTTACCAGACCTGATATTGCCTTTTCAGTGAATAAGATCACTCAGTTCATGCAAGCTCCAACCGATGAACATTGGAGCGCTGTAAAACGGATCCTTCATTACCTCAAATCTACCATTCAACATGGCCTTTGTCTCTCTCATCATTCTTCTGTAAAGCTTACTGCTTACACCGATGCAGAGTGGGTAGGGTCGATCGATGATCGAAAATCCACTAGTGGCTATTGTGTCTTTTTTAGTACAAATTTCATTTCTTGGAGCTCGAATAAGCAGTACAATGTGGTCCGATCTAGCACTGAGGCAGAGTATAAAGGCATGGCTAATACTGCCGCATAGGTCGTTTGGTTGTAGTCATTACTTCTTGAACTTGGAGTTTTACAATCTCCCCCAATAGTTCTCTGTGAAACCTCAGTGCAACATATTTCTCGGTCAATCTTATTCGTCACTCACGCTCCAAACATGTTGAGATCGACATTTATTTTGTGCGGGACAATGTCGCCAATGGAGTCCTGGATATTCAGTTTGTCAACATTAAAGACCAACTAGCAGACATCCTTACTAGGCCTTTGAGATTATTAAGATTTTCTATACTGAAGAACATGCTCTCGATTCTTTCGAACCCGCTTCACTTGCGGGGGTGTTAGAGATATCAATGACAATACGTGACTCATGTGAAATATGTGATCCATGTGAAAAAAACCTCTAATGAAATACCAGATCCTAAAATCTCTCCATAATTATATGAACACAAAGGACTCATGTGATTTATACACCATGTGTTTCTCATTCTCTCTCTCAATCAATATTTCCTATTGTTTCTCCTAAATCAGTGTAAACATGTGACCTATATGTGTATATATATACAACTAAGAATCATAACTAGTGGTATCTTATCATTGTACAAATAAGTGTTCTTCTTCTTCTTTATCTCATGCTACTACTGCTTCATGTCGAGACAACAGAGAAAACACACAAAAAAAAAAAAAAACTTCTTTCCTTCCTATCTCCTTCTGATCTGTATTTTCCCTATGACTCTTCTAAACTTTCTGCAATTGTATAAGAAACAAAACTGAGCTGTTCAAGGGCTTATGCATTGCGAGTGCACGCTTGAGGGTAGGCTGCCATCAACATATTGCACCGAAAGAGTCCTCTCAGAGGGGCGTGATCTACTCTTAAGAACAGTGCTACGCACGTCTCGATTATAATGAGAGAAGATTCTCCCTCCTTGAAAGTTAATTTTAAAATAGCACAATAGTAATCCATACTTGGTATTTTTGTACTATTTCCAACACAAGTTGGTCATTATTCTTTGGCAAGAATTTTTCACTGAGCTAAATCATAATACTTATTTTCAGGATTTTTTTCAGTGCGTTAATAAATAAGCACATGTATTAATTTCTAAGTTTAAAGAAGGCAATTATAATAAACTCACCAGCTTCACACCAAAATGTGTCAATTTAGAAATAGGACATTATCACCTAGAGCTCACAGAGGTGACTCGAGAAAGAATTTGCCACAGCAAGATAGAAAACATAACCATTCTTTAGTATCACAAGTCCACTGCAGTTATATTGTTTGAACACAAGTTTATAAATTTTACCTGAAACTTAAACAAAATAATAACAAAAAAAGAGCAAATTTAACAAATTAATAATAAAATCCACCTTGCAAGCAGAGTTTAACTTCTTATCTTACTGTTTGATATGTATTCAATAACGTGTGCCTTTGGTTAATTATAATGAACATTATATATGTGGTATCATGAACAAAAACCATCATATTGTAGTAATGAAAAAAAGTATATGATGGCTCTTAATTTAACAGAAGAGATGGACATACCCAAAAGCTAAATGGGGAAGAAGAATATGTGAAACCAACTCAAAAAATTTTGGACAAGGTCTTGTTAGTAATTTTCAAAATAGATTAATTGTATAAAAACTTAAGAGCAGAAGGAATAGATCGCACCTCCAGTCATAGCAATCAAATTCAAATTCTTATTGTAATAAAATAAAGAACACCAGAATTTTTGGGATTCGTTGGCGAATCTGTCCAAAACTTTATATTCATGAAAAGATGAAATCTCACAGACTTTTATATACTAGAGACCCTTATCTTTTAAGAATAGTTTTCATGCTTTATAAAAAAAGACATATAAATAGGAGTAAAAGTGGGTAGTTGTAACTCCAATTAATGTGTCCCATATTTTAGGGAAAAATTAACTGTTAGTGGGTATTCCTTTAAATTTCTAATGGGCCATAAAAACTAAAAATTGGTTATTTTATTTAAATAAAATAAGATCCAATATTCTCTCACTTGGCCATAAAATGCTTAACACGTATTAAAAATTAATACATGAACAAAATTTTTCCCTATATCCTTATACTCAAGAAAAAGAGTTTAAATCACATAAATCATGGCGGCAAGTTCTCTAAAATCAAGTATTACCTTTCATGTATTACAATATAACTTTCTCATTTGAATGAGAACAATATGTAGGTCATATCTTTTTGAATGAGCTTTCAAATGCTCATTCAGGATCTATTTAATATTCAAACATGCATATTGTTATTCTCTCATCTTTATGTATAAAAAAAAATAAATGAGAAGACAAATTTGAATCAACTAGAGTTTTCATATTGTCCAAAAGCAATACAAACATAAAGAGTATCTCAATTACAATATAGAACTGAGTCACATATACTCAACATGCTTCTTATAAGTCTTAGGTAGCAATCCTTTTATCAAAGGATCTGCAATCATCAATCTGTACTAATATGATCAATAGCCATCTTACTTGATTTCACATGTTCCCGAAGCTTTAATATTTTATGTCAATGTGTCTATTGTGACTTTCACTTTTATTATTCTTGGCCAAAAACACTGCAATAGAGCTGTCGCAGTAAATTTCAATGACTTAGAGATGTTGAGTCAATAATCTGAAGCCCTGAAACAAAACTCTTTTTAACCAAATAATTACTTGGGCATTGGTTCAAGTTAAATTTGTCACCTTTAACAATTGGTACTACACCAGGTGAACAATCCTTCATACAAATCTCTCAAGAATTTTATTGATATAAGTTTCTTGAGACAGTTCTAATATTTCTTGAGATCTGTCTCTATCAATCTTTATGCCAATAATATAAGAGGTTTTACCCATATCTTTCATGTCAAGCTGTTGTGAGAGAAATCACTTCACTTCATGAAGCAAGCTCAAATCACTTGAAGCAAGTAAAAATATCATAAACATACAAAACAAAGAAAATCATTTTGCTCCTACTGACTTTATGTTATATACACTGATCCATAACATTCTCCATGAAACCAAATGAAAAAATAACATTATGAAACTTTAAATACCACTGACGGGAGGTCTGTTTTAGTCCATATATAGATTTCTTAAGCTTGCAAATAAATAGCAAAGCTTACTAAATTTGCAATGAAACAAAAATGAAAAATTTACCCATGTAAATTAATCAAAACAAAAAATAACACATCATCATAACCTTTCCTGGCGTAGGTTATGAAACGCAATATTTTTTAATGATTACTTTATAATATGACTAGTATTTTAATTTTTCATACAAAAAATTTCTAGACCTGTGTTGTAGTATTCCTAGTTAATAATATTGTATTTTCATTTTTCTAAAAAAATCTTTTTTGTTTTACTGGTTATTTTATTATTATTTGTCAAATTGATCTATGATTTTTTTCATTATTATATACACAAATTGTTTTAGTATGTAAAATGGTAATTTGGCTCTATGTATTTACCATTATTATTTGTTAGCATTTTAATTACTAATTAGTAATTTTTTCTATTACTATGATTATTATTTATTGTTGACCTAAAAGCTCATCACTCTAGTTTTGATGATGATTAACTCATGTAGTTATAATTTACTAATGATCTTATGCTTATTTAGTTTCAGTTATCTATCACGATCTTAGTAGGTGTGTAGCTTCAACAAAAATGTTTTGGAGCTTACACGTGTTGATTCAAGAGCTTGCGCAACAAGATCACATCTAGCACTCGGTTGGAGTCTAACTCGTTGGATCGTGTTTGGATCGAGTCGACTTGGAGATAAAGTTCTACAAGAAGGCTTCGGTTTATGTTGTTTAGATCTTGTGTAAGATAGATAGTGTTGATATGCTCAAGCTCACACACACACTAGTTTCTATATGTTTGGTTTTCATTAAACCGGTTTGGATTTCATATCAAAAACCTAGATATAATATCTTTCATTTGTATTGGATTTTATCCGTACACTCTATGCTTCAAAAAGAGTTTCAATATCTTGTTTTTGTATCTATACATATTTTAGAGAAAACGATTTTTCATTTCAAAGTACAAGTTTTGGAAAATACGGTTTTCGGTTTTAAGCTTAACTTCTAAATCACAAAAATGGTTCAAAGTATTTGTAATATGTGTTGAATTTTAATCACACATATTTGCACTTAAGAGTATTTTAAAGAACTTATTTTTGTGAAATTAATATGAATTTATGG
This sequence comes from Agave tequilana, assembly GCA_038442645.1. NCBI lineage: Eukaryota > Viridiplantae > Streptophyta > Magnoliopsida > Asparagales > Asparagaceae > Agave > Agave tequilana. The sequence goes on from JAVJIF010031343.1 coordinate 148,198, forward strand.
GATTTTAATTGAATTAAAAAGACCAGTTTTCATGTTCTTTATCCCTGCTTGTTTTGTGCTGGCGGTCGACCGGACGGTCGACCAATGTGCACAAGAGCGTGCACTTTTTCAGCCTCTTAGGCCCGTCGATCGCACGCTCGACCGACTGAAGTTTCTTTGCTCTCGGGTAAGGGCGGTCGACCGAAGGCTTAGACCGGTCGACCGGGCGGTCGACCGGTGGTAGGCAACGGTCATATTTCGACTGTAGGCCGGTCGACCGGCTGGTCGATCGGAAGGTCAAAACTGACCATATTTGCTACCAACGGATATATTTTTTAAAAGCCTATAAATAGGGTTTTCTCTTGGCTGTTTTGTACAACAATTTTGAGAGCTTCTCTTCCAATCTTTCTATGTATTTTTGCAGCAAATTCAAACGAAGTTTTGACTAAAAGTTTTGATTTGTGTTTTTAAGGGTTGGAAATTCAAAGAAAAGAGTCTTTTGAAAATTGGGTTTTTAGTTTATATTCTTGATATACATCTAGTATTTTCTCAAGAATTTTCTTTGAGATTTCATCTTCCAAACTCCTTAGTTTTTCTCACAACTTGAGCTATTAATACTATCCTATCATTAGGATCCTTTTGCTGGTGAGAAAGAGTAGTTTGTGGTCTTTTGATCACCAAGTAATTATTGTACTTGTGGCTACACTACCTTTGAAATAGAGGAGTGTGATTAAGGAGTTGGGTACTCCCTAGTGATTGTAATTCTTTGTGAATATTCTAGTGGATCAGAAATCCTTCTGGGTGAAGGCGGGGACGTACAGTTGGGTGCTCGAACCTCGAAACAAATCTCTATGTTTGCGATTAGTTTACTTGTGTTGTTTACTTTCTATTCATTCATTCTTATATTGTCGATCTATACTCTCACAATAAGACTGCATTGCGCACTTCAAACTCTTATTCAGAGCCCTTCACGGGGTATCCGACTTCTAATCTTTCTTTGAGTGATCATTGCATCATCTCATTTTTAAATTGTGCATTGATTAGCATTTTCACCTATTCACGCCCCTCTAGGTGATTTCAATTGGTATCAGAACTAGGACTCTAGTTTTTAACTTTACATCCTTAGAGAGATCCTATAAGTTGCTAATCACTATTTTCCTATCTTCATTCATACACTAGTAAAAATGACCGATAACATTAAGACCCCACCCAAATTTGATGGACTCAACTTTCCCATATAGAAAGTTAGAATGAATATATTTTTGCAACCTCTAGGTAGCCAAGTTGCTAAATGTTTGACCAAGCCCTATAGTGAACCCGTAGGTGAGGAGGACACTTGGTCCGATCTTACCTCCAAGAAAGTTATGCAAATTCAAAGGCTCCAAATGCCTTACTTTTAGCATTAAATGAGGATGACCTAACACGGGTTATCCATTGCAAGTCCGTCTATGAGATTTGACAACACTTATTGGTCACTCATGAGGGAACATCACAAGTCAAAAGAGCTAAAATTGATCTCTTGCGTTCCCAATATGAATGTTTTAGAATGCAAGAAAATGAATCTATTGATGATATGATTACTAAGTTTACTAAAATCACAAATGCTCTTATTTCTCTAGGTGATGAAATCAACAACGACCAAAAGGTGCGTAAGGTAATTCGTGCTCTTCCTTCATCATAGGAAATCAAAGCTACCGCCTTGAAGGAATTGAACGACAAAGACGAGATGGAGCTCATAAGTCTTATTGGTAATCTTAAGACTCATGAGATGGAGAAAACGGCTAGAGAAGAAGCGGCGCCTCAAAAGAAAAAGTATATTGCTTTCAAGTCTACCTCCACCATCTACGACGATGAAGAAGATGAAGAAGATGATTAAGAGCTATCTCTTCTTATGAGAAATGTAAAAAGAATGTACCACAAGAATAAACTCAACCATAAAAGGCGATGGGAAGGGAAGGAGGAGAAGAAGATCACATACTACAACTGTCGGAAACATGTACACATCATGGCCGATTGTCCAGATTTCAAAAACAAGATATCTTCCTCCATGAAGCAAAAGAAGTCGTTTGTAAGAAGGCGTTCAAGGCCACTTGGGATTCGGAAAGTGAATCTGAAGATGAAGTTGACACGGCTAACATGTGTTTTATGGCAAACACACCTAAGGTAACTCCCGAACCATCTTATGATGATATTGAGATAAGTAAAGAAGTGTTATTACAAGCTTTCATTAGACTTTTAGAAAGTTTTGATTCTAAGAAGGAAGATTGTTTAAGATTGAAAAAGGAAAAGGAAATGCTTAAAAACTAAATTGCTATTTCTTCAAAAGAAAAGGATGAATTATCTTCCACTATTATTTCAACACAAAGAGATTTTGATGCTTATAGAGTTGCATGCAAAGCTAAATATCCTAAAATTGATGAAAATGAGATTTCTATTTTAAAAAACTAGAATAAATAATTTGAGAAATGTTTTAAAAGAATGTGCATTTAATAACACTAAATTAGAAGAAATGTTTTCAAAGAAACACATGCACACTTCACATGTTAAACATGATAAGCCATCTCATGCTAAAACTCCACATGTTCATCATGCCAACACATCACATATCAATCATGCTAAAACGCCCCATGCTCACAAATCACATATTCATAAACCACATGCTCATTATGCTTTTGAATGTGAAAGAATTTATAAATGTACTTATTGTGGCCGGAATGATCATTTAGCCAAATTTTGTTATGACCATATAAATAGTATGAATAATCATGTTTGGGTTCGAATCACTAACGTATTAGGACCCAAGAAAATATGCGTACCAAAATCCACTCCTAGTCTATTTGATGTAGGTATGGGCTCTCACATGACGTGAGAGTTGTTGGTGCCTTGAGGTGAATACGTTCCGAGCTAAATGGTTACACTTTTGGATGCATCACTTTCAAGGGGAGTTTGGTAGGAGGACCACCATGGTTTGGAGATATAGAGATGTCCCATCTTGATTTTGGTAACGATCTCTAACTCCTTATTTAGTTTACATGCTTTCATATTAGTAATTTTTAGCATGTTATGTTTTAATGATTATTATGTTAAATGTCATGTTAATTAAACTTGTGACATACACGCATAGTGATTTAGATACACCCATGTTCATATGGATCCATATTTTGTGTTCTCATGTTATTTTAACTATTGTGTATATCCTTACTCTAAGACTTGTACATTTAGCCTAATGATCATATTAACTTATATTTTGTTTTATGATTCATGTTTTGATTACATGTTTAAATGTAATCTTCATTAAAACTTATGTAAAACTTGTACAACTAATGAGCCACAATTGATTCTTATATGTTTGTGCTTATATGCTCATTTGTACCTATTAGATGTACTAGTATAGCTTAGTTTTGATGATTAGTGCATTTCAACTTGTATTACCCATTTTGTACATGTTTTTCATGTAAATGTATTTAGTTTCATGTATATGTTAATTTTGTTTAAAAGTTTAGATATACATGTATACCCTTGAGTCATTTGCTTTTCATGCAAATCTTTATTATGGACTCATTTGTGGTTAGGGATGTGTATGTATACCTTTAGATTTAGACAAAACATACATATGCCTTGAAGTTGAAATTATTTTGATAAAAATTAAAGATTCATGTTTTTCATGTTTATTAAGAAATTTCATATTGAGCTTAATTGCCTATATTTATGATTTTGTGATTCCATGATTCTTACACTCACATTATTCATATTTACTCATGATTTTTGTTTCATGAGCATATATGTGCTTTATAGACTTTGAGTGTCAATTATTATGTGATTTTCATGTCTTCATGGTATATATGATTTGGTTTCATATTTTGAAGGATTTCATACTAGTCTTTTTATCTTTAAAACTAGTTTTGTATTCTTCAATTGGTAGAGTTTTCAAACTATACCTATTTATTCTCAAATCATATATTTTTTAAATCTCCTACCTTTTAAGGGCGGTTAGATGGGCGACCATGCCTTGTATAGCCTTCTTGAATATCTGTTAAACTTGTGCATAATAAGGGTGGTACGTAAGAGTTATACACTTGATCCTTATTGTATTTCAATTGGTATCAAAATTGATATTTCATATGTTTGTATACTCATATGTGTTTTATATATATGTATGCCTCATATTTCACTTGGTATATCCATAAATACATATATATGATTTGATTGTGCTTGTTTCATTTGTCTTTACCTTTTTCTTAAAAAGGCATAAATAATGTTTGCTAAGCTTGTTTTAGTTCATCATGTCAATTATTTTTAAGTAGTATCTATTACAAGCTTATACAGTGTTTCTTTTTGTATTTCATAAAGGGGGAAAAATTCTTGTTTTTTAAATCGGTTTTATGTAAAATTGGTATTGGTTGTATTTTCAATTTGTATCAATCTTCACTTTCAAATTGGTATCTTACTCCCACTCTTTATGATGAAAAGTACTTTGTTTTAATATATGCTAACATTTTTCAATATTGGTATCAATAATCTTAAATTGGTATTATTCTCAATTTGGTATCTTTATTACAAAATGAGTTGTGTTTACCTAAAAATTTGATTTTTTAATATCAAAATTTACAACATATTTCAATTGGTATCAAGAATGTAAAATATTTCATTTTTAGTTGGTATCAAGAATTTACAAGATATTTTCAATTGGTACCAAAAACATAACATGTTTCACCTTCATTAATATCAAAATTTATGTTGTGGACTTTAGGAAAAATTTATAAATTTGTTTTAAAGTGGTTTCATAATGTTTTGATATATATAGCTTATATGCAAGGGAAGCTTAACACCTTCTTTATATATATATTCGTGTTGAGTGTGCTTTTCATATTAAAATGCTTGACATCTCTTTGGTATGTAGTACACGTGTGTAGGGGAAGTTTAACATCTTCTCTTATGCATTGTATATTATACTTTATGTGTTTAGGGTCTAGTCATCTCTTTTCATGTAATGCATTTATGCAGGGGGAGTTAACTTAACGTCTCTCCTCTTCGTGAATGTATATCGCATATACATCTTTGTTGCTCGTTTTTACGTAACCCCTTTTTTGATGAATTGACAAAAAATGGGAGAGATTTGGAGTTTTTATATGCATGCTTTAATCCATGTTTATGCATATACATTTGTGTTTACCTTATACACTTCATTGAATATCCTTATTGTTTATACTATGCATGAGTTAAGGGGAAGCTTATATGAAGCTCAACTTTAATTCATATATATATAACTCCATGAGTTTTGTCATCATCAAAAAGGGGGAGATTATTGGCCCAAAGGCCTATCACTCTAGTTTTGATGATGATTAACTCATATAGTTATAATGTACTAATGATCTTATGCTTATTTAGTTTCAGTTATCTATCAAGATCTTAATAGGTGTGTAGCTTCAACAAAGGTGTTTTAGAGCTTACACGTGTTGATTCAAGAGCTTGCGCATCAAGATCACATCTAGCACTCGGTTGGAGTCTAACTCGTTGGATCGTGTTTGGATCAAGTCGACTTGGAGATAGAGGTCTACAAGAAGGCTTCAGTTTATGTTGTTTAGATCTTGTGTATGATAGATAGTGTTGATATGCTCAAGTTCACACACACACCAGTTTCTATATATTTGATTTTCATTTAACCGGTTTGGATTTCATATCAAAAACATAGATATAATATCTTTCATGTGTATTGGATTTTATCCGTACACTCTATGCTTCAAAAAGAGTTTCAATATCTTATTTTTGTATCTATACATATTTTAGAGAAAACGATTTTTTATTTCAAAATACAAGTTTTGGAAAATACGATTTTCGATTTTAAGCTTAACTTCTAAATCACAAAAGTGGTGCAAAATGTTTGTAATATGTATTGAATTTTGATCACACATATTTGCACTTCAGAGTATATTAAAGAACTTATTTTTGTGGAATTAATATGAATTTATGAGATTTTAATTGAATCAAAAAGACCAGTTTTCATGTTCTTTATCCCTGCCTGTTTTGTGCCGGACGGTCGACCGGACCAATCGACCGGGCCGGTCGACCTAGGTGCTCAAGAGCGTGCACGTTTTCAACCTCTTAGGCCGGTCGACCGTACGATCGACCGACCGAAGTTCCTTTGCTCTCGGGTAAGGGCGGTCGACTTGGCGGTCGACCGAAGGCTTGGACCGGTCGACCGGGCGGTCGACCAGTGGTAGGCAACGGTCATATTTCAACCATTGGCCGGTCAACCGGCCGGTCAACCGGAAGGTCAAAACTGACCATATTTGCTGCCAATGGATATATTTTTTAAAAGCCTATAAGTAGGGTTTTCTCTTGGCTGTTTTGTACAACAATTTTGAGAGCTTCTCTTCCAATCTTTCTAAGTGTTTTTGCAGCAAATTCAAAAGAAGTTTTTAGCTAAAAGTTTTGATTTGTATTTTCAAGAGTTGAGAATTCAAAGAAAAGAGTCTTTTGGGAATTGGGTTTTTGGTTTATATTCTTGATATACATCTAGTATTTTTTTCAAGAATTTTCTTTGAGATTTCATCTTCCAAACTCCTTGGTTTTTCTCACAACTTGAGCTATTACATCTATCCTATCATTAGGATCCTTTTGTTGGTGAGAAAGAGTAGTTTGTGGTCTTTTGATCACCAAGTGATTATTGTACTTGTGGCTACATTACCTCTAGACTAGAGGAGTGTGATTGAGGAGTTAGGTACTGCCTAGTGATTGTAATCCTTTGTGGATATTCTAGTGGATCGGAAATCCTTCTGGGTGAAGGCAGGGACGTAGAGCTGGGTGCTCAAACCTCAAAACAAATCTCTGTGTTTGCGATTGGTTTACTTGTGTTGTTTACTTTCTATTCATTCATTCTTATATTGTCGATCTATACTCTCACAACGAGATTGCATTGCGCACCTCAAACTCTTATTTAGAGGAATCACAAAGAAGGAGTTCAGAGCCCTTCACGGGGTATCCGACTTCTAATCTTGCTTTGAGTGATCGTTACATCATCTCATTTTTAAATTGTGCATTGATTAGCATTTTCACCTATTCACCCCCAGGTGATTTCATTTATTGTTATTATTATTAGAGTTATTATTATTGTTAATTATAATTATTAATATTAATATTTTTTATTTGTTAATTATAATTATTATTATTGATATATTGTTGCTGTTATTATTACTATGGTTATGGCTAATTACCTTTATTAATAATATTATTATTGTTATTATTATTACCGTTATTATTCTCAATAATTATTATTTCAACTATTGTTGTTAATGTTTTATTGTTATGTTTATTAACTATTAATGTCATATTAATATTATGTTAGTGTTATTATATCCTCCTTAATTCATTTCCTTATACCCCATTACCCATAACCATATCCATTATCCTAGCCCACTACCCAAGATCCAAACCGACCACCCAATCTTTATCCTAACTAATAAATCAAATCTTAACTAACTAATGAAAATCTTAACTATACAAATCCTCTCATAATCATTTCATCTCCTTCTATTTTTCTCCACTCCACTAGGCCATCCTTCGCTTCCTCCAACAACACCCGCACCCTCCATCAGCCCACGACACCCACAGCCCAGGTTGTGCCCTTATCTCCGAGCCACAATACATGCACAGCCCTGCAAGCACATCACGAGCGCCCCATCTCTCCTTGACTTGGCTGAGATCCATGGCCTGTCCCCTCTTCCTCTTGGCCGTGAGCTACAACCACGACATCCCGGGATCGAGCACTCCCTCCACCGGAGCCGACCGTTGCTCCGTCGTGATATCCCCATAAGGTTGAGCTCTCCCCACCTCCTTGGAAGCGCACAGCCCCTCCTTTGGCTGGCCGAGACCTCCTCCAACCGAGCCTTTTTCTCCAGCGCACCAGCCCCATGGCCGGCCTCATTTCCCTTGGCCATGAGCGTGCCACTTCTTTCAGGTCCTTCTCTGTTTCCCTCTCTTTCATATTTTGTTATATTTTAGATATGTTATTTACATGTGTGTGGTTGCATAGGAATGGGTATGTATGTACTTGTGTGTTGTGATTGGGCGTGTGTGAATTATAATTGTGTATTAATGTGTGCATGAGTGTGTTTGCATGGATGTGTGCATGAGTGTGATTATAATGCATATGCATGTGTGGTTATGTATATATTAAGTGTAAGCATGTGTATATGTGTGTGTGTAAGTGTATGTACGTGTATGTATTGTGTACATATATGGGTGTGTATTCGTGTGTATACTTATGTTTATATGTAGATGCACATGTATTTATGTGAGTTTCAGTTGTACTAGAGACTGGAGTCGCCTTTGAGAAGACCTGGACTCGATTCATATTGGTGCGCGTTATGACCCGATACACTGGTGATTCGAAAACTGACCCTTGAGATGATCCGGAGATCCATACGGCTCGTGCAATGAAGACCAGATGGCGATTCGGACCCGAAACCCCGTTATTTCATGTAAGTATTTGCTCTTGCATTATTTTCTTAATTATTGTTGTCAGTTTATATATATGTTACTTATTTTATTTCATTTGACCGTCTAATATATTTGACCAGTATCATTACTCGTACCATTTTATATAACATAAGTGACCATACACCTTATTTATTTAGTTGATTTGAGAGATTATCAGCGTCAGTTCATGGTATTTTGTCGCCGTTGGCTTAGACCTAGTATTGGAATATCTTAGACTGTGACTTTATTTGATCTATTGACTGACTGGCTGAGTTTATATTTGAGCATCAGACGTATATAGACCTTGTATTTTGATATTGAGATATTAGACTTAAGACACTTCATGTAAAGATGATTACCATTTTCGGATTTGGATCTAGTTATTATTGTTTGTCTATGGGATTGATCTTGAGATGATTGATTCGTGACTGTGATTAGAAATGTACATTTTATGTGAAGTATTTATCAAACTTGATATTTTATTAGTAATTATTCAGATAAGAATTTATTTAGATATTGAGGACGGTTTAGTTATGATCTTACTTTATTAAGAGATTAGAATTCTTGATACTTAGATTGGTACATGGACTTCTTTAGAGTTAAAGTTAATTTGGGTTTTATATTCTTTATATCAGATATTAACTAGTAATTAGATGATATTGATAATGGTTGAAGTATGATCAGATGTATGAATATCCTACTGTTGATATCGATGTAGATGAAACTGATCTTGGACTGTTAGGAGTAATTATTTCTGGATTTATGTACTTGTTAGGTTGTGAGAGTATTGATGGTTCACCTTTCATGCTGAGTATCAGATGTAGACTACTTTAAATCACATGTTATTCGAGGGTGTTCTACTCCTTATTTATGATTTGGTATCTATTGATTTAAGCTGATCCCGAGGATAACCAGTAGAAATATTTTTCATGATTGGTTCTTGATTTATTTTGTTATAGAGATAGAGTTATTGTGGGATTGATTTCATTGGTGTCAGTGATCTTATACTCCAGAGTTTGATAGTAGTTACTTTTGATTTCAATTATTGGTAACTTAAAGGATCAGAGTTGATTGACAGTAGGAGAAAACTGACTATTGGTTGATTAGACTTGTGATTTGATCAGTTGCGAATATAATATCGATGGATGAGACGTTGATCAGTTCTAGGCGAGACTGTCTTTTGAGTCGTACTCTGACATGTTACTGTATTGATTCCTGTTATTGAAACTTACTAGGAAAATATTGTCAGACCGTAATACATGCATTTTCAACTACTGTTTATACGATAATTTTGTCCACATTGTAATTGTTACATCATTGATATTGTTACTGTCACTGTATCAGTCCAGTAATTGAAATAGCATGGATATTGATTGATCTAAATAATAATATAATCAAACAACTTACACCGGGAATAAAGAAACTGATGGAGGAGACAACGTCTGTATTTTGAGTGGACCTAGAACAAAGTTGTGCGGCCGAGATAAAGTTCCACTGCAGGGTTCTGGGGGATGACTGACATCCCGTATTGTTCATATTTTTATTGTTATTGACTACTTACCTGTAAGACCTTGTTCAGCGCCAGGTGATTGGGATGTGGTTTTGGGTATATACAGAACCTACCTAAAGCATGGACAATATCTTCAACCAATCAGTTTAAAAAACTCATAACCCTGATTGACATGTGTAATAGGCGTAGTATGAGATGCGTCTATTACATATGACAATTGGTATTTGCTGACATAATTAATAAATTACAAATTGTTTATCGTATATTGTGACTGACTGCATCCACTTGATTTAAGGACTGTGACGGACACTTGATCGTAATACATGACTCTAGAATATTTTCATTATTGTTCATGTATATACATATATGTTTGATAGACACCAGATAGTACCATAACATAATTGGACATTTAGTTCTATTGCTGACTGTCCTTACTTTTGTCTATTTATGTTGTATGTTATTCTAGTCTTATATATAATTTTCATCATATATACACATTGCATGCTATTTTTTATTCCTATTGTTTTCATGATTCTATACATTGGACTCATGCTTGTTCTATTTCATTTCTTATTTCATCTGAGATTATGTGTAGACATTATATGTATTATTGCAGTGATGTTGATTCTTCATAGTTATTATATAGCTCGTTCATGTTACTTTAGGCTTAGCGTCTATACGTGAGATATTTTCCTCGCGTATATACATCGCCGACTCTCGTCGCGACTCCGTTTTCATGTATTTTGGGAAGCGGGCGTGACATGTGTGCAACTATATATATTTTTTAAACATAGTTCACTATCCCATTCTAATTAAACACAACTATAATAATCACTCGGCGGGGTTAATCACTATATTTTCATGTTTAATTATAATTGTTGATGTCATAAATGTATGTGAACCAAATTTAATTTTTTTGTCATTTAACATCATTATAATCAAGAATGTGTGACAATTACTTAATTAATCAAATGTTACTTTAATATGACATCAGAATTGACTAAAAGTAAGGTCAATCATGTATAAGTAGTAATTCCAAATACTACTTATGAAGAAGAACTTAAATCATACATGATTCATAACATTCAAAAATTCAATTTATCTCAAATAGATAATATGAGAATTAAATAGCAAATTTATTTCAACTAGATAAATATGTCACTTTAGGATCTCATTTTAAACAGCCTCTTGAATTGTAATATTTCAGTTTTTGGACTGATTCTGTAAATTCTAAATTGCATAAAAAATCCTGAAATTAATTTGAACTAATATTATAAATACTAAATTTCTGTAGAACTGTAGAAAAATCCCTGAATTTAGATTTTATTTTTGGGACAGTCACATAATGTAAATTGCATTTGTATAAAGTTACTGAAATATTAACAGTAAGCGCAGGATCTAAATAAAATTAAGTTTCTGGTATAATTCTATTTTATTAAGAATTCTAATATAAAAGATAGTTTCCAACATACTAATGATTGGATTCTCTAAACAGAATCAAGTTTTCTGATTCAATTCATACCTTATTTCTTATCTCATATCATGACACACATGTAACTTATGTTAGTCAACATATTAGGTGTGTCTAATAGGTGTAATTAGTTTTAAAAATTGGTGGGACTTAGTACGTACTACTCTCTTATTAGGGTTAGGAGAATTATGGGAAGATCACCAATCAAAAGATTAAATATAGAGAGGAAGGCCCTCTCTGCAGCTATATATTAATATTTACTCATAAGAAGTTAGGTTAAGCAGAGAGAAAGCTATCCATCTCGTTCTCTACAATGGTGATCCAGATTCGAGTACAGTTCATCATCTCTCGAAAAAGTATGTTATCTAAAGTCCATCTCAAGATCTATTATACATGTTGATATCTATGCATAGAGGCAAATGATCATGTTTTATTAGTATTAAATCTAATAATCATTTACCTTAAAAATAGCTTAGCACACCATGATCTTTTATATGAAAATAAGAATAAAAAAGGAAGAAGTGAATAATAACAATAAAGCTTATTGATGGTGAGAACATGGCACTTTAATAAAGAGAACTATACGCCTAAACTAAGGTGGTCTCTCTTATTTGTATAGCATAGAAACAATATGTAGCATAGTTTAGAAAAAGTAAATAGTTATAAGAAAAAACCTTCTACCAATATTATTTACTTTGTAATAGTTCTTGTAGCGTTAGTGTTATTGTATACTTGCTTGATTGCAAGCAAAATAATTGAAACTCTGACCACCTTTGGCGTCAACAAAAACGATAGGAAGACAACTCCGTATTTGACATGAGTTTATTTTTCTTCTTCAGTGACCCTTTCTACTCTCATTTGAATCCTCCATAACAATTCACATATTTCTTTTGGAACACATTAACTTTTTACGATAATTTATTTCAAAAAAAATAGAATAATGTATCTTAAAATATCAACAGGTTTATGTCTATCAAAATGTATATTTGTGTTATTAAAATGTATATTTGTGGACTATTTTGAAACAGCAAGCTGAAAGACTTGAATTCTTTTGTAGGCATGGTATTGAACACATTGACAAGCAGTTGCGGTTTCCCGAAATTTATCTTTTAAAAGGATTTTGAGGATCCTTCCTGTGGATTCATGGTGCAGGATTCATGCTTAATTTTTTTTTTTTGCCCCCCCCCCCCCCCCCCCGAGAGTAAATGGTGAGCCCCTACCGCATTTCAATAATAAGCTTTTAACAAAAATCACCCTGAAAATACAAAAATTCACACATCAACCGGTTCGTAACACACGCAGGTGCTAAAGAAAAGTAGATACAAAAGTATATGAGGATGTACCTATAACTGAAGCTAATTTTACTATACTTGGATTAGAGAAATGATCAACAAGTTAAGAAGTTCCGACGCCCTGGAATATTACAAGACTTCTGTTATATGCTTCCAAACAAATTCTCTATTTATGTATACTAGTTTCCATGTTTTTGCTTTTGATACTCTCTAATGTCACAGGGAGAGCAAAATGCTATCGTGATCACCTTTTCCATATCTTAAACTGTTGTGGTGTATTGTATTCTACCACTATTTCTCCCAAATTATGTCATATTAGACTTGTTGTACACTGTTGTATACCAGATTGCATGTGCGTTTTGTGCTTTCTGTGAAAGGGTATTGAGAATCCCTTCTATATCTCTCGGATTAGTGATTCCCTTCTTTATGCCTTACTGTTGTTCCTCATGCATAACATGCATACAATATAATGTGCATGTACTACGCGCAAGTGCTGCTACTCTGCTCAGAACAGTTGGATCCTCAATGTTGTTGGCGCATAATGTTGGGGATGGAGCATACCAAGAACACAAACCCTAAATCATAAACACACACACAGAAAGAGAGAGACCAAGATTTATGAGGTTCAACAAGATGCCTATGTCTCCGGGGCAGAAGAGAGAGATCTATTGATGATTTACATAAGATTACAAGAGGATTACAACTGATTCTCTCAAAAAATCACTCAGAAATCAACCCCCTAAAATGGGTTACATCCTCTATTTATAGGGAGGAGAAGAAACCCCTAAATCCATAGCAGTTCGGGTCCAGAATCACCTCTGACCTGATTGTCGGTCGACCGGCCGGTCGACGGCCTAAGTGCGCAGTCGATCGCCTGGTCGACCGTGCGAAGCCCGACAATCTTACAGAACTTACTAGATGTGTCGGTCGACCGGCCAGTTGACCGACTAACTGGGTTTCTCTCTCTCTATCAACTTTGGTCGACCGCTCAGTTCCGATCCAAGCCTAGTGCATATCGGTGACCGAAGTCCTCTTATAGAGTTAATAAACTCTATCTCCTATTTTTTTGCCCTCTCTCAAAATTCTCTACCTCGGTGAAGATTTTCAAATCTGAGTCGAACTCTATAACATGATCTCGTCGAAATCGATGCACGATCTCGATGAAAATGACACACGATCACAGCTTGAGCACTCTGAGCAAACAACCCAAGCATATATATCAATACGAACAAGTATATCAAGTATGAAAAGATAAACACAATATAAGCATGCAAGATATAGACAAGAGATAAAGAGAGAGAGAGTGAGTGAGTGAGCAATCGCAAACACAAGGGATTTGTTTCGAGGTTCGAGCACACTTGCTCTACATCCCCGCCTTCGACACACGAAGGATTTCCACTATGCTCGATCCCAATGGATCTCTCCTTGGTGCCGCAACACCTACATCCCTCGGACTCCCTAGTCCCGTACACACGCAAGCCCCACAAGCTTGCCAAGGCCGCACCTCAAACCAAGAGTTCACAATCGAACTCTAAACCATTGCGAGCACACTTGCCCGCCTCCTCAAGGTACAAAGAAAAGATCTTTGGTGATCACAACACTTTGATCACCTAAAAGCACTCTCACTACAACACTCCTATAGAATGAATAATCAATGGATGCTCAAGTGTTTGTGTGAGAAAAACAAGGAAGAGAATGGTGGAGGAAAACTCAAAGAATCACTTTAAACACTCTTGATAAAATCTTCCCTTTAGATAGGAAATATTTGCTCACAAATATGTGGAGAAAACTCTTTTAAAAGGATAAGAAAAACTGGCCCAAAGCTCTCCTAAAATCTTGGTGAAAAACAATGCCCATACCCCCAAATTTATAGGCTGGAAAAAACTAGCCGTTGGGGTTCTGACAGAACTGTCGGTCGACCGCCAACGGTCAAAAATCCGACCGTTGGAGCTCCGGTCGACCGCCCGGTCGACCGAAATAAACAGAGAGCACTGCTCTCAGTTCCGGTCGACCGGCTCGGTCGACCGGCCATCTGCCAGGTCAAGGCGTGCACGTCCGTGCACGTCGGTCGACCATCCTGTCGACCGACTTCAGCTCCAATCGACCGTGCGGGTCGACCGCTGAAGCCTGAAACAGAAAAACATGGGATAAAAAACTTGGTCAATTTGGTCAAGATAAAATCCCATAAATGCATAAAAATATACAAAAATAGTTTTACCAATATACTTTGATAAACAAACATGCTTGCACAAAATCAAGGCATGTTACAAAAGATTTGGACTATTTTGTAAGTTGGAAATATTAGCTCAATCTAAAACATATTTTCCAAAACTTATTTTTCCAAAACTTCTCCAAATACAAAAACAAGATATTTTGAACACATTAAAGCATAGTGTGTATGGATATGATCCACTACACAAATAAGATAAAATATCTATGTTTTTGACATTAAGCATTAAATATGGTTTTGGTTAAAACATTTATATAAGAAAACTCCAAAAACCAAAATAGTATTTTTCAAAATGAAAGTCTTTTCTAAAATTTTTTTTATGAAAAGACAACTAAATCAAGAGTGTGTGTGTGATAAATACTTGAGCAATCCACCAACTATTCTATCCTTTACATTTTAACTAAAAACAGAATCTTATACCTAGACACAAGTCTTCATTTCACTTGAAGCCTTCTTATCTTCTTGACTTGGTCCAAACACGATCCACACTCGATCACTAGCTCGATGGATCAAACCGTGTAAGCTTCAAAATATGACTTTAAATCCTTTGTTGAAGCTCCACACCTACTAAGATCTTGATCATAAATCTGTCACTAATTAAACACAAGATCATTAGTACTATAACTACATGAGTTGATCATTATCAAAACTAGAGTGATGGGCCTTTGGGCCAACAATCTCCCCCTTTTTGATGATGACAAAACTCATGAAGTTATATATGCATGGATTAAAGTAAAGCTTCAAAGAAGCTCCCCCTTAACTCATGCATAACAAATAAACAATAAATATGATAATGAAGCACATAAACATGTATGCAAATGAAGGAGTAAACATGCTAATCAAGCATAAAACAAAATCACAAAATCTTTTTCTCCTATTTGCAAAACAAAACATATATGCATAAAACATAAATTCTACTAACATGCATATAAATCTCAAATTCTTCTCCCCCTTTTTGTCAATCATCAACAAAGGGGTAAAAACACAATCAACAAATGTTTCTCCCCCTTTGTGTCATAACAAAGAAACAATAAGGAGTGTAAACAAAGAAGTCAATAAAAGTTATATGCGATATACATTCATGAAGAGGAAGACGCTAAGTTAACTTCCCTACACATATGCATTACATGAATAAGGGATGATAAGCCCCAATTCACATAACACATATTATGTAATGCATAAGAGGAGATGTGAAGCTCCCCCTACACACGTGTACCACATAAAGAAGAGTTATCAAGCTCCTCAATATACAATACACTCAACATGAATCTATATGTAGAAGAGATGTTAAGCTCTCCTTGCATATAGGCAATATAAATCAAAAATTTTGAATTTTTTCTTATAAAACAAAATTTTGAATTTTCTCAATAAAACAAATCTTGAGAATTTTTCTTGAAATTTTTATTTTCTTCTCATAAACAACTTTGTGCTTTAAACATGTAAATCAATTTTAACTCAAGCACAAATACAAAACATATATATGTATGAAAAATGAGTATATCAATTGAAATTGATACATACATATATGGGAAGACAAAATATGAGTATATACGAAGGAAGTTCATATTGATACCAATTGAAAATGTCCAATGATACCAATTGAAAAATAAGGTTAAGTGTATACATCATATAATCTACCACATGAAAAACTCGAACTAGTTAAATGAAAATGTTTGAAAACTAGTACAGAATCCTTCAATTAAAGAATAATATAAAAATATTTTTCATGAAATATGTGTAAATCACAGGCACTAAAACACTCTAATATCTATAAAGTCCATAGAAAACTCATGAAACCATACTCATGAGAAAATATTCAAAAGAAGTGAGTGCACTAGTGTTATGGCATCATGAAAATGGCAATAAAGCTCAATATTCCTTTAAATGAGATAATATGAAAATTATCATAAATTTTGAAAACATGAAAATCATCACAAAATTTTTTTATTAAAAAAATTATATTTCAAGGTATATGTATGTTTTGACAATACAAGAAGTATACATACATATCCCTAAACACAATTGAGTCCATATATATAGATTTGCATGAAAGGCAAATGACTCAAGAGGTATGCATGTATATCTTAAGTTTGGCAAAAAAAACATATACATGAAATGAAAGCACATGATCATAACACAAATCTAAAAAGAGAATACAAGTTTAAAAATGTATGGATTATCAAAACTAGGCTATACTAGCACACCAAATGGGCACAAATAAGCAATCAAACTCAACAATATATAGATTTATTTGTGACCCATAATATGTACAAGTATAAATCCTAGTGTTGACAAAAATTAACATTTAAACTAATATTCATATTATGAAGCATCAAATATTGAGAAACAAAAGAATTTGTCCATAAGATTAAAGTAAAGTAGGATCATGTGGATATCTCAAAAACTACAAATTTGAAGACTAAATAACTAGTATAAATTGATTTTTGAAAAACTAGTTAAAGATCCTTCAAAATACAATAAATCATATGTTTTTCATGAAACAAAACTAAATACACAAAATTTACACTCATAGTCTATAAAGCTCAAAAATATGTCCATGAAACTAAGTCATGACAAAATAACTAAAGTGTGAGTGTTCAAAAGTCATGTAAATAGCATTTTCATGAAAATAGACATTGAATCTCAAAAAGTGTGAGTATCATTTTTTTTAAATCATAAAAAAATTCATTTTTATCAAACAAAACATGAAAATTTATTTTTCATTAAAAAACAAAACAAACTTCTAGGTATATGTATGATTTATCTAAATCTAACAATACACATACTTATCCCAAACATAAAAGAGTCAATTAATGATATTTGCGTGAAGGCAAGAGACTCACGGGTAAACATGTATATTTATTAGATTTGAATTAAAAATACATATACATGAAGTAAAGCATAAAAATTGGCAAAGCATGTATAAATGAGAGAATCATCAAAACTAGCCTATACATATGCAAATAGTGGGTACAAGTGAGCATGAAGTGCAACCATATATAAAACAAATGTAGCTCACTATTTGTACATGTATAATACAAGTTTTGATAAAAACTCCATCTAAGCATGTTATTACCACATGAAGCACATTAAATCATAAAACATGAACATGCTATGAATATTATGAATGAACAAGCATGAACATAACTGAAATAGGAGTTTAGAGATTGTTACCAACTCCAAATCTCCAAATATGGTGGTTATCCCACCAAAATCTCCCTTGATAGTGATGCATCCAATGTGTGTCCATCAAGTCCATGTGCATCCACTACCAAGGCACCAATCCTCTCACGTCGTGTGAGAGCCCTCACCTACATCAAATACACAAGGTGGGGGTTTTGGTACCCATATTTTCTTGGATTCTTGGGGTAGTCTTGTAAGGAACCCAAAATTTTTATTAGCAAAATTAAAATGATTTAACCTATCATAACAAAATTTTGCTAAATGGCCTTTGCGGCCACAATGTGTACATGTGTACACCTTAGTATGCTTATGTGTGTGTGAATGATCATGGTGTGCAACATAAGCATATGCATGATGGGTATGATGTGCATGAACATGTGGAGTTTGTTTCTTTGAAAACATTGACTCCAATCTAGTATGGTTGAATGCACAAGAGTTCAAAGTTGAACTCAAATTATTAATTTTATCTTTCAAAACATTAATCTTACTAGTGGTGGCATGTAAAGCATGGTGAGATATAGAATCATTTTTCTTTTTCTTTTTAGAAACAAATTCTTTTTCTATTCAACAAATTTTCTTTTTAAAGAGTTATTTTCTTGCAAAACAATTTCATTTTGTTTTTCACCATATTAATTTTATTTTTCAAAGATGAGTTCCCTTCACATAAATCATTCAATTTAGACAAGAGGGAAACATTCTCATTTTTCAAATTTATATTTTTCTTTTCTAAGCATGCAATTTTATCTCTAAATGAATCTTGTTCTATATGCATGCAATCAAATTTTTTTTTCAAAATTTTATTATTCCTTTTAAGCATGTCATATTTTTCAATTAGCAAATGACAAAATGTAGAAAGCTCATCATATGACATGTCTACATCCTCATCCTCGGATTCGGTAGTTACCTCAAGGGGGTCATCCCCTTGGACCATGTAGCACTTGTTGGAGGTGTCGCTTCCAACATCCGAATTGCTCCCGGCATAATATAGATCCTTTTCGCCGAGGGAGGTGATGATGTTCCAAGCAACAAAAGCCGAATCAATGTTAGATACCCTAGATAAATAAGCATCATTTAGGGTACTCTTCAAAGCTTTAGGGCTTTTGCATTAGCCTCAAAATTCTTACCATTTAAACAATATGCATTATTAGTTATGGCAAGATAAACATTATAACCTAAGGCTTTGAGGTACAAAGACATCTTAACCTTTCAAATGTGGATGTTAAGAATATCAAAAATGGGTGGTGACATGAAATCCATGGTGTGTGTACAAATATTGTGATTAGCCTAAAAAGAGGATTTTTAACTCTAGGTTGTAAGACCCAAATCAAGAGCACTTGGCTCTGATACCAATTGAAATTAGCTCTGATACCAATCGTAAGTTCACCTAGAGGGGGGGTGAATAGGTGATGGCTAATCTAATGGTCACTAAATGCCAAATAATACGGAATTAAAAACTATTATGACCTAAACAAATTCTTACACTAAACACCACGTATAACACAAGAGCGTTGCCGAATTCTCCGTGAAGGGCTCTGGACAAACTCCTCAAGATTCCCCTGAATATGGGTTGAGGTGCCGCGTTGGCTCTCTTGATTAAATACAAGTGTTAGCAAACAACCCAAGCATATATATCAATATGAGCACACAAGTATATCAAGCATGAAAAGAGAAACACAATATAAGCATGCAAGATATAGACAAGAGACAAAGAGAGAGAGAGTGAGCAATCGCAAACACAAGGGATTTGTTTCGAGGTTCAAGCACACTTGCTCTACATCCCCGCCTTCGACACACGAAGGATTTCCACTATGCTCGATCCCAATGGATCTCTCCTTGGTGCCGCAACACGTACAATCCCTCGGACTCCCTAGTCCCGTACACACGCAAGCCCCACAAGCTTGCCGAGGCCGCACCTCAAACCAAGAGTTCACAATCGAACTCTAAACCACTGCGAGCACATTTGCCCGCCTCCTCAAGGTACAAAGAAAAGATTTTTGGTGATCACAACACTTTGATCACCTAAAAGCACTCTCACTACAACACTCCTATAGAATGAATAATCAATGGATGCTCAAGTGTTTGTGTGAGAAAAACAAGGAAGAGAATGGTGGAGGAAAACTCAAAGAATCACTTTAAACACTCTTGATAAAATCTTCCCTTTAGATAGGAAATATTTGCTCACAAATATGTGGAGAAAACTCTTTTAAAAGGATAAGAAAACTGGCCCAAAACTCTCCTAAAATCTTGGTGAAAAACAATGCCCAAACCCCCAAATTTATAGGCTGAAAAAAACTAGCCGTTGGGGTTCTGACAGAACTGTCGGTCGACCGGCCGGTCGACCGCCAACGGTCAAAAATCCGACCGTTGGAGCCTCCGGTCGACCGAAATAAACAGAGAGCACTGCTCTCAGTTCCGGTCGACCGGCTCGGTCGACCGGCCATCTGCCAGGTCAAGGCGTGCACGTCCGTGCACGTCGGTCGACCATCCTGTCGACCGACTTCAGCTCCGGTCGACCGTGCGGGTCGACCGCTGAAGCCTGAAACAGAAAAACATGGGATAAAAAACTTGGTCAATTTGGTCAAGATAAAATCCCATAAATGCATAGAAAATATACAAAAATAGTTTTACCAATATACTTTGATAAACAAACATGCTTGCACAAAATCAAGGCATGTTACAAAAGATTTGGACTATTTTTGTAAGTTGAAATATTAGCTCAATCTAAAACATATTTCCAAAACTTGTTTTTCCAAAACTTCTCCAAATACAAAAACAAGATATTTAGAACTCATTAAAGCATAGTGTGTATGGATATGATTCACTACACAAATAAGATAAAATATCTATGTTTTTGACATTAAGCATTAAATATGGTTTTGGTTAAAACATGTATATAAGAAAACACCAAAAACCAAAATAGTATTTTTCAAAATGAAAGTCTTTTCTAAAAATTCTTTTATGAAAAGACAACTAAATCAAGAGTGTGTGTGTGATAAATACTTGAGCAATCCACCAACTATTCTATCCTCTACATTTTAACTAAAAACAGAATATTATACTAGACACAAGTCTTCATCTTCTTGAAGTCTTCACTTGAAGCCTTCTTATCTTCTTGACTTGGTCCAAACACGATCCACACTCGATCACTAGCTCGATGGATCAAACCGTGTAAGCTTCAAAATATGACTTTAAATCCTTTGTTGAAGCTCCACACCTACTAAGATCTTGATTATAAATCTGTCACTAATTAAACACAAGATCATTAGTAGTATAACTACATGAGTTGATCATCATCAAAACTAGAGTGATGGGCCTTTGGGCCAACAATTACAACTCTTCACCTCTACGTGAAGTCCTACTATTCACCTCTACATGAAATTAAATTTCAGCTTCGCTGCCAATTTTCGAGAACCCAATAACCAAATAGCTTCATACGGGCTGCACAACCAAACGGTTGCACCATCACGGCTGCCTATGTACCCTCTGCCCAAGGGATTAAGCCTCTTATAGTTCATTCAAATGAGCTCCACCTAGCTCAACCAACTATCTTCTTTGCCGCAACAAACCCAACTGGCCGAGTCTATGAACCTCATCAACATAAGATACATGCTTCTTTACAACCCACTTTTGTGGATTCCCTTTGGTTCCTCTAGCTGCATCTGAACCTTTTTTTTTAATATGCTCAGTATCCATATCGGCTACTCGATCTCACTCGGTGTCACGACCGATGGAATCCCAAACGATACTGAACCAACTGGACAATATAGAGTAGCATCAACCTCCATCACTGTGATAAAACTTTAATCTTCTTCATCTCCACTTGCTGGGAGACAATAGGCTTCATATCTAAAGCCTTATCTAATGTTACATGTCTGTTCGAGATAAACTCTTTGTTTTCAAATCCCATAACTTGTAGTCTTTTAATTCTTTTTGGTATCCCAAAAACATCAATTTGTTCACTTTAAAGTCCAACGTGTCTCTCTTGACATCAACATAGGTGGACAATCAAATATTCTCAGCGAACCATGATCACGAGCAGCTCCTCCTACCAAATCTCCAACAGATTCTTACCTTCGATCGCAGTTATCGGTAGCCTATTCAAGAGATGACTAACATGCACAATTTTCTCAGCCCAAAATAATTTATCCAACGATGCATTAGACAACAAATAACGAATGTTCTCCAGCAAGGCACGGTTCATCTCTTTAGCTACACCATCTTTCCATCTATGAGTGGGTGTCAATACCATTTTTCTAACCAAATTGCAGGAAAGAATCCTTGTACTCCTCAACATGATCATACCGGAGCATCTTGATCTTCCTACCTGTCTAAGTTTCCATCAGATTCTTTCATTTCACCAATATTCTAGGGCTTCAACTCTTTGTTTCATCGGATATACCCAACAACGCCTAGAATAATCATCTACAATAGAGACAAAGTACCGATGACCTCCAAGCGATGCATTCTTGGTAGAACCCTAAACATTCACGTGAATCAACTGAAGAAGACAATGAAAATGGTGAGTATAAGTTCCGAATTTCACCTTCTTCTTGTCTAGAACACTATTATCATGTGTTTTTAAATTGCAGCTTGATGCACCTACCAATACTTGATCTGACTTCAAGCAGACCTGTTCGAGCCTACTGTGCCATGATCCGGTAGAATTGTGGTGCCCTGATCCGCGGATATGGAGACTCTACGGCGACGTACATATGCAGAGTAGAAATGTCTCCACATATGTACACTAAGCCTTAGTACATGGAATAAATACAATATACACAATTATTCCAGCATTAAATGAGTATGAGAACACATGCAATAGGTTAGTGATCAAGATATATATACGAAAATAGAGATAAATAAGGACTGAATAATAAAGATGCTTATAAATAATATAGACGCGAGTCTCCTATATGTATCCTATGGAATATATGGTGCTACGAAATCTTTGAGCTCCAACCTAGGCACGCAAACCCAGGGTCATCAGAAAGCGACATAGTGAGTGATAAAATGAAGTAAGTAGTAATATATACTACAGTAATTCACTCACTATGATAATAGATAATACATGTTTATATGTCGGTGATACAATATAATGATAATAACAATCAGGAGAAATATACAAGTATCATATTTTAACATCACAAATGCCTAGCATGTTATAATAATGTCATTACCACAATAATATCTAATTTTATATCATTACTATCAGTTTATATGTCCGGGTTGTGCTACCAAAAATAATAAGTAAGTCTCTTTGGGGGATTATGTTACTACAGTAAATAGTGTTATACTATTTATATATTATTCTCAATATACGTAATATGATACAGTACTAAGTGTTCTAATTACATCAGTGTGTATAAGTAATATGTAGCAAATTTTAATTATTTTATATTTCTTATTTAACTAATAATAACCATAGCATAATGCTATCGTGATGAATATGAACATGTAGATATAAAGTATGCAGAATAATCATACTACAATGTAGTGATTATACAGTAACAGTGTCTACAGGGTATACATGAAACAGAATACATGGAATACAGAGCATATGTGTACATAAATAGCGTGTCACCACATGAAGTGTAATAAGTGTCAAGAACTGTAACAAGGTATAAAAGTGACATGATAGTGGATAAAATATCAGGAATAGTAACAAGTACAACTAAACAGTAATATACATGTATCGGGCAAGTCATGTTATTTATACAATAATAACAATCTGTACCGCCTGGTATTTTAATCAATCTCTTCTAGTATCCCATGCCACTGGTCGTTTATACCGAAGCCCGCACTCCAGCTGAACCCATTCAAACATGGCATACGGGTACCATGATCCGAACGAGAGAGTGACCAAATAACAAGCATTCATAACATCAGTATTATTTATACTATTTTATTATGTTACTTGAAAATCCAATGGTCAAGGAACTCTTATCAGGCAGGTGTATCCTATACATACCGGGATCACGGCCTTAAACAGTTCCCTGACTGCTGAAACCAGGGTCAGCCCGCTAAGGCGAAATAAGTAACGGGAAATAGGAGCTCAATGAGCTATAACAGGGAGGTAGCCAGCACTAACATGTCCCCTACAGTGGGACAATAATGGGTCCAGATTCCACCTGACAAGATCTAGTCGACTACCAAGTCTCTCCTATCCCCATGTTATATTTATTATATTTAAATTACATGGTATATCATGAACAAGAATAATGCATGGTACATCTAACACGATAACAGGGCATGAGTTCTGTTGATAGCATGAAACAAGATAATGAGAAACTAAAAATAAGAGATGAGGGATTCTAGAGGTGGCCCCCGTGGCTTAAATCCACATGGCACTTAGTTTCACACATCGCATATCAACAGCACTCATGTCCAGTTACAGGAGTATCAATATCAGTAACGGAAAATAGTCATGTACGGGAAAACAAGAATATTCATGTAGCAATAATCCATTTAATATGAAAAGTGATCTATGCAAAAAAAAAATACAAAAACAATCAACGCATGTATATCAGTGAATCCATGCAACAATGATATAAGAACATGAAATAACTGTGTACAAAGTATTCACGTAGCGATGATATGACTATATGAAATAATAGTCTCCAGTAGAGTGGCGTATCCTTATATCAGTAGTACATGAGTATGAAATAATTGTGTCATATATAACGGTATTTATGTGGTGGTGATATATGTACATGAAATGACAATATCGAGTGTGCTAGTATATCCATGCCATGATGCTATAAGTACATGGATAATAGTTTTTAATATATCTGAGTATCCATGTAACAAGTGTACATGAATGTGCAGATAAATGTAATCCATGTAAAGTGATTATCAAAATGCATAATTAATAGTATCCAGTGTGAGTCAGATAACATTAGCCATATCAAGTAATATCATTGAGATAATCGTGTGTCAGATATTCATATCTGTAATAACAATTACAATATTATTAATATGATTAATATCACAAAATTATCATATATAATTATCTATTTTAATTATCCATTTATTAATTAATTTACTTATTTAAATTATTAACTTATTAATCACAGTGTGTAGATGATTCATCTACTTTTTATATAAATCAAGAAACAAAATAAATAATTATTTTATCAATCATGTTTGGAGAAGAATCATGCATATTTTAGCTATATTGGTTTCCCGATAATCTCAATTTATTAAATAACATTTACATCGCTTTACTGATTATCACGATTTATTAAATAACATAATTAATCAATTTAGTTAGCATGATAAAATATAATTTGTAAAAGAAAATTACTCACCAAGTGATCACAAGAGTATAACTCTATTTCTTACGATCGCAAAGGCTTCAGAATCGTCCAAATCGAACACCGGATGTTCCAGATATCGCCCGAACACTAAATTCAATAGAACTGAGTTAAATCTATAAAAAATAATCTAAATTATAAATATTATAAATGGTCAGGGGTTTTTATGTAAAATTATCTTTATTGGGTTTAGAAGCGGGTTTGGGCTCCTAACGGGTTGGGTTCAGACCCAAAACCTGGATCCATTTAATTAAACTTATAATTGAATTGGGTTTGGGTTAAATGAGTATTGGGTGAGGGTTTAAACCCATTAAAAGGGGGGAGAGAGAAGGAATAGAGGCAGTACCCCTGGCCGCCGTCGACTCCCTATCCGGTCGGCTGTGCAAAGGGGTGTAGCAAGAGGGTAAAGAGATAAAAAGGAAAGTAAGAAAGTGGGAGAGCATTTGAGAAGGAAAAAGAAGTGGAGGGGGATTTGGTGATGCAGCCAGAGGGCAGTGGCGCAGCCAGGGCAGGCCAGGGCCTGGCCGGCTGTGGTTGGCCCGATGCCGGCGGCGACAGCAGGGCGGATGGCTGGCGAACTGGGAGAGAGGAAGAGACGAATGGAAAGAGAGAAAGAGAAGAAAAAAGGAAGAAATGAAGAAGAAGAGGAAAAAACGTAGAGAGAGAAGAGAGGAGGGGGAATATTAGAGAGAGTTGAATAGAGAGATAGAAAGCAATGGAAAGTAAGAATCTGAGGGAAGAGAGAGAGAGAGAGAAAGATTAAGAGAGAAGAAGGGTGGTGGAAAGGCGGTGGAGAAGCTTGGAGAGGAAGAAAAAAGAAAAAAAGAAAAAGGGATATTATAATATAATATAATTAATATTTTAATTGGGTCAAAATTGGACTAGTTCAGAACTATTCTCAAAAATTCTGTAAAATAGAGAATATTACATGGAGGAGGAATGTGAAATCCGATTCTAGAAATTCTATCTGATTTGCAAATTAAAAACCTGAAATCGATCGGTAATACCGGTCGACGCCAGATTGACCATATTTTTGATAAATTCAGAAAAATCTCAAAGTATATTAAAGTAGAAAATATGATTTTACAGAATAATTTGAAAACATATTCTTAAAATTTAACCCAAGTTGTGAATTAAAGATCCTAGAGCAAGTTATCGGCATCGGTTGACACGATTTCATAGATTTTTCAAAATAATCCCAAAAAATAGAAAATTCTAAAAAATATAAAATATTAAAAAAAATAATATCTAAAACTGAAACCAGCTCAATCTGACTATCAGAAAAGTTAAATCAACTTTGTACACCGTTTCGAGTACCAATACGGTGACACGTATATCTAAAGCAAGGAGGTTACACTTCTCCCCACCTTACCGAAAAAAATTCTTTCTCGAAATTTCAATTCAGGTGGGAGAAAAATATTTATAGCCCTGGAACCTGAATGTTATGGTCCTATGACGCTTCTGCTACACTACTCTGATATCTATATCAACTCTGGACTGGGTGGCTATTAACAGATATCAAATTAATATAAAAAGAATCAATATTATGAAGGAGAAGTGATTGGAAATCTGAATATTCAGAATGATAAGTGAAATTAAAGAATATTAGGAGACAGAAAATAGATTGTCATTAGGAGACAAGAAATAGATTGTTAACAGAATGAGATATTCTTGTACTCGTAGCTAGAATCCCCAAATCCAGATACATATGAGTTCTAACCTGAATTTGGTTGTACTATTGGTAAGAGTCCGACTATTGATATATATGGTTACCCATATTAGGTATGAACCTAGGCTCTGATACCACTCTGCGGCGCTCTGATCCTGCGGATACGGAGGCACTATGGCGACGTGCATACGCAGAGCAGAAATGTCTCCATGTATGTACGCTAAGTCTCTGTATAGGGAATAAATACAATATACACAATCATTCTAGTATTAAATGAGTACAAGAATACCTGCAATGGGTCAGTGATCATGATATATACGAAAAAAGAGATAAATAAGGAAATAAGGACTGAGTAATAAAGACACCTATAAATAATATAGACGGCGAGTCTCTTATATGTATCCCATGGAATATATGGTGTTATGAAATCTCTGAGCTCCAACCTGGGCACGCAAACTTAGGGTCGTCAGAAAGGGACATAGTGAGTGATAAAATGAAAGAAACAGTAATATATGCTATAGTAATACAATCACTATAATAATAGATAATACATGTTTACATACAGGTGATACAATATAATGATAATAAGAATCGGCAGAAATATACAAGTATCATATTTTAACATCATAAATACTTAGCATGTTATAACAGTGTCATTACCACAATAATATCCAATTTTATATCATTACTATCAGCTTATATGTCCGGGATGTGATAATAGGTAAGTCTCTTTGGGGGATTATGTTACTACAGTCAATAGTGTTATACCATTTATATATTATTCTCAATATGCATAATACGATACAGTATTAAGTGTTTCTAATTACATCAGTGTGCATAAGTAACATGTAGCAAGTTTTGATTACTTTATATTTCTTATTTTATCTAATAATAACGGTAGCATAATGGTGTCGTGATGGATATGAACATGTAGATATAAAGTATGCAGAATAACTATACTACAGTGTTATGATTATACAGTAACAGTGTCTACAGGGTATACATGAAACAAAATACATGAAATGCAGAGCATACATGTACATGAATAGTGTGTCACCACATGAAGTGTAACAAGTATCTGGAACTATAACAAGGTATACAGGTGACATGATAGTGAATAAA
Organism: Agave tequilana; assembly: GCA_038442645.1. Taxonomy (NCBI): domain Eukaryota; kingdom Viridiplantae; phylum Streptophyta; class Magnoliopsida; order Asparagales; family Asparagaceae; genus Agave; species Agave tequilana. Next base: position 176,445 of record JAVJIF010031343.1, read on the forward strand.
ATATCAGAAATAGTAACAAGTTCAACTAAACAGTAATATACATGTATCCGGCAAGTCATGTTATTTATACAATAATAACAATCAGTACCGCTTGGTATTCCAAAGCCCGCACTCCGGCTCAACCCATCCGAACATGGCATATGGGTACCATGATCCGAACGAGAGAATAACCAAATAACAAGCGTTCCTGACATCATTATTATTTATACTATTTTATTATGTTACTTGGAAATCCAGTGGTCAAGGAACTCTTATCAGGTGGATGTATCTCGTGCATACCCGGAATCACGACCTTAAATAGTTTTTTGGCAGCTGAGACCAAGGTCGACCCACTAAGGCGAAACAAGTAACAGAAATGGGAGCTCAATGAGCTATAACGGGAAGGTAGTCAGCAATACCATGTCCTCCACAGTGGGACAATATGGATCCAGACATCCACCTAATAAGATCTAGTCAACCGTCAAGTCTCCTCATCCCCATGCTATATTTATTATATTTAAATTACACAGTATATCATGAATAAGAACAGTGCAAGGTACATGTAACACGATAATAGGATATGAGTTCTATTGATAGCATGAAATAAGATAATGGGAAACAGGAAATAAGAAATGAGGGATTCTAGAGGTGGCCCCTGTGGCTTAGATCCACATGACACTTAGTTTCACACATCGCATATCAACAACACTCATGTCCAGTAATAGGAGTATCAATATCAGTAACGAAAAATGGTCATGTAATGAAAAATACAAGAATATTCATGTAGCAATAATCCATGTAATATGAACACTGATCCATGCTATAGGAATACAGAAATAATCAATTCATGTATATCAGTGAATCCATGTAACAGTGGTATAAGAACATGAAATAATTGTGTACAGAGTATTCACGCAGCGATGATACGACTATATGAAATAACAGTCTCCAGTGGAGTGGTGTATCCTTGTATCAGTAGCACATGAGTATGAAATAATAGTGTCATGAGTAATGGTATTTATGTGACGGTGATATATGTACATGAAATGACAGTGTCTGGTGTGCTAGTATATCTATGCTACGATGCTATAAGTACATGATAATAGTGTTTAGTATAACTGAGTATCCATATAACATGTGTACATAAATATGCAGATAAATGTAATCCATGTAAAGTGATTATCAAAATATATAATTAATAGTATCCGGTGTAAGTCAGGTAACATTAGCCATATTAGGGTAATATCTCAGAGATAATTGTGAGTCAGATACTCATATCTGTAATAACGATTACAATATTATTATCATGATCAATATCACAAAATTATCATATATAATTATCTATTTTAATTATCTATTTATTAATTACTTTAATTATTAAATTATTAACTTATTAATTCCAATATGTAGATGATTCATCTACCTTTTATATAAATCAAGAAACAAAATAAAGAATTATTTTTGTAGGATCTATATAACAAGCAAAAACAACTAGAGGGGGGGTGAATAGTGTTATTTAAACTTTAAACAAATCACTTGCAGAAATTAAATAATCACAAGAGATTAAGCACAGAAAAACAAACGCAAACAGCGGAGAGTTATCCTGGTTCGGTCCTTGTGACCTACATCCAGTCCCCAAGCAAACGCTTGAGATTTTCCTTTACTTTCCTTGTGTACACCCTACAACAAGTGCCTTGTGCACCACTTGACAAACACCCTTTGCCAACGTGCACAACTTCTCTTCCACAAAAGAACACGCCTTGTACAATCTTCTACACCCAAGAAGACTCCTTGTACAACTTTCTTTGAAATGAATACAATAACTTCCTATAGCCTTGATAAGGATCTGTAGTGGACAAGGTTCTGTATAGGAAGGTTTAACTTCAGAATTCTTCACAAGAGGAAATGGCTTTTGGTGAAGAAAGAAGTTGCAAATTTCAGTTTTCAGGATTCTGGAAATTTTGGCTTTGGAAATCTGATTGAAAGAATTAGTGAATGGCCTTAGGAATAACTTCTCTATATATAGATGTAGACTAGGGTCAAGTTATGGCATCAATTCAGACAATTAAACATTTGAAAACGTTGCCAAAAGAATCAGATAAGAGAAACTGTCCAACAGTCAGAAACTGCTTATAGTCGACTAGGATACAGGATTAGTCGACTAGGCTAGGCAAAAGTTCACTTATTAGTCGACTAGGTAAGATTGTTAGTCGACTAGGGAAGTGTCTGTTGGAAACAAAAGTTTCTGGATAACTGAAATTAGTCGACTGTAACTAACTTGTAGTCGACTTAAAACTGGATTAGTCGACTGGATAAAAAGGGTAGTCGACTAATTTTGTTTCAGAAAAGAAACAGAGAGTTGGATATTTTTTGTGTCAAAGATTAGTCGACTTGGAAATAGGGTTAGTCGACTAGAGTATCTGTTAGTCGACTAGGTAAGAAAGTCAAGTCGACTAATTTGGCTTACAGAGTCCAAACAGAGAGTTGAGAGTTTTTGTTCTAAGTGGACTAGTCGACTAGGGCTATATATCAAGTCGACTACATTGGGGTAGTCGACTATATCAATAGGGTAAGTCGACTTGGGAAGGGATTTTTGTGTGTAAGTAATCAAGGCTATTACAAATCTTTCTACGTTACACAACAACTTCCACAAACACCCATAAGCATAATAAACTCCATCTGAGGTAGAGCAAACATCATGTAGTAGTCGTGTTCGTCCATCATCAAAATCTAGTAATTGGAGAGGCGTCAACATCTTGAACTTGTCAGGTTCCAACATTCTCCCCCTTTTTGATGATGACAACATATGTCTATGATGGCTCCCCTTGCAACAAAACTCCCCTGCAGTAACTAAGTTATAAAAAAAAATTTTGTCCCTGCAGAAAATGTTAGGTTGCACCTGCATGATTATATGTTAGTATTCATAACATATATATGTCAAATAGTGTCACAATTTTGCACAACATGCAGAATTTTCAGAATATACACACTGATATAGATAGATACACAAAGATACACATATCATACACACAGATACAGATAGATACACAAAGATACACATATCACGATACACAACACAGATATCACGATAACATAACAGAGTTACATAACAACATTTTAACAACATTTCTCCCCCTTTGTCATTAACAAAAAAAGATACAGAGGTCTGAAACATAAACTGACATAGTCTTTAAAAACAGAAAATACATAAACTGACATAGTTCTTCAAAAGCAAATAGCATAAAAAGATACTCCAACGCCAATAGCTTCAATCTTCGGATCCGGGAGGAGGAGGTGGGTGATGGATCTTGAGAAGACTGATTATGGCTGATTGAGTAGACTCAATGGATTGCAGCCTAGTCATCATCATAGATTGATTCTCAAGAATGCGAGAGTGAGAATCCAACAAATTTTGTTGTTGAGATTGAAGGGATGCTATCTGGGCGGACATGGAATTATAGAAAGCATCGGCATATGGATTTGGTTGAGTTGGAGGAGGATCGGGTTCGTGAAGATGTAGATGGACCATGTGGAGGACTTGGTGGATTAGAAGGTGGTTGTTGGGGTTCATGAGAAGGAAACTCAGGTAGCTTCATCCTATTAATGGCAGCACGATCAAAGAACTCAAAACTCTTTACAACAGTCTCTTCAGAAGCAAGATCAACATTATACTTCCGAAAGATAGGAGTGAGAAAGGCGCCAAATGGTAGGTGAGAAGAATGAAACTTGACCATGGTGTCAAATATGATTTTAGCCCAATTAACGTCATGTCCAGCCATAATAGCATAGACACAGAACGATAATTCCCTTGAGTAGTAATTATAACTACCAGTCTTAGGGCAGATGTTATAGGAAAGGATTCTACCAATTAGACGGGGAATTGGCTTAAGCTTATTGTTGGACATGGGTAGATGTTGTCCTGGTAGAAAGATAAGATCTAAAACATCTTCATCATCCATCACAATCTCATCAAGAGTGAGGCCAGAATATGGAATAGATAAGATACGGCCAATATTCTTGATAGAAAGCTTAATATGAACACCTTTAACATAGGATGCAAGATAGGTTTTATTTTCATTATCTTCAAAAGCTAAGTTGGTGTAGAATAGATAGATTAGAAAAGGATAATAAGCATCCTTAACTTCAGAGGAGAACATGTTATATAAACCACAATTTCTAAGATAATCCATGATATCATAATCATAAAAATCATCATATTTGATGAACCTTCCTGGTATGATATCTAATTGAGACAGACGAAGATAATCAGCCTCTAGCTGTGGATTTTTCAGATAAGTCCTAAAATCAACAGTGGTTGAAGAGGATGAACCAGGAGTGAATTTTGTTTTCTTGGAACGAGACATGATGAAAACGAAATTAACTCAAAGAGACAGTAGATAATGAAGTAATGAACTGAAATTGGAAAGTTTTATACCCTGAAATGAAGAACTGGGAGAGGAATTGGAAGGAATTCGCTGGAAGAAGTCGCAGAACCCGGGTGCCCTAGTTTTTCTCCTTGGTCGACTGAAGCTCGGTTGGAAGGAGAGAATGAGGGATTATTTCTAGGGTTTGGGGAGATAAGGAAAGAAATGAATGGTTAAGATGTATCCTGGATATAAATCAATGGATAGGATTAAAAATAATTGATATCGGATCCTTAACTTAAGTTATTGGGTCGGGTTTGAATCAAAAATCCGAAAACAGAAAAACAGAAATTCACAGTATTAGTCGACTTACAGGACAAGGCTAGTCGACTAATAATAGGTCTAGTCGACTGTAAATTTACTATAGTCGACTAATTCTGGACAAATCAGAAATTGAAGTTTCTGTTTGTTGCAGGAGTCGACTAGGTAATATTTCAAGTCGACTAAGACTTTTATAAGTCGACTAATAAGAGTTATAAGTCGACTAACTTGCATAAAAATACTGCCTTTGAAAAATCTAAGAAATTGTTTAAAAATCTGAAAAATTACAAATACCAAGATCTCTTCTAAATTTTATAAAGATATCTTCTTTTAGTGGTTTAGTTAATATATCAGCAACTTGATTATCAGTTGATATGAAATTTAAAGAAATATCACCTTTTAAAGCATGATCACGTAAAAAATGATGTCTAATATCAATATGTTTGGTACGTGAATGGTGAACTGGATTTTTAGATAGATTAATAGCACTTGTATTATCACACATAATAGGTGAATTTGTGAGAGTCATGCCATAATCAAGTAAGGTTTGTTTCATCCATATAATTTGGGCACATGCAACACTAGCAGCAATATATTCTGCCTCAGTTGTTGATAAGGATACGGAATTTTACTTTTTACTGAATCAAGATACTAGTGAATGTCCCAAAAAGTGACAAGTACCACTAGTACTCTTCCGGTCAGATTTACAACCAGCAAAATCAGCATCACTATAAGATAATAAATCAAATGTGCATGACTTTGGATAAAATAAACCATAGTTGACAGTGTTATTTAAATATCTAAAATCCTTTTCACGGCTTTAATATGTGATTCCTTAGGATTTGACTGATATCTAGCACATAAGCATACGCTAAACATTATATCAGGTCTACTAGAAGTAATATAAAGTAGAGAGCCAATCATACCTCTATAGAGTTTTTGATCGACATTCTTACCACTTTCATCTTTGTCCAAAAAGGTAGTTGTACTCATGGGAGTATTCTTGTGACCAGAATTTTCCATACCAAATCGCTTTAGAAGTTCCTTAGCGTATTTGCATTGGGAGATGAAGATTCCATCCTTCATTTGTTTGATTTGAAGACCGAGGAAGTAAGTGAGTTCGCCCATGTGGCTCATCTCAAATTCATTCTGCATAGTCTTAGAAAATTCTTGACAAAGATCATCATTAGTAGAACCAAATAATATATCATCAACATAAATCTGAATTATTAAGATATCTTTATTAACATGTTTGATAAAAAGAGTTGTATCTGCACTTCCCATTTTAAAATCAGAATTTAAAAGAAAACTCTTTAATCTATCATACCAAGCACGAGGTGCTTGTTTTAAACCATATAAAGCTTTTTTAAGTTTGAAAACATGGTTTGAAAATTTTTCATGTTCAAAACCTGGTGGTTGTTCAACATAAACAGTTTCTTTAATTATTCCATTTAAAAAGGCACTTTTAACATCCATTTGATATAATTTGAAATTCATAAAACATGAAAAAGCAAGTAATATACGAATTGATTCAAGTCTTGCAACTGGAGCATAAGTTTCATCGAAATCAATACCTTTTTCTTGATTATACCCTTGTGCTACTAATCTTGCCTTGTTCTTAATGACTTCACCGGATTCATTGAGTTTGTTCTTGAAGACCCATCTTGTACCGATGACGGGATGATCAGTAGGACGTTGCACAAGATCCCACACATCATTTCTTACAAATTGGTTCAACTCTTCCTGCATGGCAATTGTCCAATAATCATCCGCACATGCTTCGTTGATATTCTTCGGTTCAATGAGTGAAATGAAGGCAATTTGTGTCATGTAGTTCAACTTGGATCTCGTTTGAACGCCTTGATTTATATCTCCAATTACCAAATCTTGTGGATGATTCCTTACTTCAACATAGGCTTTCGGTAACTCGGTAGGAATCTCTTCATCTTTAGACAAGTTAGTATCAACAGAAGATATAACAATATTTTTATTAGGAGAAACTATAATATGATCATCATCATATGGAGAATCATTAGAAACAAGTTTAGTCAAGGATTCATCAAATTTAACATGTAAAGATTCTTCAATAGTAAATGATTTTTTATTAAAAATTCTATATGCTTTACTATGAGTAGAATAGCCAACAAAAATACCTTCATTGGATCTAGCATCAAATTTATCTAAAGCATCTTTTGTATTTAAAATAAAGCATTTACAACCAAAAATCTTAAAATATGAAACTTTTGGAATCCGATCATGAAACAATTCATAAGAGGTTTTATTTAAAAATGGTCGAATAAGTACTCGATTTAAAACATAACAAGCAGTAGCAGTGGCTTCAGCCCAAAAGTATTTTGGTAAGTTACTATCCATAAGCATAGTTCTAGCACATTCTTGCAAAGTCCTATTCTTTCTCTCTACAACACCATTTTGAGGAGAGGCTCTAGGAAATGCAAAATTATGTGTAATACCATACTTATTACAGAAATTTGAAAAAGATTCATTCTCAAATTCTCCTCCATGATCACTACGAATAGTGACTATGTTTAGAGACTTTTGATTTTGAATTCTTTTACAAAAACTTACAAATTCATCAAAAGTGTCATTTTTATTTTTCAGAAAAATCACCCATGTAAAACGTGAGTAATCATCTACAATGACAAAAACATATCTACTCTTATTTAATGAAGAAACACGAGTAGGACCAAATAAATCCAAATGCAATAATTCTAAAGGTCTTTTTGTAGAAACCAAATCTTTTGATTTAAAAGAAGATTTAACTTGTTTTCCTAATTGACAAGAATCACAAAAATAGTCCTTTTTGAAAGCAATTTTTGGAAGACCTTTAACTAAGTTAAATTTTGAAATCTTAGAAATAGTTTTCATATTCAAATGACCAAATCTTTTGTGCCATAAAAAATAATCATTATTTGAAGCAATTAGACATAAATTTTCATTTGAAGACATGCATGCTATTGACAATTCATATATGTTATTATTTCGAAAACCTTTAAACAAAATATCTTTCATATTAGCATCATAAATAAGACAAACATCTTTTTCAAACACAATTTTATAACCCTTATCACATAATTGACTAATACTTAATAGATTGTGTTTTAAACCACTTACCAAAAGAACATTTTCAATAAGAGGTTTTGAAAGATTACCAACAATGCCGGTTCCAATAACTTTTCCTTTGTTATTGTCTCCAAAGATCACTGTACCTCCTTTTTTGATTTGTACGGAAGACAATAGTTGTATATGTCCGGTCATGTGTTTGGAACACCCACTATCAAGTATCCACTTTTCTTTGTTAGGTACCTATAAGATAAAACAATAAATATGGTACCCATCATGATAGGGTCCGAAAAAGGTTAGCCTTTAGGAACCCAAATCCAATTGGAATTTGGTTTCCATTTGTTAGTATAAACATAATTCTTAGAATTACACACATCATGTATAAAAGATGCAACATAAATATTCTTATCAATATTATTTAGATTCTTAGGAACCCATATATATTTGCATCTACTTCTTTTTGAAATATAATTTCTTTTTACAAAAGAATTGTATGGATTATGAACATGTGTAGATTTTACAAAATTAGTCTTTGAAAAACCAATACCAACATGAGTAGGCTTATACATGTTATCTTTTGAAAAACCAAGACCAAAATGGTTGTTAGACATTTTTTGAGAAGATAATAACATATTTAAATTCTCTTTTCCTTTATTAAATTTATTTACATTTTTCAAAAGATCTTCATACTTAACTTTGAAACTTATCATATCTTTATCTAAAACATTAATTCTAGAACTTAAAGAAAAAGTTTCCTTTTTAAGTAAAGCATTCTCTTTTAAGAAAACTTCATTGTCTCTTTTTAAAGATACAATAACTTTTTCAAATTCTTCTTTTTGAGAACTAAAAGATGATGTTTGAGAAACAAGAATTGAATTATCATTAATAAGTTTTTCATTTTCCTTTATTAGAACTTTATTTCTAATCTTTTCAGTTTTGAAATTACTATAAAGTTCATTAAAGGCTTCTAATAAAGCATCATAATCTTGTACCTCATCTTCTTGGGCCATGAAGCAAATATTGGCGGTTTCCTTTGCTTCTTCTTCGTCCTCAGAGGAAGATGAGTCGCTATCATCCCATGTTGCTTGAAAGGCCTTCTTATTCTTGTTGAACTTGTTGAACTTGTTGAAAGTCTTGAAGTGTCCTTTTGATTTCATCAATGGACAATCCTTCTTCATATGGCCTGGTTTGTTACACTTAAAACAAGTTGGAATTTCATTAGTATCTTTATTCTTATTATACTTACCTTGTTTTAAGAATCTTTTGAACTTCCTTGAAAGCATGGCCATTTCTTCTTCATCTTCATCCGAATTGTCCGTATCTGAAGATGCATGGAAGGCAAGAACTTTCTTCTTGGATTGATGTTGTTGTTCGTCCTTCTTTCTTTCTTCTATTTGCACTTCATATGCCATTAGATTACCGACTAGGTTTTCTAATGTCATGGTGGAGAGATCGTTTGCCTCTTCAATGGCGGTTGTCTTCTTCTCCCATTCCGGTGTGAGTGCTCGAAGGATCTTACGGACTCGTTCAACTTGAGTGTAGTCCTTTCCAAGGGATGCAAGAGTGTTGGTGATGTCGGTGAACCTTGTAACCATTTCGGATATGGTTTCGTTCTCCTTCATCTTGAACAATTCAAATCTGTGGACAAGAACTGAAATTTTAGATTCTTTAACCTTGTTAGTACCTTCGTGTGTTACCTCGAGTGTATGCCATATTTGATGTGCAGAGGTTGATGTAGACACACGGTTGAATTCCTCTTTGGTTAAGGCACAAAAGAGAGCGTTCATCGCCTTGGCATCCAGATTTGCATTCTTCTTTTGTTCTTCACTCCAAGCGTCATAGTTGGTTGTAGGCTTGGTGTATGCTGCTTCTACGATGTTCCAAAGGTCGTAGTTCAGCGACTGCAAGTAGATCTTCATTCTACACTTCCAGTAATTGTAGTTGGTTCCGTCAAAGAGCGGTGGACGTTGTGTAGAATGCCCTTCTTTGAATTGGGATGATTGGAAATCCGTTGCCATCCTTGTATGGTTGTTTGCCTTGAAACCTGCTCTGATACCAAATGTAGGATCTATATAACAAGCAAAACAACACTAGAGGGGGGGTGAATAGTGTTATTTAAACTTTAAACAAATCACTTGCAGAAATTAAATAATCACAAGAGATTAAGCACAGAAAAAACAACGCAAATAGCGGAGAGTTATCCTGGTTCGGTCCTTGTGACCTACATCCAGTCCCCAAGCAAACGCTTGAGATTTTCCTTTACTTTCCTTGTGTACACCCTACAACAAGTGCCTTGTGCACCACTTGACAAACACCCTTTGCCAACGTGCACAACTTCTCTTCCACCAAGAGAACACGCCTTGTACAATCTTCTACACCCAAGAAGACTCCTTGTACAACTTTCTTTGAAATGAATACAATAACTTCCTATAGCCTTGATAAGGATCTGTAGTGGACAAGGTTCTGTATAGGAAGGTTTAACTTCAGAATTCTTCACAAGAGGAAATGGCTTTTGGTGAAGAAAGAAGTTGCAAATTTCAGTTTTCAGGATTCTGGAAATTTTGGCTTTGGAAATCTGATTGAAAGAATTAGTGAATGGCCTTAGGAATAACTTCTCTATATATAGATGTAGACTAGGGTCAGTTAGGGAAGTTATGGCATCAATTCAGACAATTTAAACATTTGAAAACGTTGCCAAAAGAATCAGATAAGAGAAACTGTCCAACAGACAGAAACTGCTTATAGTCGACTAGGATACAGGATTAGTCGACTAGGCTAGGCAAAAGTTCACTTATTAGTCGACTAGGTAAGATTGTTAGTCGACTAGGGAAGTGTCTGTTGGAAACAAAAGTTTCTGGATAACTGAAATTAGTCGACTGTAACTAACTTGTAGTCGACTTAAAACTGGATTAGTCGACTGGATAAAAAGGGTAGTCGACTAATTTTGTTTCAGAAAAGAAACAGAGAGTTGGATATTTTTTGTGTCAAAGATTAGTCGACTTGGAAATAGGGTTAGTCGACTAGAGTATCTGTTAGTCGACTAGGTAAGAAAGTCAAGTCGACTAATTTGGCTTACAGAGTCCAAACAGAGAGTTGAGAGTTTTTGTTCTAAGTGGACTAGTCGACTAGGGCTATATATCAAGTCGACTACATTGGGGTAGTCGACTATATCAATAGGGTAAGTCGACTTGGGAAGAGATTTTTGTGTGTAAGTAATCAAGGCTATTACAAATCTTTCTACGTTACACAACAACTTCCACAAACACCCATAAGCATAATAAACTCCATCTGAGGTAGAGCAAACATCATGTAGTAGTCGTGTTCGTCCATCATCAAAATCTAGTAATTGGAGAGGCGTCAACATCTTGAACTTGTCAGGTTCCAACAATTTTATCAATTATGTTTGAAAAAGAATCATGCATATTTTAATTATATTAATTTCCCAATAATCACATTTATTAAATAACATTTACAATGATTTACCGATTATCACGATTTATTAAATAACATAATCAATCAATTTTATTAAACATGATAAAATATAATTTGTAAAATAAAAACACTCACCAAGTGATTTCGAGAGTATAACTCTCTTTCCTATGATCGCAACGGCTCTAGAATTGTCAAATCAGACATTGGATGTTCCAGATATCGCCCGAATACTAAATTCAATAAAACTGAGTTAAATCTGTAATAAAATAATCTAAATTGTAAATATTATAATCGTCAAGGGTTTTATGTAAAATTATCTTTATTGGGCTTAGAAGCGAGTCTGGGCTCCTAACGGGTCGGGTCAGATCCATAACCCGGATCCATTTAACTTAAACCCATAATTGAATTGGGTTTGGGTTAATTGGGTATTGGGTGAGGGTTTGAACCTATTGAGAGAGAGAGAGAGAGAACAGGGGCAGCGCACTTGGCCGTTGTCGACTCCCTGGCCGGCCAGCTGTGCAAACATGTGGAGGAAGAGGGTAAAAAAGAGAAAGGGAAAGTAAGAAAGTGATAGAGAGTTTGAGAAGGAAAAAGAAGTGGAGGGGGGTTTGGTGGCGCAGCCAGAGGGCGGTGGCGCGACAATGGCAAGGCCTGCCTGGCGGTTGTCGCCCCGTGCCGTGGCGATACCAGGCCGGCCGACCGATGATCAGGGAGAGAGGAAGAGATGAATGGTAAAGAGAGAGAAAGAGAAAGAGAAGAAAAGAAGAAGAAAAAGAGGAATGAAGATAGAGAAAAGAGAGACATGAGGGGGAATATTAGAGAGAGTTGAAGAGAAAGATATACGAGATGGAAAGTTAGAATTTGAAGGGGGAGAGAGACAAATTAAGAGAGAAGAAGGGTGGTGGAAAGGTGGTGGAGAATCTTGGAGCGGAAGAAAGAAGAAAAAGAAAAGAAAAAAGGGATATTATAATATAATATAATTAATATTTTAATTGGGTCAAAATTAGACTAGTTCAGAACTGTTCTCAAAATTTTTGTAAAATAAAGAATATTACATGAAGGACGAATGTGAAATTAGATTCTAAAAATTTTATCTAATTTGCAAATTAAAAATCTTGAAATCGATCAGTGATACTGATCGTCGCCGGATAGGCCAGATTTTTGATAAATTCAGAAAAATACCCAAAAATGTGCTAAAATAGAAATTTGATTTTAAAGAATAATTTGAAAATATATTCTTAAAATTTAACCCTAGTTGTGAAATAAGAATCCTAGAGCTGGTTATCGGCATCAGTTGACACCGATTTCGGAGATTTTTCAAAATAATTTAGAAAAATTTCAGAAAAATTTGAAAAATTTAAAATATTGAAAAATAATATCTGAAACTAAAATTGGCTTAATTTATTATTAGAAAGGTCAAATCAACTTTATACGTTGTATCAAGTACTGATATGATGACACGTATATTAAAATAAAGAGGTTACAAGAATCGTCATTCAACTGTCCTGAAGATGCCGATTCAGTAACTGCACTACCCATCAAGTAGTACACATTTTGCGTCTAGTACCCTTTAGAACTACCAACAAGCTGCTTGATATCTTGAGAACGCCTTCTCCAAGTGTCCCTATGAGGCCCTCTACTTCCAAAACTCCAACTGAGATTATATACTTTATCATACTAGGAATATATCTCACCTTCTTCAACTCTCTTATTATCCTATTATACATCTTGATACGAACTGTACCCTTACCAACCAACCGGCATGTGTGATCGTCTCCTATAGACATCAAACCGCCATCTAGCTCCTCAAAGCTGGGAAACAACTCCCTTCTAGGACAAATTTGGTTGGTAGAGCCTGCATCTAATACCCACTCAGACGCATATGAATGACAACCTGATAGTGTAATAGAAAGTAAAAAGTAAGAAGAGTGAGAATCATTATAATCTGACTTCACAAACATTGGCCTCTGATCGTAACTCCTTCTTCGACTTATTGAGCTTTGGACAATTATTTTTCCATTGTCCTTTCTCTTTACAGAAAGCACATTGATCTTTTTTCAATTTACGATTACTAATCATGGGCTTCCATTTGGATTTCTGATTTTCTCTTCTTCGGTTTGGACTACTTCCTCTCGCAGTTAATACCTCTATTGATGTGTCACTGGTAAAATACTCCTTATCCTTCCTCCTCAATTCAAAATTCACAAGAGCAGTGGTCATCTCACTGTCGCTAAGGGATGTCCTCCCATTGATCAGTGTAAGCACAAAGGTCTTGTATCTCTCATCGGGAGAGAACTCTACAATATCAATGCCTTGTCTTCATCATCGATCACTACATCCAAGTTTGTTAAATCCGCAAGAAGTTTCGTGCAGATGTTGATGTGATCCCTAATGGAGGTTCCTCTCTTCAACTGAAAATAATAAAGTCTCCTCTTCAAATACAAGTGATTCTCAATGCTCTCCGTCAAGTACTTGCTCGGGAGATTCTCCTAAATTTTCTTTACAGAAGTCCCATTCATCATATTATACTTTAGATCTTGTGTTCAGTAAGACCTAATGATGCCACATGCATGCCAATTTATTTTCTTCAAACCTTTTCATCTACTTCTGTTGGTCTCTCTTGAAGCTCAAGAGTATCCTCCAAATTTTGTGCATTCAGTGTGTCCCTTATCTCGTCTCTCCACAATCCAAAATTATTTGTGCCATCAAACTTCACCACATCTATCTTCATGTGATGAACATTCTGAATGTTCTTCACTACAAAAGAATGACTCACACTAGATGTTTCTCTAGACATTTCCCCAATATTCTCAACCACACAAACGGAACAACTATAGAATGGAACTACAAATGATATAGTTGAGATTCTTATCTCCAATTGAAACCAAAAGATAAGTTCAATTGATTTCTCCACCAAGATTGAAAATGAGATCCAATACGGTAAAAATATTTTTATCCAGTAAAAGCTACAGATCCATAAAATTCAAGCTTGATCAATCAATGATCTGATCCACCAAACGTAGCCAAGTATTGCTTAGAGTTCTGATACCACTTGTTGGGGTTGGAGCATGCCAAGAACACAAACCCTAAATCACAAACGCGCGCACACACACACACACACAGGGAGACCAAGATTTACAAGGTTCGACAAGATGCCTACGTCAACGGGGCAAAAGAGAGATATACTGATGATTTTCATAAGATTACAAGAGGATTACAATTGGTTCTCTTAAGAACTCACGCAGAAATCATTCCCCCTAAAATAGTTTACATCCTCTATTTATAGGGAGGAGAAGAAACCTCAAATCCACAACAGTTTGGGTCTAGAATCACCTCTGACCTGACTGTCGATCGACCAGCCTGTCGATCAATCCAAGTGCGCGGTCGACTGCCTAGTCGACCATGAAAAGTCCTACAATCTTGCAGACCTTACTAGATTTATCGGTCGACCGGCCGGTCAATCGACTAACTGGGTTTCTCTCCTCTCTATCAACTTCAGTCGACCGCTCAGTCGATCGATCCAAGTCTTATGCATGTCGGTCGATCGCCCGATTGATCGAAGTGCTATCATAGAGTTCGTGGAGTAACTGCAAGCTCTTGATCAATTGTAAGTGTGCTGGCAATTCATTTTAGAACCGGTTGATCTGCTTAGTCAAGTCGAGATCATGTGTCAATTTTGCCGAGATCGTGTGTTGATTTCACTCGGAGTGCTCAAACTAAGATCGTGTGTCGATTTCGCATGGTGTTGATTAGAGTTTCATATTTAAAAAATCTTCACTAAGGTGGAGAATGTAGAGAGAGGGCAAAAAAACAGGAGATAAAGTTTTTTTTAACTCTATGACAGAACATCGGTCGACTGGGCGGTCGATCGACATGCACAAGGCTTGAATCGATCGACCGAGCGGTCAATCAAAGTTGATCGAGAGAAGAGAAATCCAGTTGGTTGGTTGACCGACCGGGTAATCGAAAAATCCAATAAATCCTGCAAGATTGCAGGACTTTGTACGGATGACCGGGTGGATAATTGGCAAGAGGAACTGATCAAGAGCTTGTAGTCCCTCCAAAATTCTTAGCCTCTTGCCAATTATCCGCCCCAAAAATCAGCCCCGAGCTCATTTACGAAATGAGCTATAGGCTCTGCAGGGGTGTAACTGTCCCTAAAATTCAGCAAAACTGAATCAATCAGTCTAGCTTCGCAACTGAAGCTTAAACTAGCTTCTGGCAAAGTTAAACACAGCTTCAGCGAAGCTAACTAATGGGCACGCGAAGCTACACTCAAGAGCCTGCAAAGCTGCGAAGCTAATTAGCCAGTTTGGCTTGGGGACGTTACAAATCCCTCTATTATCCCCATTTAATGAGTGGTGGACCACATAATGAGGAGATCATGGGGATAGCCACCCATTTAAAGTAGGATCTATCGTATCAATCCCATGCTGAGATTTTGAAATGGTCAACATAACCAATAGCTCCAAGCAGAGTTGAATCAATGCTTCAAGTGTCGAAGCCAAAGCTTTAGGCACAATTGCCTCTTAAGCATAATTGCCTTTTAAGATTCTAAGCGAAGCTAGCCATGAGGGCTTTTCTGCACTCTGTCTATTGGTAGAATGCGCAGTTAAGCTTCAGAGTGAAGCTAAAGCTTTAGGCTCAGGCAAGGCTTAGCTTCGCTTTCCAAGCGAGGCTATGCCTTTGGACTTAGGTAAGGCTTGACTTCACTTTCCAAGTGAAGCTATGCTTTCGCCATTTAGGCAAGACTGGTTTTAGCCATTTCATGCGAAGCCATGCCTTAACTTTCAGAGATCTTATCTCTAGTTTTTCCTGTTTGATTTTCACAGCATTAACATGTGTGCTTTCATCTGTTTTGCAGTACACTATGCGTCAAACCGTCGAACAGTTTGTTTAGGTCTGTCGGGGGATGAACGGGAACATCTATTTTCAATTCCAAGGGCAGGTGTCTTTTTTTAGTGAAGGGCGCACGCCTGAACAAAATGCACTCATCTTGGGCGGGGATAAGCGAACACTTCATATAATCAAGAAGATAGTTGTATTGGAGGGACATGCCCATACAATCTTCAGGATGCTGGATTTTATTTTCAGGGATGCAGCACTAGATACGGATCTGTAGTTGTTGCCAGAGAGGGCCAATGAGTTTACACCCTCGACGGAGAGCGTTACAATCTCCCTGAAAGCAAGTGTCACTATACTTTCGCTTACTTTCAATCAGTGACCATAGAGTGGAGGATGAGCTAGTTAGTAAGATGGTGCACGGAATCGATGAATGTAGGGATTCTGACCATTAATGGATTTAGCAGGTGTGGACCTCCTCGAAGCATCATTGTTTTCACCCGGGCAATGTTAGTCGCGATGTGCCCGTTGGAGAGAACCCAACAAAGATTCTGACATTTCTGAACCAGTTCGTGAATGCAGAGAGTAATTATCCTGCCACATATTTTCGGACACCGAGGTGAGCGAGCTCTTTCAAACAACAGTGGTGGAACAGTCTCACAATGTATGTACTGGAAGCATTTGAAGAAGATCTGAAGCGGTTGGATATTTAACATGACAGAGACTTTGCTGGAGATTTAAAATGACTTGTCAGAGGTGTAATATTAACTTAAAAATGATTCATTTACTGTTAGAGGTATGATATTAAACATAACAGTTTGAATGGGTCCATCATTCTATTGAAGAGAATGATAAGTGAATTTTGATTCGTTAGAGATGTTGAAATTTTACTATCAGAGGTATAATGTTAACATAACAAGTTTGACGTGTAATTCACCTCATTGAGGAAATGAATACAACTTTTGTGATCTTATTATTCCGTAAAAGAGAATTGGTAAGGTTTTGGAGGGAAAGGCGGGATGAGATCTCTTAGAATTTTTAGCAAATCCTCAGCTATTAATGAATTTGGTGTGCCTTTATCAACTACCATTTGAGTTGGACTAACCATTCTATTCCCTTCATCTCGATGAATTGCCGAGGACTTTATGTTAGGCTTAAGAACCAACTTTTTCCTCTATCCTTAGCCATTGGAGGCGTTGAATTATTTTTGTTACTTTAAGTAACACGGCATACTCTCTGGGTTCTCGCTCTGCAGATGACTTCTAAAATCTTACTGGGAATTTAAAGAAGTATAGACTCTGTGGGGAGTATATCAGGAGATTAATGTTCCTCTTGAAATTCTCTCTAATCTTGAATTGGTCACCACACTTTGATATGAACATGAAAATACTAAAAAGGTTCTGCAAAGATGCATCACGAACCTTCTTAAATGAGTTCAGCTTGATAAGCCATCAGATAAACTCATTCAATCAATTCATCTGACTATTTAGATGCTCTATTATTAAATCGAGCTTCGATTGATCGAACAGGAAAGGGAAGACATACCACCATTACATATGAAAAAGTCAGGATAGATAAGCCATCCTTCTGGATCGAGAGGAATGATTAAAAAGGAGAGTGCCTAAAAGTGTTGCTTAGGCATGCTCGACTTCAAAATATGACATGTTCTTTTAAATTGAAGGTAAATGCAGGTCTATGTACTAGAGAATAGTGACAAAGCTATAATTGGTGGTTCTACCTTTGTCATGTCTTCGATGTTGACATCATGCATCACTGTCTCCAAAGGTTCTGTTGGTTTAATCTCAGTAATAAAGAAGAATGACAAGGCTAAAATTGACTATATTACTATCTCCTGTTGTTTGATTGGCTCGATCTCGGTAATAGAGAAGAGTGATAAGGCTAAAATCGATATTATGTCTTTGTCATTTCTTCAATATTGACATCATGCATCATAATGTCTTCGATATTTGGTCGACTTGATGTTGGGCAACAGCGGTACAATTCTTTTAAGAGAGCAACATCTTCTTTGGCGCTTTTCCAAACATCTTAGATCTCAAACCCTAATCCATCTGATTGGTCAAGGTGTATCTTCGATTAGAGGTGTGGTATTGAACATAATCAGGGTACTTCTTTAGGTATTTGCCATTGATCCGCATCATGAGCATATCGCCATTTGGATTTGTGACACGATAAGCCCCATTTGAGTAAACTGTCTCTACTACAAAAGGTCATTCTGATTAGTCTACATTTCTGCATTATTATGTCGCATTCTCTCACCGATTTATGAATAAATTGTCGATCTAAACCGTGTTTTGGTCTTAATTGCAGGTAGATCCAAAGTCCAAGGGCAAATGTGTAATAAGAGCTTAATTAGACCCAATTAAGGGTAATTAAATCCGCATTACTTGGAGGCCAAGCAAGGGATTATCTAGAAGATTCATTGAACCTAGCCTCTTGCGCACATCAGACAAATCTGCGGTCGCAATTACCCGAAACTGGATATACCACGGACCAAAACCAGGGACCAGAATCCCTGGTATTGCCGCGGATCCGCGGCAATCCTTGCGGATACGCGGCAAAGTTATGGATACACGCGTCAATTTTCGACGCGTGGCCCGTCTCGTCTTCTGGATCCTTCTGAGCCCTATAAATAGTCCTGAGTAGCTCAAACCGAGAGAAGTCTTCGTTTTTAGGAGTAGGTGCAGATTTTGGGAGAGATTTAGTGTAGTGTAGGTGCTTTTCATTTCTTTTCTCTTGTATTTTCATTTGTTTTTAGATCATTGTAGTAGGGCTGAGTGATTTCTAGAGAGAGATAGCAAGGGATTGATGTAATAGAGAGTGACACTCTATGTAAAGATGCCTCCTTTCTCTTCTAATGTAATCTCCTTCACCTTCTACATGATTTCTTGCTAGTTTTTCTTCTCATGGCAATCTAACTACTAACCACTAACCATCTAACCACTTACTAGATAATCCACATGAATCGGGTTGCCTCTACAAGGCCTTGTTCTTGCAAGAGCCATTGATGGCTAAAGATGATGGGTTCTAACATCTAACTTGCTAACTTGCTAACTTGCTAACCAAGCTAACTCTCTTTTATTTCATGCTCTTTTATTTCATGCTAGTAGTGTAATGAGTGATGCTTGTATTAGCTTGTTCTTGATGCAATGTTTTGAATGTGATGAACCATCCATGAGCCATGCTTTGTACCGTCTCTTGGAGCCAAGGATTGTGATGGCCAAGGATCAAAATGTGAGGCAACTATCTCGAAGAGGTTAGAATGGTTAGTGCAGCATTTAGTAGTTAGTAGCCATGAGTTTTCTTTTTCTCTTGTTTTAGAAATCGTTTTCCAAAATTCTTTTTATCATCTTCATCGTTGTTTTCACCGCCTTCTTAGTTCATCCTTGTTTCCATTTCCTTTTCTACTTTGTTTTCCAAAGCACTTCACTTTTGTTTTTACATCGTCGTTTTCATCGCTCTCCTCACCTACCATATTCTGGATTTCATTTCTTTTCTTTTTCATTCTTTTAACAAAGAAGAAGTGTTAACAACTGACGTGAATAGAGACTGTTAATGCTTCTATCGCCTCCCTTCCCTGTGGATTCGACCCGTTAAGCCAATGCTATAACGGAAGTATCGAGGGTACATTAGCACATTCGAGCTTTTCATTTGATTTCATAAATACACACTTTTGAGTGCTAGTTCTGCCATCGATCAAAAAAATGGCGCCGTTGCCGGGGAGGGAATGGTTTTGTTTTCACGTTTTTGTTAACATTGTCTTCTCTGTTTTGGTGTGCAGGGCAATATTTACAGGTGCTTAACATTGCAGAATAGACCCTAGCTTTGCATCTCCCTGCTCTTGAAAGCAGGGCCCCAGATTCTAAAGAAAAGCCGCAGAACCGCGACATTTGCCGCGAAACCGCGGCAATTTTGTGAACATTGTAAATTTTGTTGTTCTGGGATGTGTGAATTGTAATAGCTAGTGAATTTGTGCTGCTATCTTTCTTGCTTTAATTGCCTACACACCATAATAAATAAAAGAACTAAAATACGATATTTGGACGCTTTTAAAACGGTTTAGACATTTGCATTTAGGCACGTGTCAATTCAATTCCAAAATACTGTATTTTGTTCTGTTGTTGTGATCTGGATGGAGATGTACATATGGCATTGCATATAGCATAGGACAAACACGTGGGTGATTTATCGCTTTGTGTTATATTCTTGTCTATATTGCACACTTGCACGAATTGAACTTAAGGGCAAACTCCAAACAAGATAAGGTGGGATTTCATAACCTTTCCTTAGCCCAAAAATCATCTCCCACTCACACAATCCAAGCCCTAATAAAATTTGAATAGATGTTGGCCCTAGGGACATTTCGTCTAGGTCTAGGTCAACCTTTCTATCGGCTTGGTTTTGATTTTTTTTTGTTTTCTTTTTGTAGTTTGATTCTTTCTTTTTGTGATTTTTTGTGTGAAATGGCATTCAACAATAACAATTCTTTCAATCCGAACATAAATCCATATTTCACACCAACTCCATTTGGTTCGGATAATTTCAACCGGCGTTTTACAATATGCACCAACCAAGTACACCGGGTTGGCCTTATCCGAATCAATACAACCCATACCCACATTCTTATGACTATAATTTCCAAAATAATTTCAACTTGTCACAGAGTCAATGGGGATTCACGTACCCCGAGTCAAATTTTCAACCTCCTTGTCCACCATATTCACCTTGTCCACAATATTTATTCCCCGAATGTGCTTCTTATACTCCTTTTTCTGAACCTCCCATTGAAGAAAAATCTGAGTTACAAAAGAGTCTAGAAGCCAATCTACAGAGGGCCGAGCAACAACTTCAAGAAACATTGGCCTCTCCAATTCTACCGTATTTTCAAGAGTCTTACTCAGTTCCATCTCCTCATAATGAACAACCATTTGCCTTGAAATGAGTAAGGAACTTTTATGTGAGTCCAAACAACAATCACAAAATATGATGGACTCACAATTTCACCACCAATTTCAAAACAACACTGCATCTCTTCAACAAAACAATGAACCAATCAGCCAGAAAAAGATGCTTGAATTCATGACTCAGGCTCAAAATGCTCGTAACCGTGACATAGATTTGATGATCCAAACTCTTCATTCTCATCCTATTTCTAATGTCACTAACCATTCTGTCCGAGCCAAAGAGTCATGTTGTTTTGGAAATCAAGATTCAATTTCAGCACACTCATCTGAACTTGTCCAAACTTCAAATCCCATTGACATTTTGACAAGTTATCCTTTTCCTGAAATTGAACTTGAGCATGAATATGACCATGAACCTCAAATTAGTGATTCAATTCTACTTCCTGATTCAATTATGACTCCAGTATCTTTACCTGATTTCAATCCTTTTCCCGAGTCAGTATTGGATCCAGTGCCAATCCATTGTGAAATTGAATCACCAATCACTTATGATGATCATATTAAACTTGACCAATTTCATACTTTTGAAAGTCTCATTGATAAATTGGCAAGTTCTCATTTTTGTGGAATTGAACTTAATGAGGAATGTGACTTTGATCCTCAAATTTGTGATCCAGTTTAAATTCCTGAATCATTATTGACTCCTGTTATGTTACCCAATTTGAGCAACATTTTAGAGTCAGTTTTGATTCCCATACCTGTCATTCCTGAACTTGAATCACCACTCTTAGAAAGTCACATTCCATCATGGGGAAATGAATGTGGACCTGAACTTCATCTTCTTGATTTGGACCCTCTTCCAGAACCGATCTCGACTCCCGAACCTTTACTTGACTTGAGTCATTTTTCTGAGTCGATATTAGTTCCTATATTCCTGAGTCCAAATCAATCATTCCATTCTGGGACAAGGGTGTTGATAAATTTCACTCCGAAATTATTTTGAAAATTTGGAAATTAGATGGGGTAAAACTGTTAATAAAAATCATTCATATATACATCATTCTTGTGGGTTGTATTCTTGAGATTTCTGGTGGGTTCCTCCGGACTCCACGCAAGAATGATTGGGTCGCCTTTCGTGGACCAATCAGATCGCCACCGGAACCACCACCTTGAGGTGATTTTTCCTTCCCTCTCTATTTTGTTTCATGCATACATACATCACGATGCATTGAGGACAATGCATGAGATAAGTGTGGGGGAAGGTTTACTAACTTAGAGTTTTTTAGATTTTCTTTCTTTTACAATTCTTTTAGAAATCTTCCCTTTTGTATAGGAATTTTCTCTTTCTTTAAAAACTTTTTGAAATAAGAGACAAAGTTTTGATCTATTTTAAGAAAATTAAGATGATCTTAGAAATTAAGAAAGTCTTAATTATGACATCTTAAACCTAGTCGAAATAATGGATCTTATTTAAAATTATAGGCTAAGTAAGATAAATTGGGGAGATAATTTTATCTTGAATTTTTTGCCTTAGATAGTATGCACATCACACTTACACAATTTTTGGATGGAAACAAAGACCTAAAATGCCATAAAGTATAAATAAATAAAAAAAATCACATATTAAGTTGGATAACTATGCCTCAAGAAGCATGATTATTCACACCTAACGGTGATCTTAAGAAGCAAATAATCCCCCTTAGTTTTGTGGCCTTATTTACTTGAGTCCTTAAACCCGAGGGATGTTTTCTCATCTGGTGCCCTAAGACCTTCTGGTTTGGGAGTCATCGGTTATAGGCTCGCTACATGGGTGAACTAGAAAGCCTAAACTAAGGGAAGAAGGAAAAAAAAAGGAATATATATAAATATAAATAAATGGCTTGATGGTTAGAGTTGAAATCCCAGAAATCTTCACTATCACAAAGTGCATATTATCTAGGTTTTATGAAAGATAAATTATTCAATCCAATTTTGAATTCTTACCTTAATTGAAGACAAGATCTTGCATAGAGACTAAGTTTAAGGAAGAATGATTTTGGTGGACTTATGACCTTAGATCACTTATATATTTGCAAAAATAGTTTAAAAACATGTCTCTCTTTCAAAATGCGTTTTCAAAATACTAACATGTGTCTTCTTTCTTTATGCATTTTGTGGGTGCAATCCGCTGAAAACCCTCAGGAGACAACACTCCTCCTCTAGGGCAACCTAGAGGTTTAACGGCTTGTTGCACACGCTCAGTGCAATCGCGTCACCTGCGAAAGTGGTGTAATAACCCTTGTAGTATAGTTTTTTCTTTTCTTGTTTTGCTCGGGACGAGCAAAAGAATAAGTGTGGGGGTGTGATTAGTCTACATTTCTGCATTATTATGTCGCATTCTCTCACCGATTTATGAATAAATTGTCGATCTAAACCGTGTTTTGGTCTTAATTGCAGGTAGATCCAAAGTCCAAGGGCAAAGGTGTAATAAGAGCTTAATTAGACCCAATTAAGGGTAATTAAATCCGCATTACTTGGAGGCCAAGTAAGGGATTATCTAGAAGATTCATTGAACCTAGCCTCTTGGTCATATCAGACGAATCTGCGGTCGAAATTACCCGAAACTGGATATACCACAAAGCGTCTCGAAGCCATACGGAGCCACGGACAAAACCAGGGACCAGAGCCCTGGTATTGCCGCGGATCCGCGGCAATCCTTGCGGATCCGCAGCAAAGTTATGGAGACACGCGTCAATTTTCGACGCGTGGCCCCGTCTCGTCTTCTGGATCCTTCTGAGCCCTATAAATAGTCCTGAGTAGCCTAAACCGAGAGCAGTCTTCGTTTTTAGGAGTAGGTGCAGATTTTAGGAGAGATTTAGTGTAGTGTAGGTGCTTTTCATTTCTCTTCTCTTGTATTTTCATTTGTTTTTAGATCATTGTAGTAGGGCTGAGTGATTTCTAGAGAGAGATAGCAAGGGATTGATGTAATAGAGAGTGACACTCTATGTAAAGATGCCTCCTTTCTCTTCCAATGTAATCTCCTTCACCTTCTACATGATTTCTTGCTAGTTTTTCTTCTCATGGCAATCTAACTACTAACCACTAACCATCTAACCACTTACTTGATAATCCACATGAATCGGGTTGCCTCTACAAGGCCTTGTTCTTGCAAGAGCCATTGATGGCTAAAGATGATGGGTTCTAACATCTAACTTGCTAACTTGCTAACCAAGCTAACTCTCTTTTATTTCATGCTCTTTTATTTCATGCTAGTAGTGTAATGAGTGATGCTTGTATTAGCTTATTCTTGATGCAATGTTTGAATGTGATGAACCATCCATGAGCCATGCTTTGTACCGTCTCTTGGAGCCAAGGATTGTGATGGCCAAGGATCAAAATGTGAGGCAACTATCTCGAAGAGGTTAGAATGGTTAGTGCAGCATTTAGTAGTTAGTAGCCATGAGTTTTCTTTTTCTCTTGTTTTAGAAATCGTTTTCCAAAATTCTTTTTATCATCTTCATCGTTGTTTTCACCGCCTTCTTAGTTCATCCTTGTTTCCATTTCCTTTTCTACTTTGTTTCCAAAGCACTTCACTTTTGTTTTTACATCGCCGTTTTCATCGCTCTCCTCACCTACCACATTCTGGATTTCATTTTCTTTTCTTTTTCATTCTTTTAACAAAGAAGAAGTGTTAACAACTGACGTGAATAGAGACTGTTAATGCTTCTATCGCCTCCCTTCCCTGTGGATTCGACCCGTTAAGCCAATGCTATAACGGAAGTATCGAGGGTACATTAGCACATTCGAGCTTTTCATTTGATTTCATAAATACACACTTTTGAGTGCTAGTTCCGCCATCGATCACATTCCCATTTTGATTAGAACTTGCCTTTAGTCTTGTGTGTTATGACTATGGGTCACCCGATAGCTAAGACCAATTCTCTCTTCTGGAAGATTCTCTCTTTAACCTTTTTGTTGAAAGCCTTTGAGATACAAGCCCGATATAGTTCAATACGTTGTTGAGCCTGTAGCCATTTCTTGTCCAGCACTTCAAGCTCATGGAGATGTAGCCGATGGTTATCTCTGTCTATCATCTTGGTTGTCAAAGCAACACGAAGTGATGGTATTTAAATCTCCAAGGATATGACTGCTTCACACCCATAAACTGGAGAGAATGCATATTGCCTGTAGGGGTTTAGACTGTCGTTCAACAAGCCAATGACATTCGCTAAGCTTCTTATTCTAATCTCATTTGCTAGTGGAGACAAACTTTTTGACAATCTTAATGATTGTCATGTCGAATGCTTCTGCTAACCCATCGGCAACAGGGCTGTATGCAGTTGAAGTTACATTCTGATTTTGATACTTGTCACCGAATCGATAGAATATTTGGCTCGCAAATTGAGGACCGTTATCATTAATGATCCTCTAGGGGACATCAAATTGGTGAATAAGATGGTGTTTGATGAAGTTAATAATATTTGTGGTTTTAACTTCAGCGAGCTGTACAACTTTCACCCACTTTGAGAAGTAACCAGTTATCGTGAGGATGAACCGATGACCTCTACCTGATGGATGACTAATAGGTCCTATGACATCGATTCCTCTGACTTTAAAGGGCCATAAAGTGACTGTTGGATGGTGCAGCCCTAGGGGTTGGTGTATAAAATCTGCGTGGATTTGACAGGCTTTACGTCATTGTGCATACTCCATGGCGTCAGCGATCATCATTGGCCAATAATAGCCAAGTCTATACAATCAATCTTTGAGCTTCAGACCCGGCTGATGGGCACCATATATGATATCACAAGCTTCTTTGAGTACTTCTTGTGTCTCTGAGTTCGATAGGCAGCAAGGAGCAACTATCGTATAAATGACGGTAAAGCATTTTCACCTCCGGATCATAATAAAAATGAGGAGACCTTCGTGGAATGAAAGCCGCCTTTTTAGAATCATTGGGCAATATGCCGTGCAACGCATAATCGATGATAGGAAATTGATAGTCTTTCGGTTCGAAGTGCATTGAGGTTGTCTGAACTTCGCTAAAATCTAAACTGAACTTCGGACAGAAGAGATGGTGAGTAGCTACCGTGAGACGGTAACTGGTATCGGTTGGTAAAGCCAATGTAGTCGCAAGCATAGCTAGAGTGTCTACCTTTGTATTTTGAAGGTGAGACACATGGCTGATGTAGAAGTCATTGAATGTGTTAGCCAATTGGATGGCTGCAGGTGGTAAGATATCAGGTCTTCATGTCGAACCTCAAACTCTCTCTTGATCTGATTGACGATCCACTTGGAGTCACCATATGCTTTGAGATTTGTTACCCCAATTCTCGAGCGAGCTGGAGGCTGATGAGCATGTTATTGTATTCAGCCAAAATATTGGAACAAGGTTCCGTTAATTAGAAGGCACGAGAGAGGACATGTCATTTGGGGAAATGAACACTACCCCCACTCCAGCAATAATCCTACCCATAGGACCTGTTCTTGAAGCTCCATCAAAAAACATTTGCCATACACTATCACTTGAAGTCATGTTGGTTTCGATGGCCTCATCTGAGATATCCTCATGTAGCTTTGAAGTTTTCGAAACTGGATAAGTTGCTAAGAAATCTGCGGAGGCTTGCCCCTTAATTGCCTTTTGGCGTACGAGGTCATGTCATATTGGATAGCAGTATGGTCCAATTAGCCAAACTGAAATTGAGAGAACCTGGCTTTGTCATGAGAATCCGTAGAGGATTGACTCTAGGGATGACGTGAATGGTCTGTCCAACCAATTAATGTCGTGTCTTTTGGATGGCAAATACGAGAGCGAGGCATTCCTTCTCAACTAGGTTGTAGTGACTTTCAACCCCAATTAAGGTTCTGCTGAGGTAACAGATGGCTTGTGCAGCACCTTCATCATTCTTCTGTGCAAGTAGAACACCTAAAGAATGGTCCATGCCTCTTACATAGAGTAAGAATGACTTTCCTGAAATAGGAGATGCCATGATCGGAGGCTTAGTGACGTATTCTTTAATATCCTCAAAAACTTTTTGGTAAGCGTCATCCCAGACAAAAGAGACGCCCTTCTTCATTAACCGTGTGAACGGTTGACAATGATCCAGGAGATTTGTAATGAATCTATGGATGTAGGCAAGCCTGCCTTATTGACCTCTGAGTTCTTTGAGGTTTTTCGGAGGCTGCAACTTGTATACTTTGATCTTGTCGGGGTCAAGGTGAATTCCGTTGAATGTGACGATGAATCCAAAGAACTTGCCATTTGAAACTCTCAAGAAAGACTTTGTTGGGTTCATCTTTTGCTAGTGAGCCCGCATGAGATCGAACACCATTCTCAAGGTCATGGAGATGGTTGTTCTTGTTGTGACTTTTGATTGCAATATCATCGACATACTATTCCACTGTTTTTCGTAAGTGATCATGGAAGATTGTGCTCATTGCATATTGATAGGTTATGCCTGCATTTTTCAAGCCAAACGGTATTATTGTGTAGCAGAACATACCCATCAGTGTTCGAAATGATGTATGCTTTCGTCATCTGGATACATCTTTATTTCATTGTACCCTGAGAAGTCATCCATAAAGGATATCCTTTCGAAATCACATGTTCAATTATAACGTTAGTGATGGGTAACAAAAATTCATCTTTTGGATAGGTTATGTTAAGATCGCAAAAGTCAATGCAGATTCTGATTTTTTTCATTCTTTTTAAGAATGGGCACAATGTTAGCAACTCAGTCTGAGTGTTGTTCCCCTTGAATGAAGCCACATTCAATGAGTTTGTAAATTTTATTTTTGATTGTCTCCATAATGTTGGGCTGAAACCATCATTGTTGTTGCTTAAGTGGTTTAGCGTCCAGTTTGATATTAAGACGATGCATAGCCACCAGAGGGTCATGACAAGTCATGTCTTCATAGCTCCAAGGAAAGACATGTATATAGTCTCATATGAAAGACATAAGGTCTTGCTTCTCTGTTGGCGACAAGCTTTCGCTTTTGGAGATGAGCTTCAGGTGTGTTTAATCATCCACAACGACTTGAATTAGTTTATCCTCAGTGGGAGGTTCGCGTTGCTCGAAATGCTTCTCCTATTGAAGATCAAGTTGTTGAGCCCATGGATTGATGTCGAATGGCTCAATGTCTTCTTCTTGCTTCGCCTGATTAGTTGAGGTCATATTGGTGAAGACTTCTTGAAGATAAACCCCACACTTACATCAGATTTCCAGTCCGATGAGTTTAATGAATATGATGGTAGAGACTCTTCGGATTCCAAATTAGACTGAGTGGATGGGGTAACATATCCCAACCTCCTATGAGTCTGATCGTAATAGTTGGCAGGCTTTCCTTTTAGCAAAAAAAAGTTGTAAAGGGATGCATTGTCCCTTTCCAAAGTTTAGGTCTTCGCCATGACGTAAGTCGTATCACATTTCCTTCATCATAGAGTGCGCTAATCGTGCATAATGAAAGAATTAAGGAAACTCCGAGTCTTCATCTGAGTCATTGGATGTGGCAATCTGATGCCAGACTCTGCCCAAAATGATTGGCGATTAGTCCCTTTTTAAAGATAAAACTACAAAGATAGATCCATCATTATCTTCTACTTGCATGTATGTCGTTAACATTGGCAGAGACATGTGTAACGGACTCATATCAATAGGACTATTTACATCATCAAGACACAAAGAAAAATCGAAACTGACATTTTCATTAAGGACCCATTCGCCGTCAGTTTTGGCAGAATTATTACAATTAGGATTATCAAAATATGCTGCAATTGGTTCTTCATCAAAAGAAACCACTGGATCATCTACTGATTCTGAGTCCGCTTTGTTGCCACTATCGATGTCATCTGGCAACAGTTCTTTTGTCACTTTACTATTATCTTTATAAAGTAGAGAATCAGTGAAATAGTTCTCCTTCCCTTTGAATGGTTGTGTTTCGGCGAACGCCATCCTAACCATTTTCTTGTCATCCACATGCTTGAAGCATTAGTAGAGTGTGGAATGTACAATCCAGGTAGCGTGTATTCAAGATCATCCGAGTAAGAGATTGTAAGATGTGTCTGCGTTGATTACATAATACGTTATTTTCTATTTCAAATCTCCAATTTGGCATCGAAGATGGATCTTGCCCAATGGATGACTACTCCGAGCGTTGAAGCCGTATATGGTCATAGTCATGGTCGACAACCTGCTATTTTCTATTGAAAATAAATTGGTAAAAACTTACAAAAAAGTCAAGGATAAGATTACAAGTAATTAAAGGGAAAATTTACAAGTTGAATTCTCCTCTGAGATTTCTGGGGAAGTGTGCCAGTGGGAGTCTGATCAGTGCGCGACCACTTTGTCCCATTGATGATGCGATCGATCGGTTTTCAAATGCTATTGCCTGAGGATTCCTTCTCGCCTGGTTCCAGAGATTCCTTAAAAAGAGGAAGGCCTTAGGGTATTAATACGTTGAACTTAGAGAAATAATTCTCTGGAGCTTCTAGGGAAAAAAAGATAGCCTTACTACTTCTCTCGATGTCTTCAACTTGATGCCTCTAACGCATGCAAATGCCTCTGCATCTCGTGCTTGATGCTTGCTCTTGGCTCGTGCCTAATTCTTGCTCCTCCTTGCCCTCAGCTCATTTTCAGATTAGCTATTTATAGGCTCTTGAGGGTTGTAACTGCTCCTAGAATTTAGCCATGACTGATAACAGTCAGTTAGCCTCGCGCCAGAGGCTATTCTGAGTTTTGCGCGAGTCTATAACGCTCGTGCGAAGCTAAAAATGAGCCGCATGCGAGATTAGATAGGCTCGAGCGAGCCTAAAATTGGCCTATTTACCTAGTGTCTTTCACTGAACGTGGGGCGAAGTGGGCAAGCATAACTGCCCACTTAAAGTGGCATTAACCCCACTAATGTAGTGGAGTTAGCCCACTAAATACTAGGTCAAACATTTAACCTGGCCAACCTTCTCATAGGGGTGCGAGAAACGTCGTGCAAGACTGGGTTTAGCCTCGCGCGAGGCTAGTATAGCTTCACATGCAGGGCTGAAAGCTCCTAATAGATCTGTGCAAAGCTTTAGGTGAAGCTGGGAATTAGCCTTCTTCGTGGATATGCAGAGCTTTAGGCGAAGTTATCAATCAACTCTCTGCAGAGCTATGAAGAGCTTTAAGGTGAAGTTAGAATTTAGCCTCTCAAGCAAACTAGCACCTTAGGCTCATGCGAGGCTAAGTATTGAGATGACTTAGCCCAATAAATATGCTTAAGCCTCTTCGAAAGTAGTACTTGACCTATTGTCTGCTTCACTGGATCAGTAAAGTTTAAGTTTCTGCTTTGTCCCTCGGGATGGGTAAAACTGGTCGTCAGCTTGTTTATTACTTGTCTTTTATAAATATCGATAAGTTAGATACTGGTCAGACTACTTGAAGATTTCTGAGAGTTTGTCTTTTTAGAGTGTCAACACCTGCTCAATGTGATACTGAGGAATTAGAGGAGTCTTTGGGGATGATGCTTAAAGCAAACACCAGGTCAACTTGTATCCTCTTAATATGTGTAGACCTAATGTACCCTGAGTAGTACAAAAATCAGTCATGCCGGTTGTCTTTGAGGAGCATATCCTCGGGAGTGAAGGTGATGCATGGTACTTGTTATTATACTATATGACATTGGGGACAAGAAGCCCCATTATCATAGTAGAGATGGAAAGCACTCGAGTCAGAAATGATTCTGAGTCAGCAAGTGCATCCCTAAGTACCTCTCTCGTTTTCTTTGAGAGACGGAGTAGCTCATGCATGTAATACGAGCTAGAATATTGGTCAGTCGTGCCAATATGTCAAAGCGAAAAGGAGCGTTAAGTTCTTAAGAACAGTTCTTTTCAAGGATTTATCAAAACAATTTTCATTTTGCTTCTCTTTGTCATATGGCAGGGCAAGTGTCGAGGCCTGGACTGGTGCAGCTGTTTCGACGTTGTTGGTTGTTGTGTCTTGTTAGGTGTCTAGTCGTAATATCGCAAGTACTATTTACCAAACCGTGTGCCCACCGACCGTGAAATAGCGGGATGTGTTGCGAAGGTGAACTTCTCTTCTTTCGAGTCACTAGAAGAAGCTACTATCACAATGTCATCATCCATTGCAACGAATATAAAATTGCAGGACTTGCCTTTGAGATTGAGCTTACTGGATTCTCGTTGCTCACCCTTGATGATATCTGAGTGAACCCACATGATCTCCCCAGATCTGATCATCATTAGAACGAGGCATTTAGCTTCCTGATCTTTAGTCATCGGGTTGACAACCTCTAGGCTTGCTTAAGGGATAGGAGCTAACTCATCTTGGATGATCATCTTCGGAAAAGTCTCAAAATTAAGAGTCACCATGATTTATCGAAATGATTTTTTTCTGCTTCTCTTTGTCATGTGGCAGGGCAGGTATTGAGGCCTGGACTGGTGCAGCTGTTTCGACATTGTTGGTTGTTGGTCTTGTCAGATGTCTGGTCGTAATATCACAAGTACTGTCTACCAGACCATGTGCCCACCGGCTGTGAAGTAGCAGGGTGTGTTACGAAGGTGAACTTCTCTCCTTTAGAGTCACTGGAAGAAGCTACTATCATAGTGTCATCATCCATTGGAATGGATATAACATTGCAGGACTTGCCTTTGAGCTTGAGCTTAGTGGATTCTCGTTGATCACCCTTGACGATATCTGGGTGAACTTACATGATTTCCCCAGATCTGATCATCATTGGAATGAGGCATTTAGCTTCATGTTATTTAGCCATCGGGTTGACAACCTCCAGCCTTGCTTTAAGGATAGGAGCTAACCCATCTTGGATGATCATCTTCGGGAAAGTCTCAAATTTGAGTCACCATATTGACAGTAACTTTCTTTTGTTCTACCTTCAGTGTCAGAACTGTAGCATCAACTAATGCTTGAATCTTATTATTGAGGACAAAGCACCTGGTGGTAGGATGATGTGCCATCTTTTGAAAGAGGCAGTAGTTGGGATCTTTTGTATGTCTAACTTCATCAGGGTGCCAAACCTATGGTAACTTGAGCTTGTTACTCATATGGAGCAAATGAAAGATTGTTACCGTCTGCTCGTCTTTGAAAAAGCACTGTTTTGGCAGAAATTTGAACTCCTGATTGTTACTTGTGTTGCTCCTCTTTTGCTTTGGTGGATCTTCCCCAGCCAACTCGACTGTCATGATTTCTTTCTCTTTGGCTTGAGAAAATTAGGCTACATCATGCCCCTTGTTGTTGACCCCCACTTGTTCTTTGGCACCGAGGGTTCAAACTTTTTAGTCGATTTCTCGGCTATTTCAGCTTGTTCAACAAGCTCTTTCCATGTATGGGATTTGACAGCTCCCATATGAACTTTTACTCTGTCGAGGAAGTTGTGCCTGCATGTTTAGAGTAACATGAGAAAGGGTATGCCTGCAGGATAAGATAAAGATTGCGAAATCTCTCTGTGTATCCCCGTACAGATTCTCCTCCTTTATGGACCGTAGAGAGGAGTTTGTTCATGGTTACTTCGGTATTATCCTCGTAGAATTGAGAAAGAAACCAAGTTTTCAAGTCCACCTAAGAGTTGATGGAGCAATTTGGAAGGCTCCTGAATTAGTCAAAGGCAACTCCTTGAGGGTGCCGATGAATAATCTGACCATAATAGCATCATTATCTATCACATTGCCGGTTTGCCACCGGAAATAATAGATATGCTAGTTAGGTGAGCTCTTGCCATTGTACATATACAACATAAGTGGCTTGAACTTTGGTGTGTAAGGCACCGAATCTCATTCCAGCGGGTAAGGACGAGTCATCCCTACTTTTTTCAGTTCATCCCTTTGAGTTAGGGATGCAATCTGAGTTTGAATGCCTTTGATAACATCGGCACCAATTGAATAATTTTCCTTTGACTTTTCAGTCTTAAGATGTTCACTGTTGAGGTTTTTCATTTCATCATGATTGCTACCGGTGGTGTCATTATTTTTCGGTTATTCAAGAGCTGAGTTAACATTCGCTGGATGTTTCCAAGGCCTCATACTGAGCCCTAGAAGGCTGCTCTTGTGCCTCCACGCGGCGACAGAGGTCATCATCATTATTGTTATCAGCCATATTAGCCGATACAAGCCATGTTCGCACTGAACTGATGGTAGCAGAAGAAACATAGCCACTGGCTTCCTCTTCCTCATCAGACCATTGGAAGAGGTGCCTCAATGGTACCAGTGATACAACTCTTGTTGAGGAGGAAGGCTGACAATAGTTGTAGGGTATTGTTACTCCGAAGCGAGTACCTTGGAAGGCACCCCTTGTTCCACCAGTATCTGACCCAAACAAGGGCTACAGTCAGAATCTAGGGAAATAGCTGGGGGAGTGCGAACCCCCTGTCTTCTTATCTGAGATCAATAGAGATCTCTCTCTCTGCTTATCATGTTAACAGAGGCGACTGCAAGGTGAGGTATCTCAAGGTTAGGTATCTCCTTTGTCTTCTTCTTCTTCTTCCGGGGCTTGGATTTCTCGAAAGTTTGCACTGATAACTAGTTGAACACCGATTTTTGATTTAGAGAAGACGTTGTGGCGATTGACCCCAAATAACATTGGATGGAGTGGACTGTCACAAGTTGGCACCCCCTTGTCCGTATTGAAATGGCGAGATGTGAACGGGCTTTTCAGAGTGGAGTTTCCGCTTGTCACTCAGATACTCCTTAACTCTGTATTTACTGGACCCAACCAGTCCATCGCTGATACTCAGAAAGATTGGATGCAAGTCCATTGAGGCTGAAAAGCTTTGAATTTAGCCTTAGAGGCTTTGCTTCTAGTTGTAGGCGAAGCTATTATAGCTTCGCGACAATGCTTAGCTTCGCCACAAGGCTTAGCTTCCCTAGTGAAGCTTTAAGGGCACTTTTTGTTTTGAGCAAAGTTATCGTAGCTTCGTTATTAGCACTAAGTGGTGATTCAATTCTAGCCTTGCGGCTGAGAGTTCTTCTAACACTGCTCAAAGATGCTTTTGTTTTCAGCGAAGATGCAGTAGCTTCGCTGTTACGCCAAGTGATGCTTTACCCTTAGCTTCGCAGGAATGACGAAGTTGAGCTCTGTGAAGAGCTGAATTAGTCTCGCAGTTAGAGACTTCAGTAGCTTCGTGCAAAGCTAAGATTAGAGATTTCTTAGCCTCACATGAGGCCGAGTTAGATTTTTTAATCCAAATAGCCTTAGAGGATGTTTTAGGCTTAGAGAAAGCCTTTCTACCTTTGCACGCAGTGTAAAGACACTGGCGACAGAGAGCCTTCTTTGTATCAACATAAACTTGCTTTCCAGCATCAGCCCAGGGAGTCCTGGCTAATGAGATCTTCCTGTGCTTGCGCACGTTGATAGGGCTTGAGCAACTTTTGGAGAGCAGTTGATCAAACTTCTCTTGGTCAAACTGGATGATCAAAGTTTCAGCGGCAGACCTGAGAGTCTGAACATCACACTGTGACGCAGTCTTCTTGCTGTTGAACAAAATCGTCCCCAGTGGAGTCTCCATCTTGTTTTTCTTTGATGATTAAAATGGGAAAACTTACAAAGAGTTTGAAGAGAAATTACAAGTCAAAAAATGAAAATTATAAGTACTCTCTTCTGAGATTCTGGAGAAGTGTGTCGATGGAAGTCTGGTCAGCGTATGACTATTTTGTTCCGTTGACGCTGCGAGCGATCGAGTCTGCAAGTCATTTGCTTGGAATACCTTCCCACTTGGTTCAGGAAATCCCTTAAAATTGGAAGATCAATTAGGATATTAACATCTTGAAAGAGAAAACAAAGTTCTCTAAAAAAAACTTGAAAGTTAGAGGAACTGATCAAGAGCTTGCAGTCACTCCAAAATTCTCAGCCTCTTACCAATTTTCTACCCCAAAAATCAGCCCCGTGCCCATTCACAAAATGAGCTATTTATAAGCTCTGCAGGGGGTGTAATTGCCCCTAGAATTCAGTAAGATTGAATCAATCTGTCTAGCTTCGCATCTGAAGCTTAAACTAGCTTCTGGCGAAGCTAAACACAGCTTCAAAGAAATAAATAGTGCGCACGCGAACTTACACTCACGAGACTGCAAAGCTGCGAAGCTGATTAGCCAGTTTAGCTTGGGGACGTTACAAATCCATCCATTATCTTCTTTTAATGAGTAGTGGACCTCATAATAAGGAGATCATGGGGCTAACCACCCATTTAAAGTGGGATCCATCTCATCAATCCCATGCAAGGATTTTGAAATGGCCAACATGATCAATAGGTCCAAGCGAAGCTGAATCAAGGCTTCAAGCGAAGCTATATTAGCTCTCAGCGGAGCTAAACTTAAGCTTCATGTGAAGCTAAAAATAAGCCCTTTGCGAAGCTATGGAGAAGCTTCATACGAAGCTAACAGTTAGCTCTCTACGGAGCTATGTGGAAGCTTCATGTGAAGCTAAAAATGAGCCTTATATAGGATTGTGACAAAACTTTATGCGAAGCTAACAGTTGACTCTCAAACAGAGTTTAACAAGAGTTAGTTTCTTATGCGAAGTTAGCCCATTTCGACTCAAGTGAAGCTAAGTGTTTAAATAAACTTAGCCTCCTAGGCATGCCCAGGCCTTTTCAAAGGCCACACTTGGCCTACTGTCTGC
This sequence comes from Agave tequilana, assembly GCA_038442645.1. Classification (NCBI taxonomy): domain Eukaryota; kingdom Viridiplantae; phylum Streptophyta; class Magnoliopsida; order Asparagales; family Asparagaceae; genus Agave; species Agave tequilana. The sequence goes on from JAVJIF010031343.1 coordinate 211,980, forward strand.
TTCACTGGATCAATAGAGTTCAAGCCATTGCTTAGTCCCTCAAGGGTGGGCTAAAATTGGTCGTTAGCTTGTCTGCGGTTTGTCTCTTGAAAGTATCTACAAGTTAGACATCGTTCAGACCGGTTGAAAAGAAATTTGAGAGTTTGTCTTTTCAGAGTGTCAACATTAAGCAAAGATGAAGCGAAGCTAACGTGTAGCACTAGACGCCATCACCTCGTCGTGGTTACCACTTGTGACATGGCTAAACGCACATGGTGAAGTGAGCGTATTAATGCTATGCTACCACACGTGACAAAGCCGCTTTCACGGTCTAACTACGCTCAAATAGAGTTAAAGGCAAAGTGTTGAGCATTAGGTCTGCCTACCAAGTGTAGCATAAAGAAAGTCCATAGGATTATAATAAACCTCAGAGAGGTTAACCCGGAGGCTATAGTATAGAACCACAGAGCGGTTAAACCCAGAGGTCGGAGTACCTGCATAAAATGTTAGTACCACACAAACACAAATAAATAATAACAACATGCAAGAGAACTGCCAAACGGTGGAGCCCGGACACTGAGTAAGCCGGAGTATAGCTAAGCCATGCCTGACGAGGATGACAATTATGCTCTGCTCGAAGCCACAAGGTGTAGCTAGTAAAACCTAGAGGGTTTAAGTCCGAAGACTAAGCAAAGCGAGAGAATAGCTAAGTCATGCCTGACGATGATGGCAATTACAATCTACTCGTAGCCATACGATAGAGCTAAGCTCCTGACCAAGCTAGAAAACCCAGAGGGTTTAAGCCCAAAAGCTGTAATATAAAATCGCAGAGCGGTTCGACCCGGAGGCTAACGACTATGAAGGGTCAGCCAAGCACAGAAATAGAGCAATATCGCAAATAGTATACATGTATGGGAATTAAACTACACTATTACAAGTATTCGTCACACCGATACAAATACATCACACCGATACAAATACACAATCTACAAAATACTACAACACAATCTCAGAGTACAGATACACAATCCAGAAATACAATAAAACATCCGAAGCGGAGAAACCCACAAACAAAGCAAGTACACTCGCCTAAAACCATGAATCACCCTACGAAATCCTGAAACTTTAATTAACCAACGCGGATATGTGATCAATACTTATTAAAATATAATAAGGAGAGAGAGAATTAAATTAGAGAGGAGATAAAAACAAAGAGGGAGGGGAGAGAGAAGCAACAGGCCATGACAATGGGTCGTGGCCTAGCTGGCCCACAGCCGGTGGACGCCGGCCACCTAGCAGTGAGCCGGCCGAACGCCGGCCAAGGGGTGGCCAGCGCAGCCCCCTGGGGAGAGGGGAGGAGGTGATGTGGGGTTTGTTGGAGGTGGATGTGACAAGAGATTGAGGTGGAGATGATGGTGTTGGTGGTAGAGATGGGGGTGATGAGAAATCGATGGTGGTGGTGATGTTTGAGGTGGTGAAATTGGGAAAAGTAGCGGTGGATGTGGCGGTAGAGGAGGTTGGTAGGGGTGGATTTGAGAGGGGAAGAAGATAGTCGTGGGATTAGGGAGTTGGTAGAGATTGGAGGAGGTGAGATTGGAGGAAAGGGAAAGTAGGAGATGAAGGTGATGGCTTGGGGTTTGGCCGGAGGAGGGGCCGCTGGTCGCCGAGGGCTGGTGGTGGAGGTCGTTAGGCTCGGTGGTGATGAGGGTGGTCAGCTAGATGGAAAAGAGAGAAAGTGAGGGGAGAGAGATTTGAGAGTGTGAGAAAGTTCTGAGGGAGGGAGGAAGAGAGATTTGAGAGAGGGAAAGAGGAAGATTTTGTGAGGGAGATGGGGGTGCTATCGTTGGCTGGAAGAAAAAGAGGAAAAGAAAAAAGAAAATGAAAAGAGAAAGAAGAAGAAAAAGAAAAGAAGAGGAAAGAGATTGAGTGGGAGAAGATATTTTGGGGTAATTTTGTGTGAAGGAGAAAAAAGGAAAAAAGAAAAAGGAAAAAGAAAAGAAACGAGAAAGAGAGAAAGAAAAGGAAAGGAAAGGAAAAGTAGAAAGGTAAAGAAAGAAAAAGAAAAAAATATTCGGGTAATAACTCTAGATCCCGGAATAAACCCAAAAACACCGAAAATGCTGAAAAAATAAAGTAACTCAGAAAATTCTCTAAAAAATTTTTAAAATAGAAAATTTTATCCTGAGGTACATGGTGAAATTAGATTCAAAAAATTCAATCTCATTTTCAAATTAAAAATCCTGAAATCAACTGATGATACCGGCCGACATCAAATCCGGTCAATTTTTGATTAGTTCAGAGAAATCTTCAAAAATGTATTAAGATAGCAAGTACGACTCTGAGGAACAGTATGAAAACAGATTTTAAAACTTCAACTCCGTTTGTAAATTAAAATACAGGAATCAATCAGCGATGCCTGTCGATACCGATTTGAAGATTTTGCAATTTAATTCAGAAAAATCCATAAAAATCATGAAAAATTAAAATATTGAAAAATAATTTTTAAAACTGAAACTGGTCAAATTTGATTACCAAAAAGGTCAAATCAAGTAGGACACTGGGATTGGGTCCCGGTTCGGTTGACTCTGAGTCTAAAAATTTGAATCTGACACCAAATAATAATATAAATAACCACAAAGTAAAAAATATATACAGAAAAAATCAAAAAGTATGATCAAAAAATCAAAACACATATCTAGGTACGTATTCTGGGGGAGCGGTGTCACCTTACAGAAAATTCGTCCTCGAAATTTTGATAAGGGGAAGATGAACACATAAAAGATAGGGGCGAGGATTATACCAATTAATATATAAATAACTAAGGTAATACTCACAAACCGACTGAACAGTGACCTTTGGACTAGACATCTCTGCACTTCCAGCTGTATAAAGCTTTGATATCTGTTAATAAGAGAATGTTGCCAGAACTTCAGTAGACTGACCCTCTCTGAATAATATGAAATGATCTATCTTCAGAACTAGCTAAACTTTCATTACCTGAATTTTGTTAGAATTGTCGGAGGATATTTCTTTTGAAACGACTTGACCAAAGAATACAATAATGTCTATTTAGAACCCATACTTACTCTGTTGGGCGTGGAGATGTTCCTGGCAAAAAGTCCGAAATAAAATTATAGATGTTTTGCATGCTCTCTGTTACTCTAGAAGTAAACCATATTATCGTAGATAAAGAAAACTGGAGAAGCTGATCGCAAATAAATAAGTGAAAATAACTAATAATAACGAGTTCTGAATGCTAGCGCTGATTACTCTAAAAGGCCTAACTAAGAATTTATAAGAACCTTAGAGTCTTAAATACTGTCTTCTGGTTGATAACCCAACTATAGATCAATTCTGAGAATACCCAAGCTACGTGAAGCTGATTGAAGAGATCATTCCTGGAATAATATAAATAGAAAACATCCTAGCTTTATCTGACAGAAGCCCTGAATCGAGAAATTCATTTTACTCCTTGAATAGTGGCACAATTTGTCTAATTATATAAGTGATGACTATCCCACTTTCTTTACTGATCTCGTGGTGCGTCCATACATATAAGAATAGACTGTGAAGCCAAAAAACCATTTGATATAAGACAATATGGTGTACTAGAATCAAAGAATACCGGAATAGAGTTAGCGTGAACAACATTTGTCCTGTCGCTACATTACCAGTCTATCCATATCTTATGTTGGTATAAAGACGACGGGAACCAGGAAATGAAAAGATGGAAAGAATTCAGGAATCAAAGGAAGGACGATCAAGAAGAAATAGATAACTTTGCACTTGTAATTGGATTGTATAACCAAGACTCATACATTCCGGTTGCAAATTTATTTATCATTAATTTGCCATTTAGATGTACTGAATGAGTGAGAGCCTAGGCTATGATATCATCCTGTAATGCCCCGATTATGCGAATACGGAGACGTTACTGCAACATATATACGCAGTGCAAAAATATTCTCACATATATACGCTAAGCATCAGTACATGCAAGAATCAGAATAGGGAAGCATGTGATGCATAATACATTCTAACATAAAAGTACAATTACAAAGTTATCTCAGAATGTGACATAATATTACAAAGATATTACATCGTTGATATACACAAAAGTGAGAATACAAGAAGACATACAAGTATGAACAGTACAAAAAGATGCTCACGAGTCATAAAAGAAAACTTAGTGTATGGAATACATGTGCAACATGAGTACTATGAGGAGATCAGGTATTACATTCCCGTAATGTGATAATCATGAGTCAAATATTAAGCATGACAGAAGTCAGGTAATTACTGAAAAATACCTAGAGAGGGGGTGAATAGGTGTAATTGCTAATCTAACAATCTTTTTAAAACTAAGGTAGATGAATGATGCAACAATCTCTCAAAACAAGACTAAGAGCCGAAGACCCCGTGAAGGGTTCTGAACTCCTTCCTCCTGATTCCCTTTGAATGGGTTAGAGGTGCGCAATGCAACCTTGTTGTATGAGAATTGATCGAACAAAGAATGAATAATATGCAATGATGAAAGGCACACAATATATCACAAGTAAAGAAGATAAGATCTCAAGAAAATAATTGAAAGCAAAAAGTGCAAGTGAAATTTAAAGCAAATAAGGACACAAAGCAATCGCAAACACAAGATGTTTGTTTCAAGGTTCGAGCCACCGCTCTACTCCCCGCCTTCACCTCCGTGAAGGGTTTCCACTATCCACCGAGGACGCTTACAAGGTCTACCAAAGACCGGAGCACCGAGCTCCACCAATTACAAGAACTCTACCGAAGAGTTATCTCCACAAGAACAAGAAGAACACAAGTAACCAAAGTGATCACAACAAGATCACAAAACTTCTTACAAACTCTCACTCTTTTACAACTTCCTTATAGATTGAGTAGGGAATTTTGGCTCTAAGAAGTGTAGTGAGAAAAACTCAGTTGTAGAATGATTTTTGCTAGAGAGCACAACTGAAAAACAAGCTCAAGAAAGAATGAAAAATGTAGAGCTTAAAAACTTTTCTTCTCTTTTAAAAACTATGAAAACTTAAGGATTTTTCTTAGTGTTTTGCAAGAGCCTATTTCCCTCTATTTATAGGGAGAGGAAAGAGTTAAAAACAATTTATTTTTGGCTTATTTGATCTGAAAAAGATCTCCAAAAACTTAGAAAAAGTCTGCCAAAAACAGATTAAGAAAACAGAATTCAGATTGCACCAAAGAGGAAAGAGCCATTGGCACTTTGCAGGCCTGACGGTCGACCGGTCCGGTCGGCCGTCCGCCCTGCTGGCAAAGAGCCGTTGGACTTGGGTCGACCGCTCGGTCGACCCAGAAAACCCGAGAGCAGAACTGCTAACAGTCGGTCGACCCGGCGGTCGGCCGACAGACATGTACAAGCGTGCACGTCCTGATACAAGCTCCGGTCGACGGTCTTGCCTGAACCAGAAAAACAGCAAGAGATAAAACTTAAAATTTTTGTAAAAACGTTTTGAAGTAAGGATAGATAAGTATCATGCTAAACAAATATACATACATGATTTAAACATGATATTCATTATGTAAAAAGGTTGGAGTCGTGTATATATACCAAGGCATGAAACTTAAGGATAAAAACATGAAAACTTGTATACATAAATGTGTGTGTATCCTAAAGCCAATTTTCAAAACTTAAACTTTAACAAACTATTTCTTACATTGGTTCTAAGGACTACAAGTTCTTCAAGTGGACTTCTCCATATGATCTTGCAAGCTTGATACTTGAGCCCGAATTGAGGTGACTTGAGTCAAAACTACTTCCTTTAAGGAAGAAAACTTCTAGTTTTATTAGAACCCTGAAACACACTTAAACAACAAACATGATTAGTACAAATAACTATATATGTTTTGTAATCATCAAAACACACTAAAAACGGGTGATTGTAACCTTGGGCCAACAATTACATGCAGGTGTTAGGTGATAACATGCAAGTATCAGGTGTCAAATAACCATCATAGTAAGAGTTAGCATATCAGATGAAAGCATTTCAAATAATAGCATGACATGTGATAATTGTCATACAACACAATTGGAAAATTAGTATACAGGAGATCGGTACGAATACCGAAAATAAAATAGTTTAAGGAAAGGTTTCAAACTCTTCGCAACTAGAATTAAAATGATTAATTAAACTATCAAGCAGACAAAAGGGCAAGCAAGCCAGCGAACATCCAAGCACAGCTAAGCAAAACTGGAGAGAAGCTAACATACAACACTAGACGGTATCACGCTCAGCGTGATTATCACTCGCGGTACAGCTAAACACATACGACGAAGTAAGCGTATGAACGCTATGCTATCACACGTGGAGAAGCCGCGCTCACGATGTAACTAGCTCGAACGAAATTAGCGGCAAAGTGCTGAGTGCTAGATTCGCCTACCAAACATAGCATTAAAAAAGTCCAGAGGACTTTAATAAATCTCTGAGAGGTTAAGCCTGGAGGTTATAGTATAGAATCGCAGAGAGGATAAACCCGAAAGCCGGAGTACCTGCATAAAATATTAGTACCACACAAACGCACATAAATAATAATAATAACAACAAGCAAGAGAACTGCCAAGCGGTTGAGCCTGAAGGTAGGGCAAGCATGAATATAGCTAAATCGTGCCTGACGTGGATGGCAATTACGCTCTGCTCGCAGCCACACGGAGAAGTTAGTAAAACTAGAAGGTTTAAGTCCGAAGACTGAGCAAAGCAGGAATATAGCTAAGTCGTGTCTGACGAGGATGGCAATTACGCTCTGCTCGCAGCCACACGGCGTAGCTAAGCTCCCTCCAAGTTAGAAAACCCAGAGGGTTTAAGCCCGAAAGCTGTAATCTAAAACCGCAGAGCTGTTAGGCCTAAAGGCTAACGACCACGAACGGTCGGCCTAGCATAGTAATAGAGTAATATCACAAGTAGTATACATATACAGGAATTAAACTACGCCATTACAAGCATTCATCACACCGATACAAATACATCACACCGAATACAAATACACAGACCGACTAATTGAGGTTTAACCTACACAGAAAAATACAGAATTTAGAAATAGAGAATAGAAATATGCAAGGTTACTCAATACTACCGCTATAGCAAATGACTATGCGGGTCGTGATCCACAAGGAGGGACTGTGATAGAAGCTTTTAAGTAAGTTCTCTTTTTTATTTACTTAAACAGGTTAAAGATCTTTCCTCTTAGTCTTAAAAGAAAAGGAAAAAAGCGTTAAGTTAGAAGATGAGACGAAGAAAGAAGAAGATGATGTAAGATAATGTTGTTGGTTTTTAAAAAAGAAAAGAGAACTAAATTAAAAGAACCAAGTAAAAAGAAATAAAGGAAGAATGGTTTTGAAAGTAGGATTCTAAACTAAGAAATGAAACTAACGAAAAACTAAAGAACACTTACCTCTTCGACGCTTGCTTACTTTAGATCTGTTGCAGCAATTCACCTTGGCTTGAAGGCGAGCAAAGCATGACATAGGGGATCTTCCCCATTTTCATTCTAGACTATGAAATAAAGGTGCAACCTAAATTAATTTAGAAATATATCTCCATCATCATAAGCCATCTGTGACACTTGCAAAGGCAAGACATAATCGAGGCTATCAGATTCATTTGGATTACAAGAACCTCATAGAAATGTAAAAAAAAAAAAAAGAGGAAGAAGAACATAAAATGCAACTTTCGATTGAAATAGAGTAACAATGAAAGAAAGGATAAAACTTACACCGGTGTCACTTCTCGATATAACCTTCTTCTCTTTCTATTATGAAACTCCTCTCTGATCTCAGTTACATAAATAAAAATAAAAAAATTACATAAAATAAAATATAAAATCCTAAGTTAAAACTAAAGAACAACCTACCCTATACTCCCTGATGAAGTGGTGCGCCTTTAGAAATGAAGGTTTTTATAGTCAAAACTGGGTAAGGGAGAGCGTACGAAGATAGGGACAAAATCTCTTGCCCAATAGAAAAGATCTTCTGATAAGATTGGAGATAAATTTTTATTTTATCCCTTGACCTTCAATTAGATTATGTCTTATCTCTCTGAATCTTCTTATATACATCCCAATTCTTTAGATATCCCTTTATATATTAATAGGGTTGCCTTTGAACTTCTGAATTTGCCTCCATCTCAAGATAACCAAATTGATTCTTCTAAATCCAATTTTAACTGTATTTATTTGGCTTTATCTTCAGTAACCAAATAGCTTTAACTAAATCAGAATTTAACTGTCTTTTATTTTGTCTTATCTTCTCTCCCTTTATTAAGACAATCCTACAAAATAAGGCATTAAGATAAGAAATTAGCAGGATTATTACAAGATAGATGTAGAAGTATAATAATAGATATGCAATAAGCGTGTACAATCACCGATATAAATACACAGTCCATAAAATACTATAACATAATCCTAGAGTACAGATACACAATCCAAAAATAAAACACCCATCGAAGCGGGAAAACCCACAAATAAGGCGAGAACACTCACCTAAAACCACGAATCACGCAGCAAAATCCTGAAACTCTAATTAACCAACGCTCATATGCCATCAATACTTGTTAAAATATAATAAGAAGAGAGAGAATTAAAGGATAGAGGAGAGAGAAACAAATAGGGAGGGGAGAGAAGCAATATGCCCTGACCATGGGTCGGGGCCTGGTTGGCCTACGACCAGGTGGTCGGTGCAGCCCCCACCCCCCCGGAGAGGGTGAGGAGGTGATATGGGCTTTATGGGAGGTGGAAGTGAGAATAAATGAAGGTGGAGATGATGGTGTTGGTGGTGGAGATGAGGTGATGAGAAATTGATGGTGGTGGTGATGTTTGAGGTGGTTGAATTGGAGAAAGTGGTGGTGGATGTGGTGGTAGAGGAGGTGATAGGGGTGGATTTGAGATGGGGAAGAAGATGGTGGGGGATTAGAGAGTGGTGGAGATTGGAGGAGTTAAGATTGGAGGAGATAGAGGTGGTGGCTTGAGGTTAGCCGGAGGAAAGGCTGTTGGTCACCGGGGGCTTGTGGTGGAGACCGCTGGGCACTGGTGGTGATGAGGGTAGCCGGCTAGATAGAAAAGAGAGAGAAAGAGTGAGGGGGGAGAGATTTGAGAGAGTGAGAAAGTTTAGAGAAAAGGGAGAAGAGAGATTTGAGAGAGGAAAGAGAGAGATTTTGTGAGGGAGACGGGGGTGTTGTCTTTGGCTGGGGGAGAAGAGGAAAAATAAAAAATAAAATGAAAGAGAAAGAAGAAGAAAAAAGAAAAGGAGAAGAGAGAGAGTGAGTGAGTGGGAGAAGATATTTTTTTGGGGAGGGGGATTTTGTGTGGAGGAGAAAAAAAGAAAAAGGGAAAAGGGAAAAGAAAAGAAAGAAAGAAAGAAAGAAAGAGAAGGAAAGGAAAAGGAAAAGAAAATATTTGGGTAATAACTCTGGATTTGGGAAATTACTGAAAACACCGGAAATGCTGAAAATAATAAAGTAACTCAAAAAAGTTTCCAAAAATTCTCTAAAATATAAAATATTATCCTGAGATACATAGTAAATTTGGATTCCAGAAATGCAATCTCATTTTTAAATTAAAAAATCCTGAAATTAATCGGTGATATCAGTCGACACCAAATCTGGTTGAATTTTGATTAATTCAGAAAAATCTCTAAAAATGATTAAGATAGAAAGTATGATTCTGAGGAACGATGTGAAAATAAATTTAAGAAATTCAACTCTATTTATAAATTAATAATCTAGGAATCAATCAACGATACTAGTCGATACCGATTTTGAAGATTTTGCCATTTAATTCAGAAAAATTTTAGAAAATCTTGAAAAATCTAAAATACTGAAGTTTTTGAAACTGAAATCGGTCAAATCTTACTACCCAAAAAGTCAAATCGAGTAGGACACTGGGATCTAATCCCCGGTTCAGATTAGGACTGACTCTGAGTCCAAAAATTCAGACCCGACACCAAATAATAATATAAATAATCACAAAGTAAAAATAAATACGGGAATAAATTGAAAAAAATTATAAAAAATCAGAACAAAAATCTAGGTGTTTTTCGGGATGGGGTGTTACAGATTTACTTCTAAAAAAAGAAAAAAGAATTAAAGAAATTTGAGAGTCCCAATTATATTAGAACAGAAGAACAAGAGAAAGAAAGAGAGAGAAAGAGAGTTTTCATAATTTGAGAATTATAATTGTATATTATATAGTTTGAGAGTTTCAATTATATAAGTACAATAAAAAGAAATAATTAAAAAGAGGGAGTTTTCATAATTTGGGAGTTCTTATAATACCATGACAATAAAAATTAAAATAAAACTAATTATTAAAATATGAAATGATAGGGAAAAATAGAGGGAGGACAAAAGGGGAATAGAAAATGTGCACGTGCATCATACTATTTTTGCTTTAAAGAGTATTGTAGATGGAGATTTATAGATATAGATAGATAGATAGATTGTAGATGTGTGTGGGTTAAAAAGGCCTAGCTGTTGGCCCAGAGGCCTTCCACTTTAGTTTTGATGATGATTAACTCATGTAGTTATAGTATACTAATAATCTTGTGATATTTAGTTTCAGATATTTAACCAAGATATTAGTGGGTGATTAGCTTCAACAAAGGTATTGGAGCTTTCACATGGTGATTCAAGAGGTCGAGCGTCAAAGTTCACATCTAGCACTCGTTGGAGTCAAGCTCAGGGAATCCGTTTGGATCGAGTCAACTTGGAGACAAGAAGGCTTCCGTTAGATTTAGTTTAGATCTATTGTAAAGTTTAGATAGTGTGATATGCTCAAGTTCACAACACACACTTATTTTAAGTTTCATGTTTATGGTTTTGGTTTTCGATTTAACTGATCTTAGTTTTCATGAATAGATAGAATCAAAACAAGTTTACATGGTTTAATGTATATTAGATTTGATCTATATACATCTATGCTTCATCTATTTAGAAAACTTATTTTGATAGTCTACTTCATGAGTTGGAGTTTTGTATTTAGACAAAACTTATTTTTGGATTTGATGTCAAAAACATAGATATAATACCTTTCATGTATATTGGATTCTATCCATATACTATATGCTTCAAAGTTGTTTAAATATCATGTTTTTGTATTTACATGTGTTTTGGAAAAATCGGATTTCTATTTCAAAAATTCTATTTTGGAAAATACAGAATTTGGTTTAAGGCAAAATTTCAAGTCATAAAAATGATTCAATTAGTTTGAAATATGTGTTGAATTTTTGTCACACATATTTATATTCGAAAGTATTATACAGAACTAATTTTTGTGAAATTGATGTGATTTTATGGGATTTAATTAAAGTTAAAAAAAGTCAAGTTTTTAAATCCTGAATTTGCCCTGCCAGGCTCTGGCGGTCGACCGGGACGGTCAACGGGACCAGTGGTCGGTCGACCGGACCGGTCGACCGATGTGCACAAGACGTGCACAAAGGCCAAGTGATTTGGCCGGTCGACCGTGCGGTCGACCGACTGAAGTCAGCCCACTCTCGGGTGCGGCCGGTCGACCGGGCTGTCGACCGTTCACTTTGGCCCGGTCGATCGGGCGGTTGACCGGCCAGAGAGCAGTTGCTCTCTGGATCTGGCACGGTCGACGGGCGGTCGACTGGAGGGCTCAACGGTCACTTTTTTGACCGTTGGCCGGTCGACCGGAAGGGCAAAAATGCCCTTTCAGCTGCCAACGGGCAGATTTCAAATGGGGTTATAAATACCCCCATTTTGAATTGGTTTTTAACAAGATTTTTGAAGAGCCAAAATTTCTCATATTCTCAAGTATTTAATACAAGTTTTCAAAAGAGTTTTTAAGCCTAAAGATTTCATTTATTTTATTTTAGAGGGTTGGAAAATTCAAAAAAAAAATCTTTGGGATTGTTTTTGATCTTCATTTTTATATCAATTCTAGAAGTATTCCCAAGAGTTTTTCTTTGTGATTTTGATTTTTGAACTCTTTATTTCTCACACTTGAGCTTATCTAACTATCCTATCTATAGGATCATTATTTTTGGGAAAAGATTTGGTTTGCGGTTGAGATAGACCACCAAGTTGTAAACTTTCATTGATTGTCATATCCCTCTAGTGAGAGGTGATTGAGTGATATCCCTCAAGTGTGAGGTGATAGTGGAAGTGGTATTTGGCTCCATCTAGTGAGAGGTGGAGATTGTGTTGGAATCCCTCAAGTGTGAGGTGATTGTGTTTGAGTGACTTTGCGCCTTGCCTCTAAGTGTAGAGGTTGTATTTGTTGGAGAGAGGAGTGGCTCCCAATTGTAATTGCCTCAAATCCTCAGTGGAGGTTCCCTGCTTGGGAAGTCCTGTGTGGACGAGTTAGTGGAAATCCTTCTGTGTGAAGGCGGGGACGTAGAGCTGTGTGCTCGAACCTCGAAACATATCTCGGGTTTGCGTTTGATCCACTTTCTCTAACTCTCTCTCTCTCTTACATTGTGCATTGATTCATATTGTCATATTATATACATGCTTGGTTTGTTTGTGTGCCTCACTTGTGTTTAACTAAGAGAGCTTCATATAGCACCTCAACTCTTATTCAGAGGAATTCAGAGGAGTTAGTCCAGAGCCCTTCACCGGAATTTGGCTACACTCTTTGGTTACACTAAGTGTGTTACATTAAGTTTTTAATTTCCGCATTATTGTTTATAGATTAGCCATACACCTATAACCCCTCTAAGTGTACTTTCAATTGGTATCAGAACCTACGCTCTTGATATTAGGTTTAACCACCTGGGAGTGTGATCTTGGTTCTAATCTATCATTTGCATTTGCACGCATATATTTGCTCTCATGAACTTCATGACCCCACCTATATTTGATACTTCCAACATTGTTGTTTGGAAGGCTAGGATGTCCATGTACCTAAAAATCTTAGGCTTGCATGTTTTCCTTGCCGCTACCAGAAATCCTATCTTGGTAATAGCAAGCATATAGAGGCCAATGCACTAGCCCTGAGGCACTTAGAAGCATGCTTAATAAAGAATATCTTATGATGGTTTCTAACTGTAATTCCGCCTTACAGTGTGAAACACGTTGACCTCCTCCAAGCTTCAATTGCCAATCCAAATGGAGAAGGAATCTAGTGAGGATGAATCCGAACAACGATGCTACTGGTCCAAGGGAATGACTCCCTTGAGGTATATTCGGAATCCCAACTAGATGATTGTGCTAGTTCTTCCGGCGATGATCATATTGATACGATGCTTTGAATGAAGAACTTTCAATTATTTGTGAAAAATTGTTAAAAAAATATAAAGCTTTGAAAAGAAGAGTTTTGGGCTTAACCAAAAAAAAATGAAAACTTGTCTTCTAAGCTTGATGTTGCTTTGCAAGAGAGGGATGAGATTTCAAGTGAACATGACTCACTTAAATCCCAACTTGAACTTGCCCTTAATGAAAACAAAATTTTGAGAAGTAAAAATGATTGTGAAAATGTTTTGAAGAAAAATGAGACTTTAACTTCAAAACTTGATTTTGTCTTAAAAGAGAATGAATCCTTAAGAAATAAAATTGCTTCTATTTCAAAGGATTTGGATTTGGTTTCCAAGAAAAATATTTCTTTGAAAAATGATTTAGATTCTCATGTTTGCCATGCTAGTGTAGCTTCACATTCTAGCTCACCTATTGCATGCTCCACTTTATCTTCTAGTATTAAAAATGATATAAATGTTTTGAAGAAAAGTATTGAATGTTTGGGCTCCACTTTGAGTCATTGTGCTATGAATCACTCTCGGTTGGAATCTATGTTTCGAAAGAAACAAGTTCCTCCTATGCATGCACACAAACCACGGCATACACATGCTCCTCACGTTCACACCCATCACACAATGTATGCTCATGTGTACACATGTACACATTGTGGACGTAAGGGCCACCTTGCTAAATTTTGTTATGATAGGATACATAATTCTAATTTAGCAAATAAGTTTGTTTGGGCTAGGAAAGGTGCTAACCCCCATGGACCAAAAGAGTATGGGTACCAAAGACCACTCATATTTTATTTGATATAGGTGTGGGCTCTCACTTGACGTGAGAGTAATGGTGCCTTGAGGTGGATGCGTTTCGAGCTTAAAGAGGACTATTTGGATGCATCACTTTCAAGGGGAGTTTGGTGGGAGGACCACCTCGATTTGGAGATATAGAGATGTACCCTCATGGTTTTTGGTAACGATCTCTAACTCCCATTTATGTTTACATGCTTTTCATATTGTTGATTTTTAGCATGTCTTGTTTCATGATTAGTATGTTAAATGTCATTATTATTAGACTTGTGATGTGCATGATTAGTATTTGAGACACCCATGTTAATATGGATTTATATTTAGTGTTCTCACTTTTGTTTAGCTATTGTGTATATCATAGATCTAATGCATGTGCATTTACATAATGATCATATGTATGTTCATAAGTTTTGTTTTGATTTCTATGCTTCATGTTTTGATTACATGTTTAAATGTTAATTTTCATTAAAACTTGGATATATACTTGTACAACTAGTGAGGCACGAATAGATTATTATATATTTGTACTTGAATGCTCATTTGTACTCATTAGATGTACTAGTATAGTCTAGTTTTGATGATTCATACATTTTGACTTATATTCTATATTTTTGACATGTTTTTCATGTTTATATTTAAACTTCATGTATATGTCTATTTTGTCTAAACTAATAGTTATACATATATATCCTTGAGCCACTTGCCTTCATGCATATACTTTTGTGGACTCGTTCATGTTTGGATGTGTATGTATACTCTAGTTTGTACAAATCATACATATGCCTTGAAGTTGTATTATTTTGTTGAAAATTAAATTTTAATGATTTTCATGTTTTGAAAGGAATTTCACATTGAGCCTATCGCCTATTTTCATGACTATGTCTTTCACAAAACTTTGTACACTCACATTATTTGATGCTTTCCCATGATTTTGTTTTCATGAGTATTATATGTGCTATATAGATTTTGAGTGACATTGGTTTAGTGATTTTCATATTTTATGGAATATATTCTTATTTTATTCCTTACTTGAAGGATTTCGTACTAGTTTACAAGTTATCATTAAACTAGTTACGGTATTCTTCATATGGTAGAGTTTTCAAACGTGTTATATTATTTTTAAACTTATTTTTTAAAACCCCTACCCTTCCAAGGGCGGCTGGTTGGGCGACCATGCCTTATATGCTCCTTATTGAAAATCTATTTAAACATGTGCATGAAATGCGTGGTAAGAAGTATGAGTTATACACTTGATCTGATTTGCTTTCAATTGATATCATTGTATCTTTTCAATTGGTATCACTATTGACATTCTTTTTGTATACTCATATAATTTTTTTATATATATGTATGCTTACACTTCAAATAGTATCAATTTCGATGGGTATTTAATTTTCATATATATATATATATATGTATTTTATTTGTGCTTACTATATCTCTATATCTTTGAGCACAAATTTTGGTTTTGCTAAGCTTGATTTCTTAAATGACTATTATATTTCAATTGATTATTTTTCAATTGGTATCTTATACAAGTTTATGCATCATTTTGTTTGGTATTTCATAAAGAGGGAGAAAATTCATATTTCACCTTTCAATTGGTTTTGTTTACCTTTGGTATTTTACTCCACACTTTATATTGAATAATGATTGAAAAATGATATTTTTTTTGGTATCATACGCTCCTAATGAAAATTATTTTCAATTGGTATATGTTTTCATTATTTTTCAATTGGTATATGTTTCATTTTCAATATTGGTATCAAACACATATATTGATATTATTCTCTATTTGGTATCTTTATTGTAAAATGAGTTAAGTGTTTAACCAAAAAGATTGTTTTATTTTTTCAAATTGATATCAAAAGTGTAAAATATTTTCAATTGGTACTAATTTTTACAATTGGTATCAAGATTACCTATATGTTTACATCTTTCAATTGATATCAAAAATTTTTTGGTTGGTTTCTTCAAAATGTTTTATTTACTTTCAATTGGTATCTTCAAAAAAAAATTTAGTTGGTTTACCTATTTGTTTATCATTAATTGATATCATGATGTTTTTATGTATACCTTTGCACTAAAATTGATATATTTTTTCAATTGGTATCATAATGTTTTGATTTGATTTCACCCCTTATTGATTTTTTTGTTTCGGGCAAAAAAGGGGAGAACATTATTTTATTGTCTACTTTAACCCCTTTGTTGATGATTGACAAAAGGGGGGAGAAGTATTTGAGTATATATGCATGTTTATTTATAAGTTTATATCAAAATTTATTTCATATTAGTATCAAGAGAGTTTGTTTTATGTTTTGTTGATATTGGAGCATGGATATTAGTATCAAGAACATATTTTGTTGTTTTATTTTATTGATATCAAGAACTTTTATTAAAATTTTTATTGTTAGTATCAAGAGCTTTTATTGATTATCTTTCAATTGGTTTCAAGAGCTTTTATTGATTATCTTTCAATTGAAATTTTTATTGGTATTAAGAGCAATTACTTAAAGAACATGTTTATTTTAAGTTTATATTTTCAATTGGTATTTAAGACATGTCTATTTAAAAAGAGAAAAGTAATTTATTTTAAAATTTTGGTATCAAGAGCATGTTTATTTCATTATTTATGCATGTTTATGCATATTCATGTTTAACATTCGTTACATATCTTATTGTTTATTGCTATGCATGAGTTAAGGGGGAGCTTCTTTGAAGCTTAACTTTAATCCATGCATATATAAATCCATGAGTTCTGTCATCATCAAAAAGGGGGAGATTGTTGCCCAGAGGCCTTCCACTCTAGTTTTGATAATGATTAAGTCATGTAGTTATAGTTTACTAATAATCTTGTGATATTTAATTTCAGATATTTAATCAAGATATTAGTAGGTGATTAGCTTCAACAAAGGTGTTTTGGAGCTTTCACATGGTGATTCAAGAGCTTGAGCATCAAAGTTCACATCTAGCACTCGTTGGAGTCAAGCTCGGGGAATCGCGTTTGGATCGAGTCAACTTGGAGACGGAAGCTTCCGTTTGTTTAGTTAAGATTTAGTTTAGATCCATTGTAAAGATTAGATAGTGTGATATGCTCAAGTTCACAACACACACTTGTTTTAAGTTTCATATTTATTGATTTTGGTTTTCGATTTAACCGATCTTGGTTTTCATGAATAGATAGAATCAAACAAGTTTACATGGTTTAATGTATTTTAGATTTGATCTATATACATCTATACTTCATCTATTTAGAAAAACTTATTTTGATAGTCTACTTCATGAGTTTGGAGTTTTGTATTTAGACAAAATCTATTTTTAGATTTAATGTCAAAATATAGATATAATACCTTTCATGTATATTGGATTCTATCCATATACTATATGCTTTAAAGTTGTTTAAATATCATGTTTTTGTATTTACATGTGTTTTGAAAAAATCGGATTTCCATATCAAAAATTCTATTTTTGAAAAATACAGAATTTGGTTTAAGGCAAATTTTTCAAGTCACAAAAATGGTTCAATTAGCTTGAAATATGTGTTGAATTTTTATCACACATATTTGTATTCCAAAGTATTATATAGAACTGATTTTTGTGGAATTGATGTGATTTTATGGGATTTAATTAAAATTAAAAAAGCCAAGTTTTTAAATCTTGAATTTGCCCTGCCAAGCTCTGGCGGTCGACCGGGACGATCGACCGGACCGGTCGACCGATGTGCACAAGACGTGCACAAAGGCCAAGTGATTTGGCCGGTCGACCGTGCGGTCGACCGATTGAAGTCAGACCACTCTCGGGTGCGGCCGGTCGACCGGGCGGTCAACCGTTCACTTTGGCCCGGTCGACCGGCCAGAGAGCAGTTGCTCTCTGGATCTGGCACGGTCGACCGGGCGGTCGACCGGAGGGCTTAACGGTCACTTTTTTGACCGTTGGCAGGTCGACCGGCCGGTCGACCGGAAGGGCAAAAATGCCTTTTTAGCTGCCAACGGCAGATTCCAAATGGGGTTATAAATACCCCCATTTGAATTGGTTTTTAATAAGATTTTTTGAGAGCCAAAATTTCTCATATTCTCAAGTGTTTAATACAAGTTTTCAAGAGAGTTTTTAAGTTTAAAGATTTCATCTTTATTTTGTTTTAAAGGGTTGGAAAATTCAAAGAAAAAATCTTTGGGATTGTTTTTGATCTTCATTTTATATCAATTATAGAAGTTTTCCAAGAGTTTTTCTTTGTGATTTTAATTTTCAAACTCTTTATGTCTCACACTTAAGCTTATCTAACTATCCTATCTATAGGATCATTGTTTTGTGGGAAAAGATTTGGTTTGTGGTTGAGATAGACCACCAAGTTGTAAACCTTGCATTGATTGTGATATCCCTCTAGAGAGAGGTGATTGAGTTGATATCCCTCAAGTGTGAGGTGATAGTGGAAGTAGTATTTGTCTCCCTCTAATCAGAGGTGGAGATTGTGTTGGAATCCCTCAAGTGTGAGGTGATTGTGTTTGAGTGGCTTTGTGCCTTGCCTCTAAGTGTAGAGGTTGTATTTGTTGGAGAGAGGAGTTGCGTACTCCCAATTGTAATTGCCCCAAATCCTCAGTGGAGGTTCCTGTGTGGGAAGTCCTGTGTGGACGAGTTAGTGGAAATCCTTCTGTGTGAAGGCGGGGACGTAGAGCTATGTGCTTGAACCTCAAAACATATCTCGGTGTTTGCGTTTGATCCACTTTCTTTAACTCTCTCTTTCTTACATTGTGCATTGATTCATATTGTCATATCATATACATGCTTGGTTTGTTTGTGTGCCTCACTTGTGTTTAACCAAGAGAGTTTCATATAGCACCTCAACTCTTATTCAGAGGAATTCAGAGGAGTTAGTACAGAGCCCTTCGCCAGGAATTCGGCTACACTCTTTGGTTACACTAAGTGTGTTGCATTAAGTTTTTAATTTTCGCATTATTGTTCATAGATTAGCCGTACACCTACTCACTCCCCTCTAGGTGTACTTTCACTAGCAATGGGTCGAGTTTGAACACGGACTTGGCCAGTACCATACTCGATTAAACGGGTATGAAAATCGATGTTCTGGACCCGACCCCAAATAGGACCCAGAGCCGTTTACCTGACTAGTAAACGGGTTGGGTCTAGTTTACTTGAACCATACGCGTTTAATTAATAACCCTTACCCCCTCTCTCGGGCTCTCTCTCTCTCACCGTCGTCCTCTCTTTCCTCTCGAGCGTGCTCTCTCTCTCTCTCTCTCTCTCTCTCTCTCTCTCTCTCACTCCTCGTCGGGCTCTCTCTCGCCACCTCCCTTCCTCTCTCTCTCTCTCTCTCTCTCTCCCCCCCTCCCCCCCTCTTGAGCTCTCTCCCCTCGCCGCCAATAAAAATCCTTTTTTTACAACCTTTTCAGATGAAATTAACCAAAAGCATAATCGGCGATCTTCATAGCCCCCCCCCGGCTTACTCTTACTCTCATTGTCTATCGCACATTGTTGACGATCTCTCCTGCCACTAGCCACAAGGTTGGGTTAGCTACAACTCTCGTTCTGCCCGATAACTCTTCCTATAATCACACAAATTCCTTCCCCTCTCCGGCGGTGCCCGCCACCAAAATCTAGGGGTTTTTTATGGGCAGATAGAAGGAAAAAAATGAAGGTCATCTGCTGCTTCGGCGGCGAGTTCGTGAGGAAACAAGGGAAGCCCTTCTATTTAGGGGGCAAGACTCAACTAGTCTCTATCAATTAGGCCTTAAGCTTCTGATTGCTGTTGTCGAATATGGCAGAGATCTGCAGTGCTGAACCGAGCTTCGTCGACCTCAAGTTCTAGCTCCTCATCGGGTTCAGGTAATCAAGTTTGGACCCGCGGGTAATCAGGTCTGAATATGAGAACCAATATTTTGGACACACTGGTTATTGAGTACGGGTCTGGTACCTGTAACGGTAATTAGGTTCAAGTTTGATAACTCCTGTTCCTACCCCGGACACGACCCGTGGCATGCCTAGTGTATACTCATGTATAAGAGCGGGTTCCAGTTGTTTGGATTCAGGGATTGAGCGGATTACAAGAAAATTGGCACTCGGTTTATTTCAGAAACTAGAAGTCTTGAACCCTTAGATTCCGGGCTGGGCACGGGCGGGTTCGGGCTAAGTCAGACAAGATGCAGACCAAAATTGGATGAGTTTTCGGATCCGAAACGGGCGATTTTCTGTTCCGGCCGATTTCCGAACCGTATTTCAAAATCTTTACCCTGTAAGCCCTATTCGTTTATTTTTATGCGTTATGCAGCTCTACCGTATTATTTTTTCCAGAGAAGCTCGAGAAGACTGTTGCCGCTGCTCCCCCAATCTATTCGGAGATTCTCAACTCATAATAATCATCACTGTAACAAAAACTTTCATTCTTTCGTCGATATTTTCCACTTGATTTTATAAAAACCGAAGCTTGATAAATTCTATCCGTCAAGTAATCTTCTCCATGATCTTAGGTCCTTCGTCTGAGAAGCCCATTGCTGGAATCAGTTCAAGGATGGCTCCGGTGGATTACTCACTGTTCTTTATTTCTTCTCTCTCTTTTTTTTTTGTGTTTTTTTTATGCTTTCTGTTATTGAACTTGATATCTTTAGATTTTGCTAGTAGGATGCTGTTATTGGACTGACTGATGTTTGCTAATGGCGTCTGCAGCCGGAAGAGGAGGATTTCGAGAGGAAATTGAAGAAGGAACAGAAGGTTTTATTCTATCTTTTTCTTTTCCTTTATTCCCCCCTCGTGGATGAATTGTGGGTCAAAATGCTGCCCTTGGGTGAATATAGCTACAAATCTGGCTATAAATATTTGGTGCGACATGCGCTTGAATATATTGCGTTGGGTTTATGCTATTATTAACCAACTTATCTTTTGCTGTCATCTACTAGTAGTTTTGAGTTTGCACAATCTAGTAACCTAGAAAAGAAGTCATTTATGTGTAAAACATGCTTGCATTGATCAGGGCTGTCCCAAATATTTCGGGGGCGTTGTATGAAAATTAAAATTGGGCCTTTGTAACATAATTTCTCAAAATAATACCTTCTATAGAAATATCAAAACAATGAAAATCTGCACCAAACTTTCATTTGAGAAGTGCCATTCTTCTTACATGTTCAAATCATCGATCAAGCTTTCATAATCAACTTTTTCTAGAAGTTCATTTTCAATCGCCATCAAAGCTAATCCATTCAATCTTTCCTGCGGCTTGCTTGATCTCAAGTAGGATTTCAATGATTTCAATTTAGAGTTTTTTTCCGCAGATGCAGCAGTAACAAGAATAGCCAATAATATCCTATATGGAATGTTTGCATTTGGAAAACAATTCACTCCCTTCAAGAAATTTAATATAGCAATGGCTCTCATTTTTTCTTTTGGTAAAAGCTCCTGTGGCAGCAATTTCAATTCAATATATAATTCATTCCCATCAATATCAGATTGCTCATCTTTCTTAAGAATGGCTTCAAGATGACTATAACAAGATTTCAAATGTTTATCATCCAACGAATGTAACTTATCTGAATTGAACAAAAAGCCAAAAATACTTTCATATGCTTGATACTATTCAAACCTTCTATTCAATGAAACAATAGCTTGGTTTATTATGTATAAGAAATAATGAATTCTAAAGTATTCCTCGGCTGCTTCAGGAGCTGATTGTGATGGCTCATCAACATTTTCATCAAAATGTTTTTTTTTCTACGAATCACACACTTTTGAGGAAACACTGGATCAATTGCCATTTCAATAACAACTTCTTTAGCAGTAGCCATGGCATGTGTAAACCCAGTTTCTCTATACTTTTTTTTTAAATTTTTTTTCAATCCTTTCATTTTATCTATAGCTACAGTAGCAATTCTATCCTAATTTCAGATAGCAAGTAACATTTAAGTCCATAAACAACATGAATCTACTTTCGGATGACAAGAATGATTCAACACAACTGAATAATTTAAAATCAATAGGATTTTTGAGTCAACTGATTTTAGGTACAATCATTATAAATTCCTAGCAAAAGACAGCTTTAGAGAAAATAAAAAATGTAACAACTGACAGGTAGGTCAGAAGAATTTAATACAGCTAACATAAAAATTCAAGCAACGTCAAAATTCAAGAATAATCTTCTCTCGAGCTCATATAAACAATAAGCGACAACAACACACGACCGAGACACAAATGTAGCAGCAAAGATTTCTGGAAACAAACACATTAAAGGAGGAAAAAATTGAAGGAAAAAACTACAGAACATAGTCAGATAGAATTGTTAATAGTTGAAAATGAAATATTCACTAAAATTCAATCATTAACCAAGTAAAAAATTCAAACTTTACACCAAATCCAACACAACCAATCCATAATTTCCCATAATTCTATTATTTCTATAAAAAACATATCACATAAGCGGAATTCCAGAATTGTTCATCAAATTACTGGTCCAGCACAAAAAAACAGAGAAAATTTTGCAGCAGATTATAAAAAATCCCAAAAATAGCGAAGAAAGTATTCACTTAGTTTCTGCGACGTGATTTATCGCCTTGACGATTGCAGTGTCGAGAAGATGAGATTCTGCGACAAGAATGAAAACAAAAGGCCATATCGGACTCAAAATGGGGATCAAGATGGAATTTTTTTTGAGAGGCAAAGCTAGAAGAGGGGAGAGCAAAGACAGCGAGAGTGAGAGCGAATGACTTTTGGTTTTCCAAATTTTCTTTTTAATACCTATATATAGGGCAGAGCGAGAGAATGAGAGCGAAACGACTCTTGGTTTTTCATTTTTATAATACTCTATATACCCGGCTCTGCATATGGGGCCCTCTTAGCAGTGGTGCCGTGAGCGGTTGCTCAGGGCTCTCTTGCTGAGAGCCGACACTGGAATTGATGCAAACTCTGCTTCTTCTGCTGCACCTTGTGTTTTTTGCTAAAGCGATTGACAAGCATTAGATGTAAGGACGTTATTCTATGAGCCATTCAGGCTGTATTCAATGCATGTAACTATATTTCACATTTGGTTGGCAATGCACTCTTGAAACATAGTAAAGTTTTTTTTTTTTTTTTTAAATTTCACTTTTATAACAGATTCACAAGAAATCTTGTGAATAGGGAATTTCAGTATTTTTTTGTTCTCTCTCTCTCTCTCTCTCTCTCTCTCTCTCTCTCTCTCTCTCTCTCTCTCTGTTTTCACAAGAATGATATAGTTAGAAGGTGCACAAATGTTCAACTTTCATTTATGAAATTAAATTGATATTTAAACTGTTGCGCTGGAATAAAATTGATTAACCTCGCTATTATTCTCAGTTTTCCTCTAGGACCGGGGCTCAGTTAATTTCGGATGAAAGTGGAACTTGTTTCCAGTTTCATAAACAAAACCAACACCACTCAGAGACAGTTGAAGCTATGGGTGAATCTGTTACCATGTTACCTTCACTTTTATTATACTATCATCAGTATATTCACACATACCTACAATTTCTTGATTACCCATTTTGTCACAGATGACATAATAGATTGCTCTGTTGTACACTTATTTTTTAATTTATTTTCTTGATGTATCGGCCTACTAGTTTTGGCCCTTGTTTAATGTCTTCTATAGAATGACTTCTCTTTTCCTGGCAGGCAAAAGCAAAAGAAGAGAAAAAACTGAAGGCTGCCCAAAAAGCAGAAGCTGCCAAACTCCACGTAAACTTAAGTTGTTGTTGTTGTTGTAACTTCTTTATTGTGAAAAAAAAGTTGATATTTATATGGAGTTATGTGATCAAATGTTTAATTTTTAATTTTTATGTGTCACCTGGTAGGCCCAAAAAGCATCTGAGGGATCAAAGAAAAATGAAAAGAAGCTTCGGAAGAAAGAAGCCAATGAAGAGAATCCTGAGGACTTTCTTGATCCTGTGACCCCTGCAGGAGAGAAGAAACAGCTTGCTCGTCAAATGGCTAAGGAATATAGTCCTAATGCTGTGGAGAAATCGTAATACTATTTTTTTTCTCTGAAGCTCAAATCAGTAGAAAATAGATAGGAGATACTAATTTATGTTTTGTTAACCCCTTGTCCATCTAGATGGTACGCGTGGTGGGAAAGATCAGGGTTTTTCGTGGCAGATGCTAGCAGCACAAAAAACCCTTTTACAATAGTAGGTGCCATGTTGTATCTAGTGCTAAATTTTGTCATGATGTGGATTAATTACACTTTGGAGAAATGAACTTTGCTTCTGATTGCTTTATTTAATGGAAAACAATGTTATAGTTAATCCGTGAGGAAGAAGGTTTTTGGTTTAGTTAGAAAGTCATGTATACTCATTGTTGTCACCAATTCATCTTTGTGCCTAAATAAAACTCAAGTTAACCTGCTTGCGTGAAAATTAATGAAAGCAGAGATTTGTTCTGGCTACATTGTATTATTTACACTATATTTAGAAACATTATCAGTATATACACAAAAAAAAAACATCTTCTTTTAAAATTTTCAGATGCACTTAGTTTCTTCCCTTCAATGAAAACTGTAGTTCTTTCCTCCTGATAGAAGTATCTGATTACCTGATGACTTATTCCTTCAATATGAATTATATGATATATTCTGCAGGTCTTGCCTCCTCCGAATGTAACTGGGGCTCTTCATATAGGCCATGGCCTTACTGCTGCCATACAGGTTACTGAGATAACTTGTTTCCTTGTCTACTACACTTGTACCTGATTGTTTAAACATTTATTAAAAAAGTTTGATGTGGTATCTTTCGATAACGCAGGATACAATAATTAGGTGGCGCAGAATGTCTGGCTACAATACACTGTGGGTACCAGGAATGGACCACGCAGGCATAGCAACACAGGTTTTTGATATTTCTTTTGACCATCATTTTAATTGTTACCTCATTCACCTTAAACTTGTGATATCCACCAAAAACGTGCCACTTCTCGGTGTAGGTGTGTACTCCGTGGTATCAATTTCCCTTCTACAGTTTCTATATTATTGGGGCATTCTTGTCTAAATTACTGCAGCTCATATAACTGAGTATAACCTGCAAAATTCTTTACTAGTCCTATGGCGTCAGGTTGAAACCTTGACATATTTGTTATTTTCCTGATAGTTCTGAGTGTTTTCAATACCTTCTCATAGGAGTATGTTAACAATGTTTTCGGTGATATTAGTGGATGCTATTTGAATTGTTCCATTTTCACTCGTATTTTTGCTGTTGGGCAGATTGTACCTTTTCTTTGATCAATTTCGTGGCTTTATCTTTGACATATCGTGATAAAACTCTTTTAGGCAGTTAAATACTCAGTTCGTTTAATATGTAGCAGTGTGCCATCTCCAGAGAAGGAAACATTTCTTCACTATAAAGTGAAATTATATTTTGTCAAACTTTGTTATTTTGGATTCTTTTATTTGATCTGCTGACTAATCACCAACAAGGACACTGAATATATGTCATCACACATGTATTACAAATACAAGCTTTTGTTATTTTTATTGCATCCTCTGCTATATAGTTTGGTAAATTGATTGTATATATGCCTACATCATCATTCATATTTGATGACATTAGTAATTGCAGTTTTTGTTGAATATCTTAGGTGGTGGTCGAGAAGAAGCTTATGCGTGAGAGTAAATTGACAAGGCATGATCTTGGACGTGAGAAATTTGTGGCTGAAGTAAGTGTTTACTTTCTTATCTGTTAAAAATTAAAATGCTAATGGCTTCATGCCCTTTTCTTTCTATCGAGCACAATCACTTTTATCGTGAAGTTGCATCATGTTGGACACATCTTGAACATGTGTGTCCGACAAATGTATTGAACATGGAAAATTCTATTTTTACCGTATTGTTTAGACTTCGCCATGCGTCAGCGTTCCTCTGTAACCGAAATCTGATGTATAAAATGATTCTAATTTAGTATGCGGTGTTTTACCTTTATGAAGGAATTTTCCATGTCATATCAGCTTTTTGTTTAGTCAACTAATTTTTAATACCAGACCATATTGCTCGCGTTTAGTAGGTCTGGAAATGGAAACATGAGTATGGAGGTACCATTTTGAACCAAGAACGTCGGCTGGGAGCTTCTCTTGATTGGTCCCATGAGGTGTCATTCTATGAACCATAGTTGTAGTTTATCTCTGGAAACTATTTGATACTGTATATAACTTCCATCATATGGTTACTCATGTTTTAATATCCTGCCCTCTCAAATTTTCTATTAGTGTTTCACAATGGACGAGAAGAGATCCAAGGCAGTAATAGAGGCTTTCGTCCAGCTATACCGAGAAGGTCTGATTTATAGGTCTGCTTGATCTTGCCTCTTGTATCTTTTTTATTTTTGGATACGTTCTTGCATCTTGTTTTAATAGATACATATTGCTACATTATTAATTTTGCAATAGTTAGATTTTTATTCAACACCCTACCCCCACCACCCACCCCACCCACGCCCCAAACCCACGCAGACCCACCACCACGAAAACATTGTGAAATTTTCTTTGCTCCTCTGTGCTCAGTGGGAACCTTTGTTCTTTCATCAATTTCTCTTTCCTTTTTATTAAGATTTTCAATTCTGATGCTAACCTGTCTGTCTATGAATTTTAGCTGCTTTCCAGGTGATTTGGAAATCTCATGACCTTAAATCTTTTTTTTTTACATAGTAATTTATGGAATCAAATTGGTCCTAATGGAAACAGTATGTTATGGTCTTTTTGATATTTGTTAAGTTTGAAATTGTTGATATTCGGACAACTGCGATTCAACTTAAGATTGCATGAATGGCATCAGTTTGCTTTTTTATTTATTTACCTTTTTGAAGTTATAATATTTTTTTTTGAAGTAGTTCTTCAATTTACTGAATTAGGATATAATTATAATGCCTATAGTTCTTCTCTCCTGTGAGCTGCCTTGAACTTTCTGTAGTCTTGACTTACTTACTAGACAGCTATTCTAGTGAATGATAGGAGTATAGGGTTTCGTCGTGACAGAATGGTCTGGGCATGCGGGAAAGAGGACAATGAGTGCGCTGGTTAGGAGCGAAATAGTTAATGGAGTGACGGTGACTAGAATAGGCCTAAACGAACACGGATGAAGGCAATTAAAATTAATGTAATAGCTTAATTGACATGACCCGTAACAGAACTGAGTGGAAGAGGATTCACATAGCTGACTTGACAAACTGGGATAAAAGCTTTGTTGTTATTTTATATCTCAGCTGAAACTGCATTTCAACAGTTTTTCCCCGCGCGCGCGCGGGGTTGGGGGGGGGGGGGGTCTAGGTTGATATACTTTAGGTAGGGATGTGCAAGGAATAATCTAAGATATAGGAATTCTAGAAGGTAAAGTAGAACCGGAGAAATAGGAAGCTAGGAGAAAATTAAATTGAGGTGAAAAGAGAGGTATGGGTGGGATCGAGCCACCGTTTTACTCAATCTTCAAGGGTATGGGAGAGAAGAGGAGGTAAGGGATAAGAAGAGAAGGCGTCAATCCCTTAAATCAATTATTTCTATCCATTTGGTTTACAATAGTGCCAAACTGGTCTAAATCAGCCAAGAAACTGATTCAAATTGGGTGAATAGTTTGATCATTTTGTCTTGGTTTCAACTTTATTGTTGCTCGCTCTCACGGCAACATTTTCAAAGTGTTAGGTTGAAACTGGTTATAGAACTTTGTCAAATCTTTCATGGAGAAGGCCAATGCCATTTTAATGGAAGGGACTTAGATGGTGATGATGAAGATGTTGGCTTGAAATGTGCCAAGTCTTAGAGTCAATAAGGTAATTATGGGAGTAGTCAAGTGTTTTCAAATGAGCTTATGCTTGGGCCTCACTCATTTTTCCAAAATTAATATGCAATGTTGCATGTGTTGAGATTTACCATTTAAGTCCTCCATCTTTGGCTAGCAACAATTGAGAGGGGGACTAGCAACAATTAAGAGGGGCCTCCTTAGATATTGATGGAGCTTGTTTTTGGAGAAAACATCCACTTATTGAAGAATTATGACTTCTTTCAAGTTATTTTCTAAGATTTTTGATCTTTTCTTCATCTTGTCCTTCCCACACAAGAATAGTCAGCTGAGGAGTTTGGTCAATTGTTCGACACACTAGGAACAATGTGAATTATTTGCTATTGTTCATGAAATTGTATCTTCTCAATAAAATTTTAAAAGGTGAACCCATCATTATGAGAATAAGTGTTGTGCCCCTCTTGAATTTGAATCATGACCATTTTGCTTGGCTACTCTTCCTTTGCTAAAATAGAACAGTAGTATGCTCTTCTCTGTGGATTTATATAACAAATAAGAAAAACCAACTCATTATCACTATTTTGGTAATTATTTTTTTCCTGAATCATTGCCAAATATTTCTTGATATTTCTTGATACTTCTGCAATTCTGAGCTTTGGACATTAAACAAACTATTCCAGAATGCAGAACATGTGACTAGTGCTTACATATATCTCACTGAAACTGTCTTGATAGCTTTGACGATAGTACTACAACCTAGACCAAATAATCATATCGTCCTTTCCATAAATGGTGAGAACTGAAATTCCAATGATGGATCGATTGGTGTTCAATCATGCCCATAATCTCGTAAAGACTGATTAAAGGGATAATAATCTTGGTACTATTGTGCTAATGAGATATTTGCCATTGGCAACATGTTCTGCTAGCAAGCATGGACATAGACACATAGACACCAACACAAACATGCGATATGACAATTCCTTCAATGTAGACCACAAAGTCATGATGGACAATGTGTGTGTGTGTGTGTGTGTGTGTGTGTGTGTGTGTGTGTGTGTCCAAAAGTCCAGGCACATATTTTTAATGATATACTAACATACAAGAATTACATGTATGTTAAAATTTTAGCCTATCTTACATTCTGATGACTTTGCAAAAGGAGTAGGCGCTGGCTCTTTAACTCCACAAGTAGCTCAATAACTCAATGTATCTCACCTCTTACATTGAAATATTTTTGAACTTATTATAGTTTCATACAAGTTGATATATTTTTTTACTAAATTATAGACTTTCATACACAAGAGAGTAAATAAATATCTTAAATATGAAATGTGAATAGAGAAGTGTAAGAGAAATGTACATGTGCAAGAAGTATCTGACAAGTGTCCTAAATTAGAAGACACTCTATAACTGAGGACACATTTGAAAAGTGTCTGAGGAGCATCCAAGGAAGTGTCGGCATCCAACACGGGTGTCGGCGTGGTCGACGAATACTCGACGTGTCCGATAGGGGAATGACTTCATGATAAAAGTGTCACATAGATGTTCCATGTTTGTCACCATGTTTTAGAAAGCCTCTTGGGCGGTCGCCTAACCCCTGCTTATGCGGAGGTAACTCCCTTGTCGCTTAGGGCATAATTGTTGATATTACGCATTGGCAAGGGATTTTTTTTTTTAGAGCTACTCGTGCCAAGAAATGCCTTTGCTAGGCTCTCCTGCCTCTGTAGCATGTCTCCAATGGGCTCGCTATTGTCTTCGATGGGCTTGCTATTTCCATCCATTGTTGCTGTTGCACACGTTGTCTTTATGGGTGCGGAGAGGCGATGGATGTGTTAGGGCTTGATTCCATAAACCGTTGTATAAGAAATAAGTTGGTTTCGAGCTGCTTTAGATAAGTTAAATCCCTTTAATGGTTGAAACCCCACCTGCTTATTGTATAATAGTTAGGGCATGAAGCCCTAAACCATTCTCAGCTTTGCCACTCGCAGCGGTGGCGGGAGTGTGCAACAGCGACATTGCCATGACAAGGCCATTAGAGGCCTTTGGCAACAACAAGAAATGCTGATGAAGACATCTTCAAACAAATGTGATGTCCCAATCCCACATGTTTTATTTTTATATGAGAATCTTTCTACTTGGCTGGGCACCAGGTCCGCCGCTACACAACTCTATTTAAAATATTGCTCCATCATCAACATTGTGATGCCTGTAGTGTCAAAGAGCGTTATCTAGAAGTCTCATTTTAGTGTCAAGCTTGATGTCACAAACTGGACTACTAATCGTGATATGTTCCCAATTTCTATTTACGATTCTAATACGAGCAATTTCTTCGTGGACGAATGGCAGTTAATTGCTTCTTTGGTACCTGGTGGAATAGCTGGATAATTTATCAGGAAAGAAAGAAACAGTGATAGTCATATGTTACTGATTTGATTTCTCCTCCAATTATCTTTTTCTGGCTGCATTTGATATTTTGGCTGTAAATAAGAGTTTATCTAGCATTTTCTTACAAAACATTTTGGCCGTAATTCTTGTTGTCCTATGATCATACCAAATCAAACTGTTCTATCAGTCCCGCCTTTAGTGTCGTCAATAACGTCTTGTTATTTGCTTCTGTTTTTTTTGTAGGGATCACCGCCTTGTGAACTGGGACTGCACATTAAAAACGGCAATATCTGATATTGAGGTAATGCCAGAATTTTCTCGAGCCTCAGATTTAGAACTGAAGGTGCACTAAATTTTTGTACAGTCTAAGCAAACTTGTTGCCTCATTTATTAGGTCGACCACAAGGAAATCAAAGAGGAGATTCTATTAAGAGTTCCTGGGTATGAATCTCCAGTTCAGTTTGGTGTTTTAACAGCTTTTGCTTATCCCCTTGAGGAAGGGCTGGGTGACATTGTTGTCGCCACGACCAGAATAGAAACAATGCTCGGTGATACTGCAATTGCTATCCATTCAAAAGATTCCCGCTATTCTCATCTACATGGAAAATTTGCAATTCATCCATTCAATAAGAGAAGACTTCCGATAATCTGTGACGATATCCTGGTTGATCCTAATTTTGGGACAGGCGCTGTGAAGGTATGCCAAGCCGCATTCGGGCAAGGAAAATACCATCTCCTGCTTCACCAGAAATAATTTGATTGTCTCTATTTGCTCTGTTCATTATTCTTATAGCTAAATTCTTTTGGTGTTTCTTTTTTCAGATTACTCCAGCTCATGATCCTAATGATTTCGAAGTTGGAAAGCGCCATAATCTTGAATTTATTAATATTTTTACTGATGATGGGAAAATAAATAGCAATGGCGGTCCAGAGTTTGAAGGGATGCCACGATTTAAAGCTCGTGTTGCTGTGCTTGAAGCTTTGCAGGAGAAGGTATTAGTTGTGTACTGTGCAATGGCTAACTGATAATTGATGACTCACCTCAGTCACACAGAGTCTTTCATATTACATGACATCTTGCTTTATAGGTAGTTAGTTGTTATAGAGAAGTGCAAAGAAAGTAAGTGAGGACGAACTGATAGTTGATTCACCTCATACTCTCTCATATTATGATGACATCTTGCTTTATAGGTTGTTATTTTTGTAGAGAACTGCAAAGAAAATAAGTGAGCTAAAAAATAGCTTCTTTTGTGTTTTTTTGAAATTTTTGCAACAAATGAAGCATACAGGTACTTGAAATTTCTTTAGGTTACTGCCTAGGCACTCACATACACGCAGAGATATTTTATTTCTTTTCACTTTATTTGTATCTGCAGGCATTTTTCTCATTATACTTTGATTTAATGCGAAAGCTAACCGCCCATTTTTTGGACTTAGGCTATGACTTCATTTTTGTCAATTATTTCTATTACTTAGCTAATAGTTATATTTTACATGTAACATGTTTGTAACCTTAAATATTCATACAAGAGTAACCTGCAGAAAATTTTACTTCTTCATTTTTGTATTTTCGATCTGGATATTTGTTTACGGTGGGTTCTGATTGTACTGCCTGTAAGGTTCTGAGCGTACTGCCTGGAAGTATCTTTTGGAGGAACATGCTAGAGTACTATCAGCTTTTTTATGTTTAACAAGTTTGCTTCAAACCAATTCAAGCAGTACATGAACTAGATCAGCAATTTTACATCTTTTGAGAGAATACTTTATGTTCTAACTTTCTGTTCTTTTCTTTTTTCTTTTGTCAATTGTCTTGTGTCCTGTAACAAGGTCAATACTGAAAGCTGCTTCAGCAGCTGTTATGTTCTGCTGCGTAAAATATCTTGTTTTGAATTCTCTTTTGCTGCAGGAAAAAAGTCCATTTAAGACCTAAAGAGTGGCTGCATTGTCCTTTTTATGCTCTTCTTGATAGTTTTGTACCTAACACTTCACAGTAGGTCTTTGAAGTCTAGGCACCATTTTTGCAGAGGCCTCAAAGTAGTTCGGAACAACCTGTTGTATTATCAACTCAATGTCCTCTGGATGAGAACATGACTTTTAGACTTTTAGTACTGGACTCAGAGAACTATGTGCTTTTTTTAATAAAATATTTTGCTTATTTATTGTCTTTCAGCAAACAACCTTTTGGTAATAGTTTGAAGTATTGCTGACAAGTGATTTTCATGGAATCAGAAATTGTATAGAGGTGCTCAGAAAAATGACATGAACCTTGGTATCTGTTCAAGAAGCAATGATGTTGTGGAACCAATGGTAAAACCTCAGTGGTTTGTTGATTGCAATAGCATGGCAAAGGCAGCTCTTGATGCTGTCATGAGCAAAGACAAAAAGAAAATTGAAATAATTCCAGAGCAATATGAGCTTGAGTGGAAGAGGTAATTTTCAAATTTCCATTTTTGTTTTTAGCATTTCTGGTTCATTGGTTTCTATGACGTTTAGTTGAGATAAATATGAAGTTGAATTTTATAGATGGCTAGAGAACATCCGTGATTGGTGCATTTCAAGGCAACTTTGGTGGGGTCACCAGATTCCTGCTTGGTATGTAACACTGGATGATGACCAGCTTAAAGATATTGGTTCTTACAATGATCACTGGGTGGTTGGGAGGAATGAGGAAGAAGCTATATCTGAGGCTAACCGGATGTTCCCAGAGAAAAGATTTGAGATTTCTCAAGATCCAGATGTGTTAGACACATGGTTTTCGTCTGGTATTTTTCCATTATCTGTACTTGGCTGGCCAGATCAGACAGAAGATCTTAGAACTTTCTACCCAACCTCAGTTCTAGAAACTGGACATGACATCCTCTTCTTCTGGGTGGCTCGCATGGTGATGCTGGGCATGAAACTTGGTGGCGACGTGCCCTTTAGGAAGGTAATAAGTTTAGGCCCTTGCTGAGAAAATAAAGTTAATTAGGACATCAACATAGTATAGTGTAATATAACAAATACTAGCTCGGTTACAAATATATGAATCAACATATCAATAGAAACATGCAGTTAAGTGTCTGTGACACTCTCTTTCTTTTGGACTATGCCTCACGTATATAATCAGGGAAGTCAGTATTAAATTAATAGCATAGCATTCATGAATTATTATTTTTTCATACAAAATGCCATAGCCGGACTTGACCGTGGGACCTCCCACAACCCACTGCCACCCCTTTACTAGTGTGCCAGGCCTCACTGGCAGCATTCATCAATGATTTTGAATTACAGAGTTCTTTTTATAGCATTACTAGACTCGGTCCCTAGAAATTTATAAAGTAGACTTCTATGATAATATTTACGGTGGAAAATCTAAACAAAGTTCGTGAATCTATTAATGCTCATGTTTCTAAGAATCTTTATTGCATCATCTTGTTGAGAGAACTAAATACACCACCTGATATAGACATCCAGGAAGAGTCAATGATACTTGGTGAATGTCCTAATATGGATGAACTTTTCATGCAGAAAATCAGGAGTGCATAATTTAGGCGCTACAAGTTTTAATCGACTTAGAATCCATATTAGGATATTCTTAACAGTGAAATGCCTATGTATGAATATTCAGTGGATTTGGTTGCTTCTAAACCGTCAATTCCACCAAAATAAACTGTTCATTTTTTTGGGTCTTAGCTGACAAGAAATCTCCAATGCTAATGAATACAACATGTTATGTTTGTGGCATTATAGACGACGTAGTTCCATGTTGAGGGTCTGATTTCAATCCAATTGCACCAGGATAATTTGCCCTTGAATCCTTTTGAGTGTAGGCAAGTCGGCCTATATTACTATTTCTGTTATACTCCATATTTCCATATATATGCATACATATGCCTGTACCTGATTTGTTTATCTGTATAGATGACCGTGTGCCTTCTGCGTTCGCCCGAAAATTTTACTGACAGGATTGCTGAGGGCCATCGGCACCTTCATTTCAAATAACAAGCTTCTCATTGTGTCGATAACGAACCACTAGATGTTCACTCCGGCATAAGTATATATATATATATATATATATATATATATATATATATATATATATATATATATATATATATATATATATATATATATATATATATATATATATATATATACTGTGTGTGTGTGTGTGTGTGTGTGTGTGTGTGTCATTGTGTGTGTGTACTTGGTTACTGCTAGAAGGATTTGAAGCCGAATCCTTCCGATTCAAGATCAATGTTAGGTTGTTAAAATGGAAGATCCACGCCTTTAAAGTTGATCTACATCATTTAATGTTTCTAAAACTGAAAATAAGTGTTTTTTATGTTTTTCTACTCATGCATTAACTAGGCACAAAATGGACGGTCGAAAGTAGAACATTGCTTAGATCTATATGGTTTTTGGCATAGACATTCTTGATCCAATCATTTGATCGTGATCTATACACTTAAAAACCCTCACACACCAATTTTTGTTCGGTCCCAAATATTGTAGACGATTAAACTAAGCAACTCGATATTCAGCCCATCTATTTTTTGTGCGCACTTGATGCTAGGCAAAAAAGGTTTAAAATACTTTCTTTTGGTTTTAAAGCACTCTAAAGTCTAAATAATGTATATCAACTTGAACGGAGTGAATTTCAATGTGATTTTCCTATCATCGGATTTGGATGCTTCCAAATCTGATCAAAAGAAGCCAAATCTCTCTCTCTCTCTCTCTCTCTCTCTCTCTCTCTCTCTCTCTCACACACACACACACACACACACACACACACACACACACACACACACACACACACACACACACACACACATGCACGCACGCGCGCGCGCGCGCACACACTTTTTTCTCAATCTTCTCATTAACTTGCAGATGTGCTTTATAGACAGCAATGACTATTTGCAATGATGTATTTCAGATCTGTTTATTCATGGCTTGATACTCTATGGAAATTCATCTATGCATTTAGAAGCCCTTATGCTGTTTATGTTTTTGTGACCAAGAAGAGTACCTGAGGCTTGTCCATCTTCAGGTCTACTTACATCCAATGATTCGAGATGCACATGGTCGGAAAATGTCCAAGTCTCTGGGCAACGTTATTGATCCCCTTGAAGTAATAAATGGTGTATCACTAGAAGGCCTTCACAAACGGCTGGAGGACGGTAATTTGGACCCTAAGGAACTGCTCATAGCTAAAGAAGGCCAGGTAAAGGACTTTCCAAAAGGTATTGCTGAATGTGGAGCTGATGCCCTACGGTTTGCACTCATCTCCTATACAGCCCAGGTTCTCTCCCGCACTCTTCTGATCTTTTCTTTATCTTATCTTAACAACTCTAGTCTAAGTAATTTTTTTTTTTGCAGTCAGATAAAATAAACTTGGATGTTTTAAGGGTGGTTGGATACAGGCAATGGTGTAATAAATTGTGGAATGCTATACGTTTTGCTATGAGCAAGCTGGGAGATGATTATGTTCCTCCTGCAGTGCTTGTGGTGGATCAAATGCCATCCATCTGCAAGTGGATACTATCGGTCCTGAATAATGCTGTAGCCAAAACTATCTCATCTCTTGAAGCATATAAATTCTCAGATGCATCTTCTGCAGTATATCAATGGTGGCAAACCCAACTTTGTGATGTATTCATTGAAGCTATCAAGCCTTACTTCTTTGTGGAATCAGAGTTTGAATCTGAAAGATCGGCCTCTAGGGATGCTCTTTGGGTATGTCTAGATGTTGGTTTGCGCCTACTCCATCCGTTTATGCCGTTTGTTACCGAGGAACTTTGGCAGCGCCTGCCTCAACCAAAGGAACATGTGAGAGAAAGGAATCAATTATGATATCAGAGTACCCTTCAGTTATAGAGGTAAATATTTCTGTAACCTTCCTATGGTTATCTATAGATCTAAGGAATTTCATGATTTCATTATGCTTTGTGTTGTTAAATGTCATTTGCAGTCATGGACTAATGAACAAATTGAAAGCGATATGGAGATTGTTATTTGTGCGGTGAAAAAGCTTAGGTCACTTCGCCCACAAAATGACAAGAGTCAAAGGTACCTCAGAACTTTACTGGTGATTCCATTCCGGTTTTTTCCCCACCAGCCGTGATGCTTATTTTTCTGGAAAATGCACTGATATCACTTTATTTTCTCTTCTCAGACGTGCAGGTTTTGCTTTTTGTGGAGCAGC
The DNA here is from genome assembly GCA_038442645.1 of Agave tequilana. Lineage (NCBI taxonomy): Eukaryota > Viridiplantae > Streptophyta > Magnoliopsida > Asparagales > Asparagaceae > Agave > Agave tequilana. The sequence continues at coordinate 248,292 of JAVJIF010031343.1, forward strand.
TGATGTTGCGGACATTATTAAAGCTTATGAGTTTGAGATTGTAACTCTTGCTTCTTTGTCATCATTAAAGGTATTATCCCTTGTACAGTTAAAAAAACCCTTTAGAATAACGTACAGAGTTCTAATGAAACCAACCTGATCACTGTTTGTCGCTGATGGCTCATTGTCACCTTCTTGTCATTCTTTGACATCCCTCATCTCTGGTGGGAGGTCAAATATAGGAATGAGGAAAGCAGATTTAGGGTTTCATAGTATTTCTTTTTCCTTTTTTTCCTTCCTTTTTTTTTTGCGTTGAAGCAAAAGAGGGGAAGGGTCAACGCCAGTTTTAGACATTTACCAGTGGGTTTGGGTCTTGGATTTTGAAACAACCCTAACCCACCCGAACCTGATAGACTTTAATTTGGCGGATATGTCAAAACTGAAATATTGCCAGATTTGTTGGATTGGAACCAATATGTCAGTAACAGTACCCAAAAAAGGAGAAAAACACGTTCCCATCAAAACGCGTTTTATGCCTCTACATTTGAAACTCAATTAACAATTTAAAAGGAAATATGAGGAAAAAACATGTATTTTTGACAATTGTTTTGAAAATCCATTTAAAGCATGTTTGACCTTTTCTTTTCATTGTTTGAAAAGAAAATTCTAAAATCTTCTAATCTTCTTTAGTAAATTGGTATTTAAGTATAATTCAGTTGTATATCCATATTAGTAAACCTATTTATCCATCAATAAGATAAAATAGTCACAAAATTATTTATTATTTTTTAATATTAGATATTAATTTTGTTGAATATGTATATATCTGAAAAAATTAGGTAATTGACATAATGTAGTGTTCTTTTACATCCATTTTTTTGGAACTAAACCAATTTAAAAGACGATTTACTCTCTTCTGTTTTTTGAATATATTTTGCCTTATTTTAAAATACGCTTTTCTTTTGGGCTTAGGTTCCATGCTAAATCCTGATATTCCCGTTCCATTATTTAGCAAACTATGGTTAGGTCTAGAAAAATGGTGGCAATTTAAGGGCTGAAAAGGATAAGTGCTCTCTGGGGTTGGGGTTGGGCAACTAGTTTTGCATATCTAGGAATCTAATTCTGGACACTTTTGAGTTGCTTCATGTAAATGCATTAGAAAATATTGTTGGGTTTGTATAATTAATCTATTACCATTATGGAGCAAATCCTCAGTTTGCAAATAAGCCCAGTTTGAAAAAAAAATCAGATCAGAATTTGAACTATTTAAGTCAAAACCAACCTTATTTATCAGTTTATTTTTATAGAATTGCCCAGGGTATTTAATGTTTTATCCTGTTTCTATTCGAAACTGACTGAAGTTATTTTCTAAGTTGATTCTATATCTTTTAGCAAAAAGTTTAGATATCCACAATTTACTTAAGAATCAAAGGATGGAATATCAACAAACTAGACCGTTCTGGGGAAAAAAAAACTAACTAGAGGAAAAAAATTAAATTAGCTTTATAATCAATATATAGAAGATCAACAGAAATAGATGCCTCTCCAGAAACTAACAATGAAAAAATGGGAGTAACTAATAAGGGATTAAAAATAAAAACTCTGTTCCTACTGCCTCAGTCTTTCAACTCTTTCAAGATCTGCCGTCCTTTTACCCATCAAGCTGCTACCTCCTGCTACCTCCAACTCTGTTCCTCCTACCCTTTTTCTTTGTGGTCCTAACCTATTAAAAACCCTGTTTTAAATATCGGCCGAGTCGGCCGAGATATCGTCCGATATCTCCTTTTTTGCCTCCTGCCGATACGATACGGGGAAATCGTTCACCATATCGTTTGCAGCAAAAAACGGCCGATATTTGAAATACCGGCCAATAAATCGCCCATATTGGTCGATAAATCACCCGATATATTGCTCGATATGAAACAACTTATTTATTGCACGACTGCGTGCAAATGTACATTGTTTTTTACTGTCTTTGCAAGCATATTACATCATTTTTATTGGGTAGATGAAATCTATGACTCTAAACCAACTTTTAGTTATTGATATTTCATTATATATAGTGTCTGATATCAACGCCCAATATGCGCGCGTATCCCTGATATCTCCCCCGTTATCTGATATCCGATATGAAAAACTCCCATCCGATACGATCCCGATATCCGATATTTAGAACCTCGATTAAAAATCAATGTTTAAAAACAGTAGGCGGTTCTAGGTGCTCATAGTGGTGCTAGCCTGGAGCCTCCTAGATGTCGTCTTAATCAATGTGTAGATATAAATGACATGCTACCATCTACATAATACTGCATATGGGGCCACAGACATGCGATGCAGCTGCATATTATTCTTAGCTGCATGACTGGTTGCATAAGCCCATTCTTATGTGGCCAAGGGGAGTAATGAATATGCGGCCACGTAAAACATATGGCCCCAACTTCGTGGTTTACAAATGTGTGTAAATATTTTGTAAAATATAGATTTAAAGTAATAATATGAAAATTAAAACTAATTGTATTTTAAAATAGGTTTAAAATATATATTTTAAAAATTTAATTTAAAATCTTAAAGAATTATCACTGCAGAATGTAAAACTTTTAGTAGGAGAGACGATTAACAAAATATAAAACAAAATTCATCCTTAAAATTAACTCAACAATGTCAAAAATACAGTTTTAACTGAAAACCAGCTTGGTTAATTTCAATAAGAGTCTTAAAAGATTAGCAATCAATAACTGTAATTTAGAAAAGCGGTAAATACATTTAGAAACCTTAAATAAAACTTCATGAACACTAAGTTTAGCAGTCAACTTAAAAAGTAATGCAAAATTATTTAAATTGTTTCATATTATTTTGTAACATTTTGTTAAAACATTTAACAAATTTTGAGATTCTTTTGAAGATGTAGATACTGAAATGTCAATTTTCCAATCCAAATTTGCTTTAATTTTTGAACCGTTGCCGAACTGTAGCCTTGACACAAACTAAATAAATATACTGTTTCGACTATGCATGCTTATAGCTTAAGCATTTTTTTAGTCTATAACTTTTAATGCTGTCTCTTGAGCTTGGTTGAACTTTCTGCAGGTTTTACACAAGGATGACACTGCTCCAGTTGGTTGTGCTTTTGACGTTGTGAATGAAAGCCTGTCCATGTATCTGCAACTCCAAGGAAAGCTTAATGTAGAAGATGAAAGAGAGAAGATTAGGAAAATGAAAGAGGAAGTGCAAAAGTGAGTTACCACGATCATGCTTTGCGAATGTTTTTTTGTTTTCATAGCATAATGCTACTTAAATTCTCTATTATTCATTTCATGAATAATTTGTGAATATTTCCTATCATCATTTTTCACTGTTTAACCTGTGAAAGTAAACCAAAAATCTGTCAGCATTTGACTTGGAGACCAGGGGACATGATTATCTTAGGTATAGGTGATTTACCAATCCATATATAAGTGGACATGCATGAACCTAATGCCCTTTGGTGATTGAATTTATATTTCATTTTTTGGGGGTGGGAGTGAGGGGTGGGTGGTTCTCGGGGTGGCAAACGGGTTTCGACCCGACGAAACCTTTGATCTCTCTCCCAATCAGTGTTCTCTCACCGGATCTTTTTGTCTTTTCTCCTGTGAATTTGTGACGACCCAACCCGGTTTGTCCGGCTCGAGTCAGGTCGGATTACCTGAATAACTTTTGGGTTGAGTATGGGCAAACGAAACATGACCCAATGATATTCAGGTCAGGTTCGGGTAAAGGCTATATTCGGGTCGGTCAAATTTGACCTGACATGACCCGATTGCCACCCCGAGGTGTTTATGGGATTTATGATACATATTTGATTGCTACTGAAGACCGTATAGGATTCCTTCATTCGAGCGAAGTTTTTTTTTCTTAGAAAAAGTTTAGAAATTAAAGCATCTGCTTGTTTTCCGTCCAGTTTGGGATGCTCGTTGTAACTTGGTTGAAGGAGTTGATGTTTTGATAACTACAGAACTGAAGTGTTCATGAGCCTTTTTTTGAGGAAACTGTTCATGAGCCTTGTGTACAAAGAAAAACTAGCAGTTCCCCGACTTTAAGGATGATAGTACCAAAAGACCTTTAGACTATTGCAGAACACGAGCAATGCACAGGGTACAGACATGATCGAATAATGCATGGTGATAAAATATGTCAAAAACATTACAACCGCATTAGATGTATATCCAGGAAAAGCGATGCGAGAAAGGGAAAATGAGTTCATAAGAGGACCAGGAGACAAATGATGATGATTAACATATTTTCCAATTTCAGTGCATTATATAAGTACGAGTACATTACCATTCAAGGAGATGTTGATCTTATCATACCAAGATTAAAATGGGTGAAGGCTGACATCTCAACATTTTTTTTTGTTCGCATTACCCAGAAAACAACAAATGAAACAATTTTTCATGGAAGAAGTTTCAGAAAGTATTGTTAGGAACCTTTAAGCTTCCAAGTTCCAATTCACATCCAAAATAAAGTGAAACTTATTGTGAGTGGAATGAAGCTTTTTGGAAAGTTTGTGTGAAGATTTGTTTATACCTTTAGAGAATATTTATCCATGGCGATTGCTCATGTGAAAGTAAGTCTTGCCTACAAAAGAAATCTCAGCAGGGCCTGAAAGTTCACCAGATTTCCATGTGTAGTTATCAAGGCCCAACATCACGATATCAACCATTAATCTAAGTACATCGGTTTAAAAGTGAATTGAATTAGAAATGCCATTTTTGATGATTAGGTTACTTAAATGATTGATGCAAGAGATTTTACTTTGGGAAAAGTCTCTTTCATCATCATTATATGCAAAATAAGGGATTTTTCCAAGATAAAAAAACCAGTTAATATACTTTAAGCATCACTATCAAAATGATAACCTACATTGAGTGCCTATTATTTTATGCTTCCTGTGCAATCATTTACTCAATTTCTACACTCCAGGAACTCTTATTTTTATTTCATTGCTTTGCACCTGCTTTTGGTTTTGTCCATTCTCTTCCTAGAAACAGCAGCATTGTCAGCATAGCTTGGCCAGCAAGTACAAGCCCCTGGACAGCTTTGACACTGGAGCATGATAACAGTAGAGAACTCGCTTTCAAAGTACACATCCAGTTCGAACATAAATTGTCCTTGGATCCTATTCTAGCCTTTCATCTTGATCTCGATTAGATTGCCAACAATCACTTCCTTGCATAGCCTAGTATATAAAAGAATTTGAGAACTTGTAGTGGACACGGGTTGCATATTTGACGTTTACATCAAATGACACAACACTGTGAATGGTATATGTATTTTGTCAATCCATGTCATCAAAAAAATTGCAGACAGCAGACTTTCTTTTCTCCTAATGGATCTAGTATGGAGTAACCTTGCTTCTTAGATTGCATTGCTGTTGGTCACCTAATGAATTGCAAATTTTCAATAGAAGTTCAATGGAAATAAGTGCATTTGCGATGTCCTGAGAGAACTCTGTCTGACAATATTGAAGCCTCCAAAAGATAGAATCATTGTGCTGCCCCTAAATGGGAAAAAATGCAGTGGAATCTGTTATACCCAGGCATTTATAGGACCAACCTTCCAGAAGTGATTGAACTCGGTGTTTTTTCTATAGAGACAAACAAAGCATGAAAGTTATTCTCATTTGACAGTGAAATGCCACCTGCATCAACCACCATAGAGTTTATCTCATTTCAGTGGAGTGATGGACAGCACTTGCTATTTAATTGGATTAGGCAGGAAATTAAGCTCGGGTCTTGGGTTAGTGTGCCACTCCCTTTGATTGTTATATTCAGCAGTGCTAACTTGAAGAGTAATCATTGTCTTGTTTTGACTTACATATATGTTAAGCATAGAGTGGGGAAATCAATTCTCTTAGGTGTAAAACTCTAATTCTAAATGTTCGTTTGCAATGCATGAAGTGGATGAGTAATTCACCTGGGTGTGGAGTTTGAATTTTATCTTTTCTCTAATTTCCTAAATCCCTAGATTAGTTCATCCTTAATCCCATCACAAACCTACTTCCCCCCTCCATCCTATAGTAAATTTGGTATCAGACAAAATTTTTGAATTCTTCCACAAAAGTGTCAAAACCCCGGAGTTAGATTTTGATTCTGCCTTCTTTCATAGTTTTTTCTGAAAAAAGAAATAGATTTAGATCTCTCCCCTTCATTTTCCTTCTTTTCCAGTAGTTTTTCTTTTATCAACAAAAAAAAAAAAGTTACTGTTCAAAACTTTCCAAAATTTACTTCTAAGAAATTCCAAGAAAATTCAAAAATAGTATTGGTCATCGTCCTCTTCCTCATCTTTTTTTTACCCAAACCCAAAAACCATAAGCCTATATCTACAACCGTCATACTCCCCCATCTCTCAATGTTCCTCTTCATCATCTTCTTCATCCTTGTCTTCTCCTTCTCCTTTTCGTCTCCCTCGACCTCGCCTCGCCTCAACTTCACCCAAACCTATTCTCTCTGCCTCACCCTCACACACCGAATACCGCAACCACTCTCTTCCTTTCCCCTCTTTAACTCACCGACAACAGAGCCGTACAGGAACCCATTAGGTCTCGATCTTGAACTTGATATTAGATCTCGACAGCTACCTCCAATCACCGCCAGAGTCCTCGTCGAACTTCAACAATGCTTGAGACTTGCCGTTAACTGACTTTGTCATCACCACACCGTTCTGATGTCACTGGAGTCCTTTGTTGCCGGCCTACAATGCGTCGTCATCCCTGCAGGAAACAAGCAGGTTCTGGTTAAGGCCCAATCCAACCCAGATCTGCCCCACTGAGATCTGATCCGACCCACTACAACAGACCCCACCCGCTACAACCCCATGCAGACCCGACTTGCAACATTCTGCACCCTCAATTCGCTACACCATTTGCAAAAATCGACCTGTTTGCAGTCCAGATTTGGTTTTTCAGTCGTTCGAAAGACGATTCGAGGCATTTTCTGCGTTGGAATTCTGGACTCCTTTAAGTGTCTCAGTGGATCTTGAAATAGGAGTGGAGTCAACCGACCCTTCAAATGGCCCATAGGAATCTGAAATCGAACGTGGACTTCTCCGCCCAACATTAATTTCTGATTTTTTATCATGTCTTATTCTCGATCATCTTATTCTCATCAATCTTATGGTCATAATATCCCCCCCTAAAATATGTTTGCGACTCCTTCACAACAACATTGTTACAATCCTCGCAAGTTGAGTAATGTACCATGTTTTTGGAGTTTTCATAGTTCATATGGACATGAAACTTGGATGGCTGACTTGGAAAGGTTATTTTCTTATTCTGATATGACAGATATGCAAATGTATTTATATGTGAAGTGTAGGCTCAAAGGAGAAGTTGAAGATTGATGGTGGAAAAACCACTTTCCTACTCATTCATGGAGACTTTTGAAAGTTCTTAGAGATCGATACTCTTGTTATTCCATGGTTTTCCACTCATCGAGGAGATACTGGGACCAACAACCAAGTTGACCTTGCCAACTGTCTAATCTCTTGCAACTCAACTGCCAACTTTTACTGAGAGAATACCTACGCGAGATATATGCAACTATGTGAGAAAAGAAGTTGGATAGGGAGCCAATTATGCTCGAGCGCAAGTCAAAACCAGCTATGCTCGAGAGCAAGTCAGATCTAGCTATGCTCGGGCACAAGTCAGATTCTGAACCAACTATGTCCGAGTTAAAAGTCAGATCCAGAGTCAGATCCTGAGCCAGAGCTAGAGGTACATCTAGAAGAACCAGAGTTAATGTCAGAATCAACTCTAGAACTTGAGCTTAGTTCAAACGTTGATCTAGAGATTTGAGTCCAAGCTTGAACCTGAAACAGTGCCATCCATTGAGTCAGAGCTTGTACTTGAAACATCGTTTGATCCAGTACCACTGGCTAAGTCCGAGATCGAACTTGAATTAGTGCTTGAACTCGTGCCACCGACGGAGCCTGAACTCGAGCCAGAAGAGAGCTTGATCCAATGCCATTACCGTCAGAGTTGATCACCTTTTTGTCCAACAAATCATCACAAAATTCTAAATATTGGATATCAGGTTCATATCGGTTTGGGGGTTTTCATATCAGATATCGAATATCGGGCGATATATCAGGGATATGTGATCATATCAGTGTTTACATCGAATATTCTATATATATATATAAATTTTAATAACTTAAAGGTAATTATAAAGTTTTTAATGCCATCTATTGTATAAATGTGATAACAGGCTTGAAAAACATTTAAGTACATACGATGCAATAAAATACTTATCTAAAATTGGATGTAGGAAAGAAAGAATAAAAGATGAATATTTACTTTAAGTTTAAATCTTTGAGTAAGAGACTAACCTGCAAAAAACAATAAATATGCATAATAATTAAAAAAACAATAGATAAACAAAACAAAATATGAAAAATATTACCCATTCCAATTCTCAATCTACCCTTAGCAACATAGATAAAGTGATAAACCAAACATGCATTAAAAAGATTAAAAAACATCATAAACTATAAATATTTAATAAACATTTTTAAATCTCAAGTTCTTAATAATAGCATAATGTAACCCAACAAAAAGCATAACGGATTGTTCCAAGTTTCTAACCAAAATTATCGAAACCAAGTCTTAAGAAAGTTATATAACATCATAAACAATACATAGTAGCAAGGTTTCAACTAAACAGTAGCAAAAGTGGAATGAGTAATCCCAAAATCCTTAATTCTAATCTTCAACCCTCATCACTCTCTTGTCAACTTTTCTCTCTCTTTTTGTCTCTCTTCCCTTTTGAGTGGCTACAGGTTTGGAAAGTTTAGGGTTTGATTGGATCTTTAGGGAAAATAAAGATGAGTTTGGGCCCAAAAGCTTGATTCCTTAAGAAAGAAAATCCAAAAAAAAAAGCCATATTGGTCGATAACAGGCAATCTGCCAATATATCGGCCAATATCAGCCAATATTGGCTCAAAACGATATAATCGATTTTTTTCATCATATCATATTGTTTTGGGCCCAAAACCAATATATCGGCTATCGATCGTTAATAAATCTGAAAGGGGAGGAAGCAATTGATTTTTTTGAATCTTTATATGCGAAGTATAAAGTGAGAAGTAATTCTCTTAGTTACTTAATTCTAAATCTTCATGTACAATGCATGAAGTGGGTGAGCAATTCATCTAGGTGCGAAGCTTAAATTTTATTTTCCTCCTAATTTTCTAATTCTCTATATATCCTCAATCCCACTACAAATCTTTGTTTTTCACCTTTCGTCCTGCGTCATTGATACTCTTTATATGAAAACGAAAAGTGTATGGTGAATGCATGTGTGACAAAGGAATTTCAATATGGATGATACATGAATTTCAGTGACTGATACTCTTTATTTGAAAACTAAAAGTGTATGGTGAATGCATGGGTGACAAAGGAATTTCAATATGGATGATACATGAATTTCAGTGACTGATACTCTTTAAAGTGTATGTTGAAGGTGGGTGGGTGGACAGGTGGTTGGGCGGGTCAAATCCAATTATAATGCACCTCTTAAATGGGAATCCACTTCTTTCAAATTGATCTCTGTTATTCCGTGTATAACAGTACAAAATTAAATGATTTTTAAGTTTTCTTGGCTATGCATCAAGTAGGCACAGAATAACCAGTTGAAAGGAACATGTAGTTTAGAGTTAAGGTCTATAATGTTTCCAACCCGACTATTGGTGTGCAAGATTCTTAAATGTGTAGATCATACCAAAGGTTTGTATTCTAAATTTGTATGCTCCAGACCATTGATCTGATTGACATGCTTTTTTCAGCCTTTCCTTTGTGTCTGCATGATTCATTTTGTGAAAAAGCTTAAAGCAAATCATTTTTTTTTTAATTTTTATGCACTTTAAATGTTGTATATCAACTTGAACACAGTGGATATTCAATTTGGTGTTTCTATTGGGAGAGGCTTTAATATTCCCAAGACATTTAGCTTAGTTATGTTTACTTCTCAAAGGATGATGTGCAATGAGATTGGATGATTCACTCTGAAAAGTCTATTAACAAAAAATCATGAATTTTTTTAAATAAAAGTTGTAGCGCGATCTTGAACTTGGGTCCTCCTATTACCTAATCTAATATCTTTGCAAGTGGGCCAGGTTTTACTATTTTGAAAAAATTGAACTGTTTTTGGACAATATAGTTAATAAATCTTGCATTACGTAAGCTGGAAGTCTAAACATCAGTATTCTAAGAGTCGTTTTCATTATTCGTGCGCTCCAACTGAATAATGATTAATCAGATTAATCGGGATTAATCGTAGATTAATCAAAATTAAATATTTTAATATATTTAATTATATTTATACACAACTACATATAAATATATACAGTTAATTATTGAAAATGCCTAAATATTATACAAGATAATATGTAGATGTGAGGTTATAAACCATGATATGATGAACAAGACAATACGAATAAATAGTAAAAAAAAAAGAAGTAAGAGAACTCATCTCTTCACATTAGTAATCTGATATTTCAAATTTTGCAACATAAATATAAATCAAAGAACTTACCTGCAAAATAAGATTAAAAATTAGTCAATTCATCAATCAAAATAATGAGTTTTAAAGAATGATGGAGAAAATTATTTAAAAAGTTAATTTGAAAAATAATTAAAACAATAAAACATAAGTATCACTTTATGCAAAAATATACAATAATAAAATATTATAATTATCTACTATTTAATAAATAATAGATTAATTGGGCGCTTAATTGTTTTGTACTTGATTAAGCGCCCGATTAATCGTTTTGGACTTGATTTAGCGCCCAAGCGCATCGTCAGAACATACAATAATAACAATCAGTATCGCTTGGTATTTTAATCAATCTCTTCCAGTGTCACATATCACTGTCAGTTCATACCAGAACCCGCACTCCAGATGAACCCATCCGGACATGACATACGGGTACCATTATCCAAACGAGAGAGACCAAATAACAAGCGTTCCTGACGTCACTATTGTTTATACCATTTTATTATGTTAATTGGAAACTCAATGGTCAAAAAGTTCTAATCAGGTAGGTGTATCCCGTGCATACCCGGGATAGCTTTGTGAGTAATTATATTTTTATCATGTTGAATGAAATTGATTGCTTTATTTAAATAAAATATGATTACCTGTAAATCACTATAATTAGAATATGCATGATTACTCAATAAACATGTCCAGTAAATTAATAAAAGATTGAGTAATTAAAAGATGTTGATAAAGAAAATCTAGAATTATAAATAAATTGATATTCTAAATATGATAGCATAGATAGTTGTATTTAATCACTTTGAGATATCGATCATGTTAATATTGAAATCATTATAACAAAATAGTAATAAATTGACACATGTCCATGTTAACTATATCACTTTGACACGGTCACCGATACATGAATATTCTATTACTCTGGACCATTATTATTTTATATACTTGTATTACTGTTACACGGACATTGTTATTGTCTTTACTTGTATCATCTAGTACATTGGACACTCCAGTACGCTGGACATTGTATTTCATATATTCACTTGTTACACTTGACACTATCATTTCTTGTACATGTATCACTATTACACATAATTTTATATCATTACTATCAGTTTATATGTCTGGGCTGTGCTACCAAAAAGAATAGGTAAGTCACTTTGGGAATTATGTTATTATCGCCAATAAAATTATATCATTTATATATTATTCTCAATATGCGTAATATAATACAATATTATATGTTTCTAATTAAATTAGTGTGTAAGTAACATGTAGTAAGTTTTAATTATTATATATTTGTTGTTTAATCTAATAATAACAGTAGCTTAATGGTGTCATGATGAATATGAACATATAGATATGAAGTATGCAGAATAACCATACTAGGGTTGTGATGATACAATAACAATGTCTATAGGGTACACATGAAACATAAAGCATGAAATGCAGAGTATACGTGTACATGAATAGTGCGTCACCACGTGAAGTGTAACACGTATTAGGAAGTGTAATAAGATATACATGTGACATGATAGTGAATAAAATATCAAAAATAGTAACAGGTATAACTGAACAGTAATATACATGTATCGGGTAAGTCATATTATTTATACAATAATAACAATCAGTATCGCCTGATATTTTAATCAATCTCTTTCAGTATTTCATACCACTGTCAATTCATACCAGAGCCTGCTCTCTAGACGAACCCCATCCAGACATGACATACGGGTACCATTATCCGAACGAGAGAGTGACCAAATAACAAGCGTTCCCGACGTCACTATTGTTTATACCGTTTTATTATGTTAATTGAAAACCTAATGGTCGAGGAGCTCTTATCGGGTGAGTGTATTCCGTGCATACCCGAGATCACGACCTTAAACAAACCCCTGGTTGCTGAGATCAGGACTCCCACTAGGGCAGGAGTAAGAAACAAGAGCTCAATGAGCTATATAAAATACAAGCGGTAGCCAGTACTACCACGTCTCATGCAGTGGGACTAACAATGGATCCAGACATCCACCCGATAAGACCTTGTCAACTGTCAAGTCTCCTCCAACCCCATATTGTATTTATTATATTTGAACTACATAGTATATTAAGAATTAGAACAGTGTATGATACAAGTAATAAGATAATAGAACATAAGCTCAATTGATAACATGAAATATTACACAGGCTGCCAATGATTAGGATTAATCGGTCGATTAATCGACTGATTAATTCGATTTTAGAACACTATTAGACATAATTTTTTATTTATAGATGTTGTAAGGCATGCATGTTATGATGAATAAGGAGACTTCCACTGAAATAACCACACACACATGTTCATTTATAATTTACATGTACGTGTTTGTCTATTTATATGTGTATATGTATGTCCATAAATGTATATGTACATAATATATGAATGTATCTGTAAGCTTATGACAAGGTGCCAAGAGAGATATTATGATGGACATTGATGAAAAAGGGAGTCCCCATCAAATATATTGACATAATCAGGGACATGCACGATGGAGTAGTGGCAAATGTCAGAACTTGTGGATGCATAACAAATGATTTTCTATCACAATTGGATTGCATCAAGGATCTGCATTGAGTCTATTCTTATTTGCTATAGTGATGGATGAGCTTACTAGAGCTATTCAGGATGAGATATCATGGTGTATGCTATTTGCTGATGATATTGTCTTAGTCGATGAAACGATAGCTGGGGTAAATACAAAATTGGAGTTATGAAGGCAAACTCTAGAATTTTGAGGTTTTAGATTAAGTAGGACCAAAACAGAGTATACGGAGTGTAAATTCAGTAAACAGGAAATCCGAAATTATATTATTATGACACTAGATAGTCAAGGAATACCGATGAGCAGTCATTTTAAGTACTTGGGTTTTATTATCCAAAAGGATGGAGTAATCAATAGTGATGTCAACCATAACATTCAAGCCGACTGGTTGAAATGGAGGAGCGCAACAGGAGTTTTATATGATCGTAATATTCCGTTATGACTGAAGAAGTTTTATTGGACTGCTATTATGCCAGCTTTGTTATATGACACATAATGTTGGGTTATAAAGAGATATCATGCCCAAAAGATGAGTGCAGTAGAGATGCGAAGCATTCGTTGGATGTGTGGTAACACGAGGAGAGATAAGGTGAGAAATGATATTCGTACTAAGATAGGCGTAGCCTCTATAGAAGAAAAGATGAGAGAAAACCGCCGACGATGGTTTGGTTATGTGCGACGTAAACCTACAGATGCGTCAGTCCAACGAGTATAGCGTATCAAATTAGGGTAAGTTAAAAGAGCGCAGGAGAGACCGAAGAAAATATAGATGGAGGTAATATGACAAGATATAGAGGCTAAAGGTCTTAGTGAAGGCATATTGCTTGATAGGAATGAGTGGAGAAAGCTGATCCATGTGCCCGATCTGGCGTAATTCTCTTTTGGTTCATGTAACCTACCCCAAATACTTGGGACAAATGGCTTAGTTGTTGTTGTTGTTGTTGTATCTGTATACATATGTACACATACATAAGAGTTGTTGTATACACGTACATAAAGAACATACAATATATTCACTTGTACCTACATACAGACAAACATACAGATGTTGGTACTACAGGCCTGAACACACATCTACAAACTAGCATGTACAAAGGCCCCTACCCATATAAACACATGTAATATATGTATAGATATATCTCGGTATGTGCTTTCGTGTGCGCATGCATGGATGTCTCTGAGAGCATGCAATGTTTTTTTGCAAGTGTAATTTAGTGCAGAGCAATGTTTTTTTGAAAGTGTAATTTAGTGCTTGAAATTTATATTTTCTTGTTCTGCTATGCGCACTTGCATGTCATTCTAATAATCTGTTAAAGTAAAGTCAAAGGTTAACTATTTTGTCTAAATTGTTTCTTTTGTTACTTCCTGCAGACGGCAGTCAGACTTGGCTCGGATAGTCAACGCTGCTGGTTACAAGGACAAAGCTCCTCAGCATGTACAAGAGTTTAACATTAAGAAACTCAATGAATGTATGAAAGAACTCAGAATCATCGAGGAAGAGGAAGTGAAGCTTGAGCAGATGATTAAGGAACAGAATTAGCTTACCATGTCCTCGAGAGTTTGTCTCAACATTTTTGTAATGATTTCTGAGAATTTATTCATTGTAAAACAAACGAACGTTCTTTGATGAACTTGAAATTTTACTTTTCTCAGGCTTGGAATCACATCTTCCTTTGTAATATATTTATCATGTTTTGGATACCCTGAATTAAAATGCTGAGTGAACATGAACCATCTCTCGTGTTTGTGTAATTTTACAGTTGACCAGATTCTTATATTGTATGCCTTTTGGTATCAATGAATAAAATGGTAAGGATATCTTCTGAATGATTAAGCTATTTGTTTATTTAGAAGCAAACATTTCTTTGCCCCTAAAAAAATCAATGGTGCTGTTTATGATTGTTTAGAAATGGGATACTGAAATTTGCCACCTGGAGTAAACCATTTAAATCTGGCAGATTTGTTCGACTGCGTACTGATAGGAAAATTCTTCTCGATACAAATTTACAAACTGTTACCAAATGAAACTGAGAATTACGATGCTACTTATTTACTTTTGTTTCCAAGACAACCATTTATATAGCTTGAGGCAAGTTAAGTAGCCAAGAAAGAAATTGATGGGACTTGATCATTAATCAAAATTATCTTTGGGCTTTGCTCTTTTAGGAGGTTGACATTGCAGGGCCTTGGGTTTCCCTGTATCAGCCAGATTTCATGTTGCAAGCATTCATCTCTGACCCCATATTATTTCATTGTTCTTAAAATAAAAAATTATGACTTCAAATGTTTCCTTTCCCCGTTTGGCGAGGGAAGTTAGGGAGTTAGAGATAGTTGTTTGTTTTCCAAGGAAAAGAAATTGTAAAACATTGAAGGAACTTCGGTGAGTTCTACGTGAATCATACATGGCACGTATCATGTATGACTATACGAGAAATTGTATTTGGATCATAATAAGCAGCGAGACATAAAAAGTGGACGTGGACACACCAAATCTCTTTATCTAGATTTTTCTTCGTTTTAGAAAATCAAATCATGTACCTAGTAAACATGCTACAAATACAAGTAGATACTACTTTGGATGATATTTCTGTCTTGAAAACAAGCAAGTGAAGTTTTATGGATTCTTGAAAACTTCGATACAAACAAACATCCGAAGTGATCGAAGACCCTACAAGTATAACAAAATTATGAAATAGACTTAAGGTACTATAGACTCTTCTTGCAAACAAATGGCCCCAAGCTGGCAAACATATTAGAAACCAACTGACTAGGTTACTAATTAGTTCATCATGAATTGATGTGGTCTAGCTCATGCTACAAATCTCTACTCTCTTGTGCTTCATGGATGATAGATTATGTTCAACATGCTATCTTATATATAGATCTCATTTTATTTTTACTTCTCTTTTTGGTCTCTCTGGTTCATGACAGTCAATGTGTACTTGTATTACTCGTGGTTGTAAATTGACAAAGGTTATTTAAGTGTTTGTATGATTATCGTCTTGCCAAACGAAGGTCCTTAAAACAGTGGTTAAGCAATACATGACAGGGAAAAAAAATATATGATTCATCTTTTTACTCAAAAAAAAATTGAAATAAAAGATTTTCTTTTTTTAAAAAAAAAATGGAGGCCACCTTTCGAGTTGTACAGATGCACCTATCTTATTCAAGTTAAATTCCTCATTCAGTAATCACGACGATTGAATTTGGAACATTATTTCTTGGGAGGAGAGGTGTTATCAACGTGCTAACCCGCTTGTTACAAATGAAAGCTAATCTTGAACATATTTCATAGCTATAAAAGATAGTATGTTGGTTTTTGTATGATCTCAAACTAATAAAGTACTAAAAAAGTTTGAACACAAGCGTTGGTTGAAATTTAAGATATTCCATAATCTACTTCTGTTCTTTTACCATCTCAACCAAGTGTGAAGGTGCAGGGTACTAAAAAAGTTAAAAAAGTTATAAATAGAAGAACATGAGACAAGGATAGACGTATAGTATCACATCTCTAGCACACAAAAAAAATAATGTACAAATACAGAGCCACCCTAAAAAAAAAAAGAATCAAGACACAAAACTATGCATTTAACATTCAATCCAACGCAATAATCTGAGTGCC
This sequence comes from Agave tequilana, assembly GCA_038442645.1. Classification (NCBI taxonomy): domain Eukaryota; kingdom Viridiplantae; phylum Streptophyta; class Magnoliopsida; order Asparagales; family Asparagaceae; genus Agave; species Agave tequilana. Next base: position 265,007 of record JAVJIF010031343.1, read on the forward strand.
TGCATCTCCACCATCGCCTCTTGAAAGTTGCAGTCGATCCTCTCCTCTGGCAGCTGGTCCTTGCTGAAATCCTCCAACAGCAGCAAATCCTCTAAGGGGCTGTTTGATTGCAAGGAAGTGGGCGGAAGTAAGGAAATAGGGAAGTATAATTGCTCACTTTCCTATCTATCCAAACACCGGAAAAAGAAAATAAGAAAACCTCTTTAACTTTTATCTTTTCTCTTTTACACAACCATTTCTTCACTTCTAGAGTGCTACAGTTAATTTTGTGGTCATGTAAATCTCATTTGTAATAAATTGTAGCATAAAACAGTTAATTTTTTGATCATGTAAATCTCACTTGCATTCTAATTACAGTCTATTTTTTATTTTTCTTAATTAATTTTTATTTTAATATTATTTTACGGTCAACTTTGTGGTCAATTTTTCCACTTTCACTTTCACATTACCGTTCAAACACTTGAAAAGACAAAACATTTTTCAAACCACACTTCCCAATAACATCCAAACACCAGAAAACTTACTAACTAATTCTCAAGTTCCAAAGGGAATTATTACTACTTCCTCAATTTCTCACTTTCTCACTTCCACCTTTAACCAAATAGGCCCTAACAACAGCAGCATCAACAACAACGACAACATCCTCAGCCTCATATGCACCCCCTCCTTGTTGCACTCAGGTTATCTACAACAGCTGTTGAAACTCCAGTTCTCCGTGCTCGTTGGCCATACTGCAAGGTCACTTTGACTTTGCAAGGAGTAGGGAAAAAGAAAAAGAAAACCTAATCAGAAATTAACAAGATGATTAATCTTTGATAAGTGTTTGCATTCATAGAAGTGTGAGGAAAATGAAAATTGGGAAGTTGGAATGGGAAATGTGGAAGTGTAAGTTTTCCGGTATTTGATTGTAATGTGTAAGTATAAACGAAAAAATATATTGTATTTTTCAGTATTTAATTAGTAACGTGAAAGTGGAAGTGGAAATAGAAAAGTTGACCATAAAGTTGATCACAAAATAATATTAAATTTAATATTATTTTTGAAGTGACGTTTTTGAGCTGTAATTGAACTGCAAGTAAGCTTGACATTAAAATATAATGCGTTAAGTTACAACTTATTACAAGTGAGATTTACATGATCATAAAATTAACTTTAATATTCTGAAAATAAAAAAATGATAGTGTAAAAAGTATAAAAGAGAAAAAGAATTTTTTTCCCCATTACTCATCTTCAGCTCAAAAAAAAAATAAAAAAAATAAAAATGAGAATCTTATTTTTTTCCCCACTCTTTCGTGAATTTAAACCTCTCATCTTCTTCTTGCCTGTTCCAACCAAACAGCTGATGGGACGTCCATAAATAGAGGAACATTGGGAAGGTTTTCCATAACTGCCCCTTAAAAAAAAAAATACGTGTTTTAAATAATCTAGAGGGACTATCATTATTCTATGCTCAGCTCCACTCTTATTTACTGGGATTTTACATGTTTTATGTAGTTAGAAGAAGGGATTTTATTTATTTATTTACTATTATTATTATTATTATTATTTTTTGGAGTTGGTGGTTTAAAGTTGATAATTAACTCCCTCCACCAAATACAAGGCACGTTAAAATTGAACAAAGTTTCTGCACGGACATCCTCATTCAAAATCCAAATTTACCACCTCGGCACCTGTGCATTCGCCCTAAAATTTTCAAAAGATTCCCATTGGTAAATTGACAGAAAGGATCGTTCCATAAATTTCCCATGCGGCATCCAGCACTTACCGTCCGTTCATTCGTAGAACGCATCTCAACCGTTCAATCATCCTCTCGCACCGCGCACAGCAACGTCCTCGCTTTTCGCGCCAGTCCCCTTTCACTACGCGGGCCCCACCTGCCCCCTTCTGTGAAGCTCGACGCTCTGACCACGCTCTGACTCACTGCAGACCCAATAAAAGTAAATTGAAAAAACAAATCGTTCGCGTCCCTTCTCTCTCCTCTTCACTTCGCGCGCTCGCTCGCTCTTCTGTTCATCAGCCTCACCCACGAAAAAAGAATCCCCAAATGCGAGCTCCGATCGAAGCTAGGGTTTCCAAATTCAGCAAGAAATGGGGTGCGCGAGCTCGAAAGAGGATGATCTGCCCTTAGTCTCCCTCTGCCGCCAGCGCCGCGACCTCATCCGTGCTGCCTCCGACCGCCGCTACGACCTTGCCGCCGCCCACGCCTCTTACTTCCGAGCCCTCAGTCGGGTTGGTGACGCTCTCCACCGATTCGTGACGGAGGATCTGACGGCCGTTCCGTCCCCGCCTGCTTCTCCCGTGCTCACCCTCCCGCCATCCGACGGCAAGAGCAAGTCTAAGTCCGACGGCGGATCTAACGGCAGCGGTGACGGTAACGGTAACAGAATTGGCGATTCTCGTCATCTCTCGTCTTGTACATCGTCTATTTCGTTATCTTCTTCTTCTTTGGATTCGGACTTCTCACACTCGCATTTGCCGGAGAATGCGGATTCGCACGTGCATTTTGGTTCTGGAGCAGGATCTGAACCCGAACCCGGAGGAGGATTCGGCGGCCAAGGAAGGTTTTCAGCTTATCCTCCTCAGTTCTCTTCGTTCTTAAACCCTAACTTTTACTTGGATCCGATCACTGGCCGGTCTGGGTACCGTCACCCGCATTTGCCGCCGCAAGATGAGGCCCAGTTCTCCTCGTACTTGAACCCTAATTATTTCCCCAATCCGGTCACCGGAGCTCAGTTCTCTGCGTTTCCAAACCCTAATTATTACTATATGAAGAAATCGTCGACGACGCCATCTACATTTTACATGGATCCTAACGTTGATGTTAGCTATGGATACTCTAATTACTATTATGATGACCCGAACCCGACGTTTAGGGGTGAAAGAGAGAATGTGGCTGATTTTCGGGCCGATCAGCCACGGCCGCCGCCACCACCGCCAGCTACTGAGGGATCTGGTTGGGATTTCTTTAACTTTTTTGATACTTATGAGCAGTACTTGATGGATTTCAAGGGGAGATTGGGATCAGGATCAGCGAGCAGTCCGAATTCAAGTGAGATTAGGGAAAAAGAAGGGATTCCTGATTTAGAGGAGGAGACAGAGCCAGAGTCCTTTAGGGAAGGAGAGAAGAAGCAGCAGCAGAAGCAAGTGGTGGATTCTGGCATTGGGACATCAAAGGCGTCACCTTTGGAAGAAGTATCTGAAGAGAAGTCTTCAACTGTGGTGAATGAGAAAGACAGTAACAAGATTCCTGTAGGTGGTGAAGAGATAAGCAGTCGGAAGGAGGAAATGTTTGTGAGGAAGAAAGGTGTGAGTTTTGAGGGAGAAGGGTCAATAAAAACAGAGGAAAGCTGTTCATGTAGTTCACTGGGCAGTTCACTGGTTACAGAGGAAAGTGTGTTGGGTAGTGGGATTGCATTGCCTGTTCATGGAACGAAGGATGTAGTGGAAGCGGTGGAGGAGATCAAGGAGCAGTTTAAGTCAGCTGCGGGGTGTGGTGAAGAGGTTGCCAGGTTACTTGAGGTGGGCAAGCTGCGTTATCGGTCAACGAGCATGCTGTTGCGAGGTGAGTGTAGCATAGTTTCTTGCCTTTCTAAACTACATCTTTTTCGAATGGTTTTACTTGCTTTGCAGTAGGAAATTTCTTCAGTGCTATACATTAAACTTTTCTTTTGCACTATGCAATTGCAAATACCAGTTACTAGATCCTGTCAATGTTTTCTCATGAATATTTATATAATTTTCTGTCATATTGTTTGCATAATAGCCTCTTTCTCAAAATAAGGTTGCAGTTCCTTCATACCATGATTTTACAGTCTAGTATAACTAGTTTTATGCCACTGTGCTCCTGGTTTTCAGTGGCTGTGTGATGTCTTCAACAGTATAAAGTTGAAGAATGAAGCCGTGCGTTTAGATAGGATTGTCCTCCAAATTTGCATTAAGGTCTTGTTTATTTTCAAGAATTGGGCACTTGTCAACTTCTTTCCAGCAGAAGTTTCATTATGTATACAGTATATTTATGTCACACAAGGGAAGGGAAGAGAATAGGAAAGATGACCATAACCAAAACACATATTGGTATCTATACCTGGTCCCATCCTTGTATAGTAACAATGCTATGTGGGATTTTTCATTTTCATTTGGGACTACTGTTTGACATATAGCATCTCATACCGTACGTTACTTGACGAGTGAATGACTTGTCCTTACACTGGTACCATTTTCTTGGCAGCATTAATTTTTTTTTTCCACAACAATTGTAGTGTTTTATCGATATTCTATCTCGTACAATATAAGTATTTGCCAAGTGAATGCCCTGTCCTTACAGTGACCATTTTCTCGGCAGCATTAAATAATTTTTTTTTGTACACCATTCATCTTGGACTATGTGTGCCTGTTACTTGGCCCTTCATTTCCTGGTTTTGATCAGAATATAGGGAATGCCATGTCTATATACATGCTGGTTCAATGTTCAATATTTATTGCAAGGTAGAATAATTTCTTTCCCTGATTTCACTTACCTTGACAAAATTTTTTTTAGTGACATCTTTACCGTAACACTTTTGTTAAATCTGACACTCTTATTTTAAGTAGGAGAGAGAATTCCTCCATTTTGTTGGTTGCAGGAATGCCTAACCTGCTTGTCAAAAAACAAATGCTCAAATGCTTCAATCCTCCTCAAGCACCTCTCAACACAACCTTTTAGTTGAAAATTTTAGTAGGGTTGTACTTAAGTAATAGCTCCTAAGCCCCATATTAAGTAAGTCTGTTGATGTATAAAGAATCAAAGATGCCCTATGTTCCCATACCTTTATCGACTTATCAACTTAGGCATATCCTTCAATCTTTTTCTCCCATACACTTCTCTATGTGATACATGGATCCTTGATCAACCCTGAATAACTATTGTCCAATTTCTCATGGCTATCCAAGAACTAGTTGCATATAGGTCCTCAAATGATTGGAAACAGATAAAGAACTTCACTGATGCCTCTATGCTATTTAAGTTTGTTACATCAAAGAGAAACACATCTCTTCTAAAAGTCTCTAAATGCTACTAGTTTTGTATATATCTTCAGAGTAAGATTTGAAAAATTAGCTGATACTCATATTTTGGCCGATATCGCTATTGTTGACATGACCCGATATGACTGGACAATATCGGTATTGCCGATACGAGCAGACGAATTGGCCGATATAACAATTGATATTGCCGGTTCTGAAACGAGATGCCTAGAACCGACATTGACACCAATATTGAGATTACGAACCATGTTCCAGGGCCTTGTGGATCCTTTGAGGGAAACCACCCCCTTTTTGATGATCTTAACTGCCAGATGTGTTGGTCCTTGGTTTCGCTACCTGTTAATTATTGTTTTGGGTTTCTGCCTTGTCCTAATGTTGTCCGCACAGAACTTCAGCACTAATTCAGCGGGGTTGACTTCAGTTTGAGAATCAGTGACAAATTGGTATACACTTGTGTGGACATTTAATAGTGGAGAAAACATAGGATCCAATATGAATTTTTTTTTTAAAATTAGTCTTTGTGATAAGTTAGACTCCAGAATTATCTGGAAATTGAGTTAAGAAAGAAAAAACAAAAGATTTTGACTATGCTTTTATAGCGAAGCCTTGTTAGCATGATTGCTGGACGAGTCAGTCTTATAAATCTTGGTGCAGTGATCTTTGCCAGGATTTTGGATTCTGTGGCCTTATCTACATTGACATCCTTGAACCATCCGTCTAATGATGTGCGACATCCAGATGCAAATGTGTCAATAGCGAATGAAGCTGTGCATTCTGGTTACATCAATGTGAAGTCTGATAATCTTTCAGCGACCTTGGAAAAGTTGCATGTATGGGAGAAAAAGCTCTATAAGGAAGTTAAGGTATTTCACTTACTTTAACAATAGATTTCATGTCCATTGCAGTTTTTATTAGGCTGTGGTTAGTCTAGAAAATTTTAAGCTTGTAAATCATAGTACTTGTCTAGCTTTCTTTTGTACAATCTTTTTAACCAATACATCCACTCTCTGCATTCTGGCTTTATACTGGAAGTTCTCTCTTGCATGTGTTATTTAATTATTTTGTTATTTGTTGTAAATTGTCAAGTTATCTCTTTAAAGTCAATGACTAGGGGATGCCTTCTCACTTGTTTTCACAAATTTATGTTCTCAAGATTCTGGATTTTTTTAGTACTACCACTGTGTCTTGTAGTTCAAAACATTTTCTAGTAAGATAATTTCTCGTTTTGAATTTTGAAACATTTCCCAGGGATTCTTCATATTTATCAATCACTTCAAGTAATCTCCATTACTTGGTTTAGTATTCAGGCTGTGCAGAGTGCAGTCCGTTAGGGTAATAGATCAAATGTTGTAAAAAGGGTCAGGTCAGCTTTTGCTTTCAATCATTTCTAAGTGGGGAGTCCTAGTATAGGCAGCGGTGTAATTCATTATTTATATTTTTGTGACTTAAGGAAAGTGCCCGCCATTCTAGTCAATATGATGGTACTGTTGGAAAATTTCTGTTTGGAGGGGACTTTCTTTAATGATGAAATATTAGTTTTATATTTTATCTCTAGTTTCTCTCTCTGACATGATTAAACCCGTATATGATAGGATTTGAACTGTGAACTCTTTTAAAATATTCTCTCCTAAGCTTTTCTTTTGTTTTTAATTTAATAGGTCATTGATGTCTAATGATCACTGTTTAGTATGATGTGGCATATTCTTTTTTGGTAGATGTTTAAATCAATGCTCATTGAAGCTTAAGTAGATTATGGTTAGTTGCCTCTTTAAATATACTAATATAATGCAAACTGTATGGGTTTCACACACTCAGGGTTGAGTCACGTTTGGTTGTCTGAGGTTTCTCCATTAAATCTTGACCATATATTTTTAAAGACTTAGATATCTCATTTTAAATCTTAGCTATCCATTTGAATTTTATTAATTTAATACACTCTTGCATGGTTTACATATCCATTAAGGCATTTATTTTTTCAAAACAACATCATATCTCAAATCTAAAATTAAAAAGATACAATAATAACACAAACTATATCATTACAAATCATACTTAAAACTATGAAAGTATAGAGATTTCTTACACATGCATCACACGTTCCCAAAATATCTAGTCATTTGTAACTGGAAATAAATCTGTTTGTCACCAGATTGAGTGAATGATGGTTTAGTGTGTGATTCTTCATCCGATGTTCATATATATGGTTTTGGCATGGAAATTACCTTAGAATAGTGGGAAACTGTTTCTTTAGTGGTTGAATTCTTGAAAAATATGATTGTTTCATAAGAAACAGAGTGACAGGCTCCTGAAGCAAATTTTCCTGCTAATGTTGCGTCTAAACTGACCTCCCCTGTGCCCCACACTCCCCAACTGGCATGGCAATAATAATAATAATAAAAGACAAAAAAAGACCCTCCTTTTCTTTGTAGTAAAAATTAGAATCGAGATATTCATGTGTTTTATCTAGAGGATTATCCCATTTGCTTCTCTTTCCCTTTCTCTCCAGTTTGGGCTTAGGCCATGTGGCCATGTTTCCTGGAAGTTGATCTTATTCGAAACTATTAGTGATTTGATTCCTTCCAGCACCTCAGGAGGCTTTGGTGAGATGGGGAAGACTAATAATTCATTTTCAAAGGTCAGTTTTAAATCTATAAATTATTGCTCTCCTCACTAGGAGATGCCCATGTCCAAATTCAGGAACTTGCATTTTGATGCAGAACATAAGAGGAAAAGCTAGGGTTTGTGGAAATTGGGGAAGAAATTAGGGTTTCGAGCTTTGCACCCAAGAGAATCGGCGAATCGCTCTCCCACTCTATGCTTCGCACATTAAGATTTTAAAAGAATCTCAATTAGGGTTACAAAAATTTTCTCAATAATTCAATGATCTTCAAATAAAATTCTACAAGCGTATTTATAGACAAAGGTCTCGTGCACTGCTTGTGTCTTTCTCCTAATCATAAAAGGACTCAAAATATAAAAATAACTAATAAAAGAAAACAATGACTCCTTACTCCTACTCCTAATTAGATCTAACTAAGGCATTCCTTCTCCTACGCGAATAAGTCTTCCAAAGTTATGGTTGGATCCCCATCAACTCTCCCCGAGCCGGAAACATTCACCTTTGGTAAACAGTGAAGATGGTACTTCTCAAGTAAATCTGGGTTCAATTGCTGAAGCTCCTTGGTCCGTACCTATGTATAGTTCGGAATCAGGACGTTCACTCCTACAAACCAAGTAGCGTTGTTATTTGCCATCAGCTGTCGAGATCACCTCGTCCTGTGGAATGTCCTCAATCTCATTGGTCTGATGTCTCCTATGTGGCGATGGTCGTGGCGGATGAATAGGAAAGTGCTGTGGGCCCATTGCTGTCGACGATAATTGATAGAAATGACAATCGAATAGTCGATAGTCTTCACTATGTGGGATACCATTAATTAGGCGTGAAAAAGGGTTGGATCTGGTAAGCCAATTACACCTAATCTAAACGCAACTATCAAGTAGGTCAAATTGGTATACTTGAATCCTACATGCCAAATTATTGAGTAGCCTGGCATGACCGGCCTAACCCTAATGAAGTATGTGTTTATTTAAGAATAGAAAAAAATGTGCATAGACAAGGAATCAAACCGTCAACTAATAGAGGAAATAAAGCATGTGCTAACTTAGTTACTGAAAAATTGTGTTAACCTTTTAATCAGTTATTTAATATCTATCTTTCAGATTTTGGAAAAAAGCGAAAGGAGAACATGCCAATCGTGGATTCAAACCCAACTCATAATTATTAACAAAAAGAGAACTTGCTGAAATTACTACACTACTTTATTCCATAAACTATTTAAATGGGTAAATTTGGGTAAAAGGTTCAGACCCAAACCTCACTTGCAGTGTTCTATAGGTGAGGCGCCTTAGTGCCTCAGGCGGTCAGGCAAGGCGAATGATGGACTTGTCACCTTGCGCTAAGCCAGGTGACGCTTGTAACTCGGGCGAGCGCCTCACGCACTTCCGGGCGCTCGCCTCAGGTTAGAAAGGAGTTTAGGCTATCCAGCCCTCCTAATTTAATCTCTTAATATGGGGGTAATTGTACCAAAAATGGTATAATTTAAAGTATTAAAGAAAAGTGGGGGTTGCAAAAATTATTAAGCACATTTAGGGCTCAATTACCCCTTTTGAAAAGCAGTTGCTGCTCTGCTCTCTTATTCTGTGCTCTTTCCCCTTCTCCGCTCCCACCCCGCTTCCACTGTATTCTTATCTTTTTCACGTATTGAAAAAGATAAGCTTCAACTTCAAAATCTCAAATATGTTTTTAGCATATATATTTTTATTTTCCCCTTCTCCTTTTCTTCTTGCATAAACTGATTTTGATTTTAATCTTTTGATTACTTATATAATAAATTCTCAATTCATCTATTTTCTTCAATTTTAAACTTAAAATACTAAGTAATTAGTTCATAATAGATTTTGAAGATTTTTTCCTTTATTTTTCAGTGTAATCTGTAAAACAAATTAGAAATTTGCACCATCAATGTTTTTTTTGGTTTAGAAATATTGAACAAGAAGATTTTAAACTGATTATGTTTGAAAAATTCTATTTGAATCCTTTGTTTTGTTGTTTCATGCCTATGAGATCTTTGATTGAATTAGCGTTACATTTGAATGATTTCTTTTTAGAACATGTGAAAATTAGTGGACTTCATATTTCTAGATATCTTGTTCTTCACTTGTCTGAATGTTCTACATACTGATAATTTAGTTTGTGATTTTAATTGTGGTTTATTACTTAAAGTCATGTATGCTTATAACATTATTTCTGTTCATAGCTTTATGCTTTATTCTATTTGTTGTTGTCTATACGCCATATATCTATTGTTGACACAAAAGTTATTGTATATTTATTTATTTACTTGTTGACACAAGTTATTTTATATTTATTTATTTACTTATATACACAAGTAGTTATAATATTTGTCGCTTTTTTCGCCCAGGCGATCGCCTTTTTGGCACCTCTCGCCTCAGGCGATAGATAGGCCTTCTCGCCTTAGCATCACCTTTCACATTTAAAACTCTGCTACCCTGTCTATTGAACATGTTAGTTAGGCTAACCCATTATGACCAACACGCGTTTAAGTCTGATCCATGCCTCCTGAATGTGGGTTGGGTCAGAATGAGGACCCCTACCATTAACTATGGATTCAGCCAATTGGTTTATGGGTTCCCTTTCTAATTAGGCAGAGCTGTATATGTCTTGACTGAAACTGTTTTTCTTCTATCCCTGTTTCATTAACTAACCAAAAGGGGAAATTAAGGAAAAGGGGACTCTGTTTTTAGTTCAAATATGCATGTGATTTTAGTTTTGATCATAGAGTAACGGTTGAGCTACATGAATTCATTATTTTAATTAGACGCCTTTGTATTCATTTTTCATATACTGGTATCTTTTACTCAAATTGGAAAATTAATTGGTTTTCGGTTCATCTGCTAATCAGGACAACCAGAATCGAACAGGGTCTGAGTATATGGCCTGAAATGCAATCCCAATATAAATCACTAAAGTTTGTGGTTCTCTTGTGAGCAGTATCATCTCAAACTGGGTAATATTTTAATGACAAATTTCCCACACAATCTTTCGTACTATCTTTAGAACTTAAGCAACTGCCTATATGGACAAATGTTATGCCTGTATTTACTGTGTTAGTAGAAACGGAACCATCTTGCTTTCAAAACGCAAATTAGTTTCCTATTATGCTAGTAACATGCAAGTTGCAGTGTTACCCACTGGAGTTGGCTTCTAGATGTTTTTGGGAAATTGACAGATTTTTCAGTCGGCATTAAAGTCATGGGTTAAAAGATAATATAGATAAAGATATCTATGATAAATTTTATCCCCTTCGTGAAAAAAGAGAGTAAAATTGTAGAAAAATATAACAAGTCAGAGACAATAGTAGAGTTCCTATGCATTCTGAAGAATTCTTTTATTTAAAAGTTTAAGGAGTTTTTTTGTTAAAATTTCTTAAATTTCTTAGGTGGTTGTGCTAGGATGAAGAAAAATTGCGAGTCCTCTACGAAAGGGAGTGCAGGCGACTTAAAGCCTTGGATGATGGAGGAGCAGAATCTTATAAGATTGATTCCACTCGGGCTGCAATAAGAAAGTTGCACACAGAAATAAGCATTGCCATCAAATCTGTGGATGCCATTTCAAGCAGGATACACAAGCTAAGAGATGAAGAGTTGCGCCCCCAACTTATCGAATTAATCCAAGGGTACCAAAGCTAAACTTCATGTGTGACCCTCTTATAGGTTAAATTTTCTTTTAACTTATTGAATGTTCATCAGCATTTGAGTACCCTATATGAGCTTTATATATATATATATATATATATATATATATATATATATATATATATATATATATATATATATATATATATATATATATATCACAGCATATGTGAATAGCAACGTATACTTATTTCATCAACATGTCAATAGCTTTTTGCTCACAGATGTTAGGGCAAAGTGCAATTGCTTGGTTAACCATACATATTCTGGGAGATTTTATCACGTATTGCATTATATGTAGTGGTTTTCGTTTAACCTAGTATCATTAACAAGACAGTTTGAGGGCTGAAGGGTGGTATTTCCAATGCCACTAATGTAGTATCTCCAATTCAAACAGACTTGTGATGTCCTTAATGTTGTATCATTCAATCAAACAATCTTGCAATCTCATCTGATTGTTTGGCCCTAGTGGCAGTGAAGTTGTTAAAATAATATAGAGTATGAGAAAGCTTGATGGGCTCTTTTCTCTTTAATTCTTATTTATAGTAGATATAAACATATGATATATTGTATCTAGACACTCACATATAAACATGTGATATATTGTATCCAGACATATGACAACTCATAATTCTAACACTTCTCCTCAAGCTGGAGCATAGCTGTCTATCATGCCCAGCTTGTTATAAAGTTTACTAAAACATCTCCTAAACAAAATTAAAATTCCTAATGTTGATGCCAATCTGCTGAATTAATGATGTTGATACCAAAGCTGCAAATTGAAGAACTGAATTTGAGTCGAATCAAACACTTGAATAAAGACTGCATAAAAGCTCATATTCATCTCCTTGAATAGAATTAGGTTTTTAGAGATTTTCAAATCAGTAGAAGAGGAGGGTTTGGGAGATCCTTAAACTCAGTAGAAGTAAAAGTTTTGAGAGATCCCCAAACTCAGTAGGAGAGAAGAAGATGACTGTACAATGTTCTAAAAAGTGGTTTCAGTACGCGCGCGGTCCGAGAGCGCATAATGCTTAAATGGTTTAAATGGTGATTAAACGGATTACACATTTTAATATTTTTTAATATATAATAATATTATAATACTTAAAACATGCAAATATGATTTTTATAAACTCCCAAAAAAAGCATAAAAGACATAGCAAACATAACTTAAAAATTAAATTGCTAGTATTAAGAGAATTTAAAAAGTAATAATGTCAACAGTTCAAAGTACATCAGTGTACCTCCACCTCCAACAAATATAGTTAAAAAAATGCTTTTTAAATGAACAAATATATGTATTTCTTTCAAAAAGTAAGATACCTCTAACAACTTTGGTTCACTGCTAGATGCAATTGCAAGTAATGTACAACTCTATCTTTCTCACACTTGAGGCACTCCTCAGCCTATTAAAAGAAATAAAGACCATTGGTAAGAACCTGAGCAAAATACGTACACGTGAGGTGGAGAGAACTGATCAGGGGGAGGTCGCCGTTAATGCAAGTGGAGGTCGCTATCGACGCTTTGTTGCTGAATAAAGAACTAAGCGCAGGGGGAGATCTTTGTCGACACAGAGGGAGGTCGCAGTGGGAGGATCAACCGCAAGGGGAGGTTGTCATTGAAGGGGGAGGTCGCCACAGGAGGATCAACGCTTTGTGAACTTCTTCGTCACTGTCGAGCTTTGGGAGCCCTAATTCCCCAGGAGGATCGTCGCAGCTGTGAGCAGTGTTCTAAATGGCGGCCACAACGGCTACATCTGAAAATTTTATCAGAGATGGGGATATATCGGGGATATTTTCAAAAATCGGATGCCAAAATTGGACTGTAAATATACATATCTTTTTGTCTTAAATCACATCTCAATAAGACAATATATGTATAAATTATATAAATTTACATAAAATATCATACTTATAAGTTTAAGATATACTTAACTCGATAACTTGCATTAAGCCTATGAATTCATAATCACTATCCAAGTGTAGAATATTCAAAAATGTCACATTGCCACATCACTCGAATTACCCAAATATCTAACCTAAAAATTGGGTGTAAAACACTATATCGGGTCCAAAATCGCTGAAATTGCGGCCGATATATCGGGTCCACGCCTATTTATCGGCGATTTGGATGAAAAACGCTATATTGGTTTGGATCTGCCAAATCATTGCGGTTAGGTGCCGTAAACGCACTATCGTCGCAATCTCAGGGTTATATCGAGGATATTTAGAACACTGGCTATGAGTTTTGAGAGCTTCAGATAAAATTAGGGCTTCGGGAGCTTCATCGTCTTGTCACCGTGAGCATCGAGAGCTTCTTCGTGAGATTCGGAAGCTTCGACGTAGCCGCAGGAGGATCGAGGATGCGGATAAATTAAGGGCTCGCGAGCTCTAATTCTCCAACACGCGATAATTTATATTCTCAATTATTAGATCAGGTTTAATTCAGTTAGCTTAATGGGTTCGAAATTCGAACCCATTTAGAAAATGATTGAATAATGTTTACACGAACGCTAATTAATCACTGATTAGACGCTTAATCATCGCTTAAGCGAATTAATCGCTTGGCTGAGTAATCCAACCATTTTCTTCAAGTTCTATTGGGTTTAAGGTCGAAAATGTTTAAGGGGCCGATTAATCGGCCGCTTAAACCTTTTTAAGAACATTGTGACTGTAGCTTGCAGAGTTAATCAACAATAGTAGACCGTGGCACATGTAGCAGTTGCAATAGGAATAGATGTAGATATTGTCGATTAGTCGATAGTAGCAGCAACAAGAATGGATAGCAGTAACAATAGGAATATGTAGCAGTAGGTAAATGATACATGACGACAGAATTGATAGAGTGTGGCACAATAGGAGCAGATCTGAAGCATAAAATGGAAGGCAGAACATGGCTCATCGCTGGGCGCGTGCTACATGAGCGCGACCTAGTGCAAGCTTGAGGCGGCGCGTGAATGACAATCAGAAGAAACCTCGCTCTGATATCATGTTAAAGTAATATAGAGAGAGTATGAGAGCTTGATGACCTCTCTTTTTTAATTTGTATTTATAGTAGATATAAACATGTGATACATTATATATAGACACTCATATATGAACATGTGATACATTATATCTAGACATATGACAACTCATAATTCTAACAGAAGTAAACTACATTCACCAATTTAAAAGTTGGGCCAACTGTGAAAAGAAGTTGCAGAACTGTCTATTTAATTATTAAAGGCAAACTTGGGGGGCTATGCATATAATAAATTTATTATATTGATGTGCTAAAGTTTTACCACTACACGAAAACTCTAAAGTTATGGTTAGGGTTAAGGGGTATTTTTAATATTCTGACATACCCCTACAGGTTTGAGTGTTTTTTTCATAGGGTGAAACCTGGGCTTTTCGCAATATCTTTTCTTAAATCCACCTTTTAACAGTGGGATTTGAATTGAAGTCCCTCCCCACTATACTGAAACTTTGAAATTGTGTTGAGAGTTGCGGGATGAAATATTTATGTTCTTGTTAGAATAATATAGAGAAGAATATGAGAGCTTGATTGACTCTCTCGTCTTGATTCTTATTTATAGTAGATATAAGCATGTGATACATTGTATCTAGACACGCATATGATATATGTATCTAGGAAATATATTGTATCTAGATACAATTCTAACACTCTCTCTTAAGCTGGAGCATAGATATCTAACATGCCCAGCTTGTTATATAAATTAGAAAACACCTAGGGTGAGGCAGTTTTGGTAAGAAGGTTGCTAGCTGTTTCGAAGGTGTGAACCAGAAAGTAATCACCTTGGTTACACATCTCTGATAAAAAGACAGTTAATCTCAATATGCTTGGTCTCTCATGTAATACATGATTATGGGCAATGTACATAGCAAACTGGTTATCACAATGCATGAGCATGAGTCCAGGCTGTTTAAAACCAAGCTCCATCAGTAGATTCTTTAGCCAAACCGTCTCACATGCAGTATGAGCCATAGCTCTATACTCAGCTTCTATACTTGAGTGAGATCATCTTGCTTCTTGCTCCTCCAAGTCACAAAATTTTCTTCAACAGAGGTACAATACCATGTAGTAGACTTCCTATCTTTTCTATCACCAGCATAGCCTAAATCAGAGTATCTAGAAACGTGTGTGGACAACCCTTGATTTAAGTCAAAATCCTTAGTGCAGCTGTCTAATGAGCTTCTTTTGGTTCATGCATGAATCTACTTAGTACACCAATAGCAAATGTTATATCTGGTCTGGTAACCGTCAGATAAATCAACTTCCCAATCAATCTCCTGTGCCTTCCTTAATCAAGTGTGTGAACGTCATCAAGCCACAAGTCCATATCGGCTTCCATTAAAGTGCTAGCAGGCTTGCACCGTAAAAGTCATGTCTCCTCCAGAAGATTCAGAGCATACTTTCGTTGAATAAGAAGTATACTATGTTTTTGATGCGCAATTTCAATTCCTAGAAAGTATTTAGGCCTCCCCATGTTCTTGGTTACAAAATGGCGCTTAAGATAATCTTTTGTCTCCAATAGCCCTCCAGAATCACTCCGGTTAGCAAAATATCGACATACACCACCAGAACTACAATACCATACTTTGTGCGTCGAACAAAGACATAGTGATCTGAGTGGCATCGGTGAAAACCAATGCTAGAGATGATAATGCTGAGCTTCTCAAACCATGCCTTTGGACTCTACTTGGGCCATATATAGCCTTTTTGAGATAACAAACCTTGTTCTCCTCCTGAGCAACATAACCTGGAAGTTGCTCCATATACACTTTCTCTTGAAGATCGCCATATAAGAAAGCATTCTTGATATCAAGCTGGCACAAGGCCCATGCCAAGTTAACAAGAGAAAATGATCTTGATAGAATTCACCCGGGCAACTGGCGAGAACATCTCAAAATAATTGAAGCCATATGTCTGAGTATAATCTTTGGCCACGAGTTTGACCTTGTACCAATTCACAGATTCATCTGGGCGGTACTTTAAAGTATAGACCCAACGACAGCCCACAACAACATCATCTGTGGGTGCCGAAACCAACTCCCAAGTTCCTCGAGAAACAAGAGCATCCATTTTCTCATTCATGACCTTCCAAGCAGGCACCAATAAGGCCTCCTCACAAGACTTGGGTATAGACTCAGCAAACAAGGATAACACAAACTGACGAACGTGGAGCTAAGATGATCATAGGAAATGAAATTTGAAATAGGATGATTAGTGCAAGACCGATTACCTTTTTGAAAGGCAATGGGAATATCAAGATCAAAGGGAGATGCTGATGGTTGAGGGAGAAGACCGTCTACTAGAAAGGGGTCGACCGAAACTGATTCAGAGGCATGAACTTTTGTGGCGATGAGTGTAGACGATTTGAAAATCTTTAACTAGCTCCCGAACTGGCTTTGATGCATGTGACTCTGAAGTGTCTTCTGGTGGTACTGTCGAAGAATTAGCAGAAGCAGATGCATGCACAAACAAAGGAGGAATAGACGCAGATGCAGTACCAGGGAGTGATAGAGAGAAATATGGAGCAGACTCAAAGAACGTGACATCGGCAGCCACAAAATATTTTTTGGTAGAGGGACTGTAAATTGAGGCCCGTCGCTTGTCCTTACCAACAATACCGCCATCAACTACTGCTCCAAACCTCAATGACCAGATCTGTCGCTCGTCATCATCATCATCATCTGTTTATCTTCCTCTGTCTGCTGACATCAACCCCTCCGTCGACAGCGGCATGACCCACCACTGCCATCATCACATGTTTATCTTCCTCGCTGCCACCCATGGTTCAAAGACTCGGCCGAGTCGGAGACGAGTCGGCCGAGTCGTATCCGTCTCGGCCCTCTCCGAGACGAGTCCGAGTCACGAGTCGGTCGGCTCAACTCAGAGGAGGCCAACTCGGCCGAGAATCAGAGTTGACTCGGTCGACTCAGCATTATGATGATGATTTTGTGCCTCATCGCAATTCAATGTGAAAATAACTACATTAGCATGTATTTATGAATGTAGTTTATGTAATTTACTCTATTGTGTATGTATTTTGATATGCTTCTACCGACGACGCGTGTATTTATACTTTCGCTTTATGTTTAGTATGCTAGGTGATATATTTTGGACATGTGATACATGAATGTGGGTGTCTACATTTTTTTTAAAATTTGTCGTGATTTTTTCAGAATTTTTTGAGCTTTCTCTATAGCGTTTTGCGCGTATCGCCCGATACCGATCCGAGTCGCCGAGACCGATCCGTCTCAGTGCCCGCCGAGTCGGCGGCCGAGACCGCGACTGTGAACCATGCTGCCACCACCACAACATCCTTGCCCCGCTGCCAGGTTGAAACCTTCGCAAGATCGGGGAGAAGAGAAGAGGAGATAGCGGGTTGCGGGTGTAGTTTTCAAACCCAAACCCAATCCATTTGTGGGTTTAAGTTGTCAAACCGTGAAGGATCCGACCCGCGTTCACAGTCAACCTGACCCGGCAAGATGCCGCTGACGTCAGCGGCTCAAACACTGTCGTCATCAGCTCGATCTGAGTCCAGTAGTTGCAGTCGGTTGCTGATGTCAGCCGCGCTGTCGCTGATGCCAGCTGAGCCGTATTGATGTCAATGGCTTGATTTGAGCCACACTGTTCCCTTCAGCAGCACTGCGACATCCTGGAGTCCATTTCAGACCTGTTGGAGTCTGATTTGAGTTCCGTTTGAAATATTGGATCCACATCTAAGTCCCAAAGTTGCTAGGAAGATTTCACAGCTTTTGAGCAGCAGATCAGACATTCTCGAGTTCTTGTTTGGTTCTAGTACAATTCCTGCAGCAGTCCAACAGCGTTTCGGACCCGGTCGGAGTCCAATTTGAGTTTTGTTCAAAGTGTTGGGTTCGTAATTGAGCCCTAGAGCCGATATGGAAGAGAACCTCAACCGCATGGTAGAGAAACTTGACCTTATTCTCAGACTAGCTCGGGATTGCAATTTCACATTATAGAGAATAGTCACGAGGCGAGAGTCGACATATTAGTAGCGTTCCTAGTGATGATGTTAGAGAATTAGAAGTTGATGAGGCTGAGCCAGAACCAGAGTCAGAAATTGTTGATAAGACGGAGTCAGAGTCAGATCCATAAGTTGTTGATGAGTCGAATCCAGATCCATAAGTTGATGACCCAGATCCACAACCAGAAGTGGAATAGTCTCTTTTGGGGACCCCTGTAGATTTTCTAGCGGAGCCTATCATGGAGCTATTGCCGTCTTCACCAGCTATAAGGGTTTTCTTATCCCTGAGACCACATGTTGTGTATGACCTATTGCAGATCTTTCTAACTGAGGCAGGTAACTGGAGTTTGGCGTCTTGGTATGCGGTTCAATTCTCAGCGGGGCTGATTTGAGTTGTTTTGCTGCATTTATCTCGCTTGAGCTACCACCTACTGCGATTGATTTGTCACGGAAGCCAGTTTCGCCTCCACTACCGTGGCTCTGGCATGATGCATCAGTGCAGACTCCGACTATCACTTGGCCCATTGATGCGAGATGTAGTTAGGTTCTACCCGGTCGTGCCAGCTATCTGTTACCACTCATTCACCGGAGATGAATGATTTTTAGTCGGGGAGAATGATGGGGATCGCTCTACCTATTATTTAGTAGTCTTTTTTAAGTTATTTTATTTTATTTTATTGTGTTTTTTAGTCCCACATCGCTTATGATGGGGAAGTCTTCTTCGTAGGAGCCTATATAAGGCCAAGAGTTGTAGTTGATTATGATGAATTGAATTTACACTCTTTTTGTTTGGCATGGTGATTTGCTATCCAAATTTAAATCTTTACATGGTGATGTACAGAGTGGGAGATAGATCTCCCGGGTGCTGAAGCCTGAATATAACTTTATCCCCTTAAAATTCTAATTTCTATCTCTTCCTCTTCTTCGCCATTCTCATCCCGCATCAAATGTCCTTATATTTTCTCTTCTTGCATATAACACAGACTGTTTTCTAGCAAAATAGGCCATTGTAATGTATACTTGCTCTAGAATGCGTACATGAGAATCTCATGCCAAACTATAGAGTTTTTTTTTTTTTGCGGCTGTACTCATCACCCATATATAGGAGTGGGCCCCTTTGCTGGAAACTAGAAGAGAAGTAAGAAAAATTGAGTGTCTTGGGTTGTGAGCTGTAGTTGATGCGTCCTTAAACTTGATTATCGGTTTGATTTGTGATCTGCAATAGAGAAAAAGTCAGTTGGAGACTAGATCACTAGCGGACCCCATTTGAGATTTGTGTTGTAAGAGAGCATGAGTGATTATCTGAGAAGTGAGTAGTATTCTAAGAGAGATTGAGGGTATCATTGTAGAAAGACTGTTGAATTATTAAAGAAAATATTTGTGCTTTAGGGCACCTTTATACGTATGCTTTAGTGCATGTTAGCCACATTGCTCATGCTGCTTTACAACCATGTTGCATCCAGTAATTTAATCAAGTTCAGATGGGTTTTAGGTCAAAATTTAGAGCTTTTTTAGGTCAGTTTAACTCTTTATTTAGTCTGAGTCAATTTGAATGTCATATCTTGGTTTTTTGAAGTCAGCTTATGTTGGATTACATGTATGATTCATCTTTTTCTTGATAAAAACACATTAGTCACTAGCTCATTTCTATTTTCATACAGATATGTTACGTAGTTTTTTAGATGTTCAATCGGAAACACATCTTATATCAAATCCATCAACTTTCCCTCCATCATAAACTATAATGGACATGATGGCCAAGGAGCAGAGTCACAAATATATTGATGTGGACAGGACATAAGCACTGTCACAGATACATTGTCACTCTTCACTATTGGAGTCTCTGCTTCATAGTGGCTAAAGGGATGAAATTGTTGTTTTTTTAAAATTTATTTTTAAGGATTTAGTATTATGGTATCAAGATATATCTAGCAAATGTCATGAGGATGGAAAATGTAAACATGCAACTGAGAAACTTGCATTACAATGACTTAGAGGGCGATATTTGAAGGAGGAAGACCATTGTTTTAAATATCGTCCGAGTCGGCCGAGATATCGTCCGATATCTCCTTTTTTACTTACTGCCGATACGATATGGAGAAATCATTTGCCATATGGTTTGCAGCAAAAAACGGCCGATATTTGAAATATCGACTGATAAATTGCCCGATATCGGCCGATAAATCACCCGATATATCGCCCGATATGAAATAACTTATTTATTGCATGACTGCGTGCAAATGTACATTATTTTTTATTGTCTTTGCATGCATATTACATCATTTTTATTAGGTAAATGATATATATGACACTAAACCGACTTTTAGTTATCAGTATTTCATTATATATAGTGTTCGATATGAACGCCTGATATGCGTGCGTATCCCGATATCTCTCCTGATATCCGATATCCGATATGAAAACCCCCCTTCCGATAAGATCCCGATATCCGATATTTAGAACCTTGAGGAAGACATATGGATAGTATATTGCAGTTGAATGTTAGTTTCTCTAGTGGTGGGTGTTAAGATGTATTAATGCAACTAGTAATTAGTTAGGGAATTTTGTAATATATAACCCCAATTTTTTTCATATTTAGAAAAATACTTCCTAAATCTATGATACTGCCATTTAACCCTCTAAATTATTTGGGTCCTCCAAATCATCTGGGTCTTTGAAATTTACCCATTCTCTTTTAGTCTTTAAGTATAAAAAGGGAATATTCCCTTATTTTGTTTTAAGATACCTAAGTTTTTAAAAACAAATTACTAATTTACCCTATCTAGTCCAAGTCCAGATCTTAACCTAACCTTACTTCTCTTCCTCTTCTAAAATCAAAATTCAAATTAAATTACATTTAGAAAATTCAATCACAAAAATAGATACCCTCATGCTCCTCTCCTTCTCTTCTTCTTAGATCAAATTATAGTTAGAAAATTCAATAAAAACATACAAAAATAAACCACAAAACTCAACCTCCTCGCGCTCTGCAGCTACCACCCTCTCCTCTGTCACGCTATTTCTCTGTGGCCATGAATTGTTAGTATTATCGCTTTAGGAGAAGATGAGACAGACTTACAATTAATTAGATGAAAGAAGATGAATCATGAAGAAAATAGGAAGAAGAGTAGAAGAAGAGCAGAGAAAGAGAACGGAAACGACACGACTGCCACTTGATCATAAGAAGAGGAAGGGGGTTAATCTCCCTCTGTTTATTTTTTTTAAAGAAATTAAACGACAATGTAAGTGAGGGTAAGGGTATAATAACGGGTATTTTACCCATATCCTGTCTAAAATCAAACAGTAGGGGTAACTTTATATATCCTAAAAGATTGCGAGGATGAACTGGTTGATAGGATTTTGCCTTATTTTTCAAGAGAAGATGGTCCAAGAAGATCCAAATAAGTTGGAGAAGACGATGGCTTGAAGCAGAAAGAAACAGATCCAAGTTTGGTGCAGAGTAGTCGACTAGTCAGTTGATTAGTCGACTAATACACAATACTAGTCGAATATATATAGTCGACTAAACAGGATACAGAGAGGAAACAGTTTTACAGTAGTGGACTAACTAAAGTTATTAGTCGACTAATTGGAGGTATTAGTCGACTAGCCTTAAGGACTAGTCGACTATACGAGGTGTTTTTGAAGCAGAATCAGTTTTCTTTTCAGACGCAGATTTTCTTATTCTGGTGGGATACGAATTGGATTAAATTTCTATTCAATGAATATTTGTTTCTAAAGATAAAAGGGTTTAGAAACCTTCTAGATCAAGGTGATCAACTCCTAATAGGATTTATCAAGATTCTTTAACCATCCAAAGGCCAAGATCATCTCATAAGTCCAAATAGGAGTTGTATTGTAAAATCTTATAAATTGAGGTTGTAATCAAGCATTGTCATTGTCTCAAACAATAGAGAAATTCTGAATTCTCAAACAAAGTAGACTAGAGGAATCCAAGAAAGAGAGGAATATGTTGAAGGTTCATAGAGAGAAGAAACTTTTGTAATCTAGGGCTAGATTCAAGTAGAAGGTAAATACTCTTGTTGCATTAAGAGGAAGGTTAGATCTCTTTGTACCATGTTTATTAATAAATCTCTCTCAAGTTCTCCCCCGTGGACGTAGGCAAGTTGGGTCGAGCCACGTTAAATCCTCCTGTGCTTTCTTTTTTACTCTTTTCTCTAGGTGTATTATTAGTTTGCTTTACAATAGTTTTCTTTTGCAAGTACTGATCATATTGTTAAGTTTCGCAAGCTTCAATCTTGGGAGTAATAATTGGTATCATAGCATATCAATTTCGTCGCAACAATTGGTATCAGAGCTAAAGGTTGACGAAGGGCTATATGTCATAAATAGGATGTTCTACGACAAAGTTCGAGGTCGAGAAGTTCAATGGCAAAGGAAACTTTAATTATGACAAAAGAGGGTGAAGGCGTTGCTGGTGCAATAAGGTCTTATCAAGACCTTGCAGGGTAAGTCAGCAAAATCTGCAGGTACGTCCAATGATGATTGAGAGGAGATGGATCTAAAGGCGGCAAGCACGATCCAGCTGTCTCGTAGACGAGGTGATGTACAACGTGATGGATGAAGAAACGGCTGCAAGATTGCGGTCAAGGTTAGAAACGTTATATATGATGAAAAGCTTCTCCAACAAGTTGTATCTTAAGAAACAATTATATGAGCTACGTATGAACGAAGGGACAACAGTGTTGGAGCATCTAAACTTCTTCAACAAGGTCATCAACGAGCTTCTAGCTGTTCATGTCAAGATCGATGAGGAGGACAAGGCGTTGATACTTCTCAGTTCGCTTTCAGAGTCATGATTGCATCGTTACCAGTCATGCTCTACACTAAAGTCGTAAAGAAACTCTCATTTTGGAGGAGGTTACGTCAACTCTCTTATCTATTGAGATTCGGAAAATGTCAAACCAAAAGGAGCAGACAAGATTCGGTTTGGTGGTCACGACAAGAAAGAGATGGAAGGAAAGGTCCGAGCTCGTTAAAGGCGTGTCATTTTTGTTACAGGGATGATCATTGGAAGAATAACTACAAGCATCGACAAGAGTGGTTGAAGAAGAAGGGGCAAGCTGCAGAGGCTGGTGTAGCATTGAGCGGTTTAGAGGAAATCGAAGTATTAATAGCTACCTACGAAGATAACACTTCTCAAGGTAAAGGCTAGATATTTGATTTAGGTAGTACGGTTCATGTATGTTCCTAAAAAGAGCTGTTCAACTCCTTAGTTGTAATGGAGAAAGAGATTGTCAAGATGGTGGATGGCTCGGCTTGCAAGATCATTGGCATTGGGATAGTCAAGCTTACAGAAAGAGATGTGACAGTGTGTGCTCTGGAGGCGGTCCGGTATGTCCCGGAGGCATGGTACAATCTAATATTCATAAGAGTGCTCGACGAAGAATGTCGGATCCAAGTGCAACAAGGCGTCGTCACAGTTAGCCAAAGAGACATGGTAATCCTGGAAGGAGAGAAGTGTGGAGGGTTATACAAGCTGAAGGAAGAAAACTCAGTTCGAGGTGGAGTTTCAAGCATAAGCTTGGAAGGGAGTTCATCGCGAGATGGAGCTTCAAAGAAGATTGCAACGGGACGTGAGCCAGGTCAAAGTGTTGCAGGAAGGAGAAAGGGCGCATTCGGGTAAGGCCCGAGATGGCCCAAGCCATGGCGGTAAATCAGCCGAAAGCATGGTTCACAGTCGCAGTCTCGGCCGCCGACTCGGCGGGCTCTGAGACGGATCGGTCTCGGCGACTCGGATCGGTATCGAGCGATACGCGCAAAACACTATATAGAAAGTTCAAAAAATTCTGAAAAATCACGACAAATCTTTAAAAAAATGTAGACATTCACATTCATGTATCACATGTCCAAAATATATCACCTAGCACACTAAACATAAAGCGAAAATATGAATACACGCGTCGTCGGTAGAAGCATATCAAAATACATGCACAGATATAGTAAATTGTACAAACTACATTCATAAATACATACTAATGTAATTATTTCCACATTGAATTGCGATGAGGCACAAAATCATTATCATAATGCCGAGTCGACCGAGTCAACTCCGATTCTCGGCCGAGTCGGTCTCCTCTGAGTTGAGTCGACCGACTCGTGACTCGGACTCGTCTCAGAACGGGCCGAGACGGATACGACTCGGCCGACTCGTCTCCGACTCGGCCAAGACTTTGAACCGTGGCCGAAAGTCCCGGGGTGAGGGGGCAAGAGTTAAAGGCTTCAACACGGCTACAACCAAAGAAAGAATTAAGGTAGTAATCCAAAATCTCAAGTTATTTTACTAAAGACTTGAAAAGCAAGTCAAGGTGAATATTATTAGGATTTTGCCTTGTTTTCAAGAGGAGATGATGGTCCAAGAAGATCTAAATAAGTTGGAGAAGACGATGGCTTGAAGAAAAAAGAAACAGATTCAGGTTTGGTGTAGAGTAGTCGACTAGTCAGTTGATTAGTAGACTAATACACAATACTAGTCGGCTATATATAGTCGACTAGATAAGATACATAGAGGAAATAGTTTTACAGTAGTTGACTAACTAAAATTATTAGTCAACTAATTGGAGGTATTAGTCGACTAGTCTTAAAGCTAGTCGACTATAATTGGCATTTCTGAAGCAGAATCAATTTCCATTTTAGGCGCATGTTTCCTTATTCTGGTGGGATATGAATTGGATTAAATTCCTATTCAATGAAGGTCTGTTTTTAAAAATTCAAGGGTTTAGAATTCTTCTAGATCAAAGAGATCAACTCCTAATAGGATTGATTAAGATTCTTCAATCATCCAAAGGCCAAGATTATCTCATAGTCCAAATAGGAGTTGTATTGTAAAATCCTATAAATTAAGACTGAACCAAGCATTGTAATTGTCTCAAACTATAGAGAAATTCTGAATTCTTAAACAAAGGAGACTAGAGGAAGCCGAAGAAAAGAGGAACAAGTTGAAGGCGCATAGAGAGAAGAAACTTTTGTAATCTAGGGCTAGATTCAAGTAGAAGGTAAATACTCTTGTTATATTAAGAGGAAGGTTATCTCTCTTTGTACCATGTTTATTAATAAAGCTCTCAAGTTCTCTCCCCGTGGACGTAGGCCAAGTTGGGTCGAGCCACGTTAAATCCTCATGTGCTTTCTTTTTACTCTTTTGTCTAGGTGTATTATTAGTTTGCTTTACAATAGTTTTCTTTGGCAGTACTGATCATATTGCCAAGTTTCTCAAAGGTCGATCCTGGGAGTAACAATTGGTATCATAGCATATCAATTTCGTCGCAACACTGGTAATATGAAAGATTTGGGGAACATTTTTCTAAATAGGGAAGTTTAGTGTGGTATCTATAAAAAAATCCTTTAGTTATAAAGTAGAGTCCTAGTAGTATTGGAGTCCTAGTCCTAGTAGAGTTGCTTGTTTAGGTCTATACAAGAAGAGGAGGGTTATTGTATTTAGTATCAAGTGAATATTCACTTCATAGTTTATCATGGTACCAAAGCAAGGTTCAATGGTTTTCTGAATCTTCTTTTCCATCACAAGTTTGTTTGGTTGGGAAATTTTCTTTTCTTCATTCCTTTGCTTCGTGGTGGGATGAGAGAAGGGTTTGCAATCATCAAAGAGTTCAAAGCGGTCAAGAATTCCTTTCGAATCACGATCGCTCAATTTCTGCTTCCTTTCTAATTGCGATCCCTCAAGATCTGTTTCCTTTCCATTCGTGATCCCTCAAGATCTGCCCTTTCCAATTGTGGTTTTCCAGATCATTGCAATTCTCTTGCAAGTCGCAACAGATCATTGCAATTTGACCTATTTTCAGTTTGGATATCCAAATCTATAATCTGTTATGGTATCACCATCCATTTTGATATCACAACCCTCTTGAGTAGTATATCCAGAAATGCTATCCACTGAAGGCCCACAAATCGCTATCCACTGTAGATCGGCGGTCCCATGTGCATTACATTAAGTTTGATCGAGTGGCTAAAATTGATTTGGCCATAAATCAGTGAATTGGAGGCTACTTTTGGTGATCCATGTGTCTATTCTTAGGATTTTGAGTGTGTCGAACACATAAGTGGGTGTTGTTCGGGTGATTCTGTTTAGAGCACAGATTTGTACAGAAACATGCAGTTTTGTATAAGATTCAATATTTATTTTTGGTTCTAATGTGTTCCGAGAAGTACAATGAGTTGCATGCAAGTGTGTTCCAATGGGAATAGTTATTCCTATTGGAGTTCAGTATGCACTTTGATGAATTTTTCAAGGGGAAAGGAAGTTCGGAAAAGATGTTGATGGGTCTTTTCCTGTTCCTGAAAGAAAGTCGATCTCATACTGAGGTATAGACAATTTTTTTGGAACACCTAGATAAAATAGCATAACATCAATCCCAAAATTTGTGCATTCATAATTCTTTTGAGCAGAGAATAGGTCTTCAATTGAGTGTCGAGTAGGTTTTCAGCTTCCAAACTTTACTACAACAAGAGATGCTTGGGATTGCTTGAGGGCATTTTAACAATCAATTACACATTTCAGTATCAAATAGAGACAGATATAATAGTGGCTTTCAGGCAAGAGGAGTAGAGTATTCAGGACTTTTGTGCAAATATAACTATTTTATGGGATCAGGTTGAGTTGTTGGCGCTTCAGTATATTCAAACCATGCCTTCATTTATACCGAGAGACTCGGGTTAACTCAATTTTTGATTGGTCTTCGCCCTAATTTTGAGGGACTTCGTGGAGCGTTTCACATGGTTCTTTTCTATCTGTTTCACCTTCTGTGAACAACTTGATAGCAGAACAAACTCATTTAATGACCAACTCATTTGATGGTTTCATCTTCTGGTGTTGTGACCGGTGCCTTCTAGTGCTCGATGCAAGTTTCTGGAAAGCCAAAATTGTTCGAAGCTTTCTGGCTTTCCTTATATGAGAGTTTGTTTCAGCAACACCCCGGCTATTTTTTTTTACTTTGTGGATGGAAATGAAAATTGTGACGACATGGCGATGTGCTATGAAAGTGAGGATGATGATTGTATGTTAGAGATGATAGAAAATGGGGGACCAGGGTAAAGCCAATGTAGCAAGTGTTTTCATTTTCCTTTGATGGCAAATAAGACTGAGGATACCTGTATAGGTGATAAAATTGATAGGACTCATTTGCGTATGTTGGCTGTAGGGATTTAATAGTGCATAAATAAAGGAACTTGAGAAGAGTGGGTAAGACATTTGTCTGGTGAAGAGCAGTGTTCGAAATATCGGCCGAGTCGGATACGACTCGGCCGAGTCGTATCCGACTCGGCCCCCTCCGAGTCGTATCGGAGGCCCGAGTCATTCGAATATCGCCGAGTTGACCGAGTCGGGTCCGAGTCAGACCCGAGTCGGGTCGACTCGGCGCCCGTGACGAAGCGCCTTTAAAGGCGCTGAGGGAGAGAGAGAGATCAGAGATCTGATCTCTCTCTCTCCCCGCGTCGCCCTCCGTCCCCCCGTGTCGCCTTCGCCGTCCCCCCGCGTCTCCGTCGCCGTCGCCGGCAGCCGTCGTCGTCGCCGTCTGCAGGTATTTCTCCCTCTCCCCCTCTCAGTCTCTCTCTCCCCCTCTCCCTCTCTCTGTGCCTCTCTCCCTCTTTCTCCGTCTCTCTCCCGCAGCGACTGTCTCTCTCTGTCTCTCCGTCTCTCCCCGTCGGACTCTCTCCCTCTCAGTCTCTCTCTCTCCGTCTCTCTCTGTCTCTCTCTGTCTCTCTCTCTGTTGGACTCTCTCTCCCTCTGTATCTCTCTCTCCCTCTGTATCTCTCTATCGGACTCTCTCCCCCTCTCCCTGTCCCTCTCTCTCTCCGTCTCTCTCCCCCCGTCGGACTCTCTCCCTCTCAGTCTCTCTCAGTCTCTCTCTGTTGGACCCTCTCTCCCTCTGTATCTCTCTCCCTCTGTATCTCTCTATCGGACTCTCTTCCTCTCCCTCTCAGTCTCTCTCTCCCTGTCCCTCTCCCTGTCCCTCTCTCTCTATCCCTCTCAGTCTCTCTCCCTCCCCCTCAGTCTCTCTCTCCCCCTCTCCCTCTCTCTGCCTCTCTCTCTCTGTCCCTCTCCCTCTCTGTCTCTCTCTTTGTCCCTCTCTCTCTCTCCCTCTCTCTCAGTCTCTCTCTCTCTCCTCTGTGTGACTGTCTCCCTCTCTCCCCTCTGTCTCAGTCTCTCTCCCTCTCTCTCTCTGTTCCTCTCTCTCTCTCCCTCAGTTTAATTTTTATACATGAATTTTGATATCTACAATTTTTATGATTTGTCATGAATTTTTTATAATTTTTTGACGTTCTATGTAGCATTTTGCGCGTATCGGCCGAGTCCGATCCGAGTCGCCGAGACCGATCCGTCTCGGTGCCGGCCGAGTCGGCGGCCGAGACCGAGACTTTGAACCATGGTGAAGAGAGGTTGCAAATTTGAAGGCAAGCCTCCAGCTAACATATTCAGCGGAATATTTTTCTTTAATTCCGGTAGTGGGTGGGTATTATCAACCTGATTTGTTCCAAAACAGTTAATTAGACAGAAATATTCTCGACATTTTACAGATTCATGTCTCTCGGCCTTTTAGACTATTGTAAAGCTAATACATCTTATGTTTTCAATTCTTCAACTGATTATTTACTAGTTTCCATCCGTTAATAATCTCCCTGGAAATGTGTTAGGAAATATGATTTGTATAAGGAGTTGTATTAGTAGTATAGGAATATGAGAAGGATTAGAGTTTGGAATATCTATATAATATAACTGAGAGGATCTCTCTCTCTAAAAGCAATTTCATGGTATCAGAGCCTTCTCCTCTCTAACTCTGATCCTCTCTCACCTTCTCTCTCCTTTTTCCGACAACACCAACCTACCCAAACAAAACAGGAGCAGCATGTCCTTGCCCCAATCCTCCTCTTCTTCTGGCGTTAACAGCAGTGACACACTAGATCCCTCTCGTCCGTCTTGCCTCGCCCTCAATCACACCCTCACCTTCGCGTTCAACCCATATCCCGACCTTGTCTTTGTCTCGCGACAAACCTATCAAATCTGCCCTCACCTTCTTTACGACCGGCTTCTATCACGACCCACTTCGTCTTCAATCACTTGACCCCCTTCCGTCACCAGAATTGCTTCAATCCTTTCCAAACTGAACCGGACCTGATTTCTCGCTCCTCGCTTCTGCTTGTCCTCAATAACCAAAACCAAACCCAATCCCAAACCAGGTGTTATCCTCGATCCTACTCACTGCTCTCGAGTTCGCAGCTTCTTGTTCTTCTACTTCTCGTTCTCTTCTTCTTTTCCTGTTCTTCTGATTGTTCTTTTGTTCCCCTCTTCTCTCTTCTCTTGAAATTATAGGTCTGTAAAAAAAATAATCAGTCTGTAAATCAGAGACTTAAAAATTGAGTGGTTTGTCTTTGGGGATGGGTAGTTAAAACCCATGGTCGTTTGTTTTGGATTGGAATTTGAGCTTGGGTTTCTAAGTTGAGCGTCTTTGTAATTTTCGGGGGTCTTTTTTTCCAAGTCTTTGCGTTATGGCTGAAGAGATGAAGCCAACTGTTTCTAAATTTTTTTGGGAAAGATTATTGATAGAAAGTTGAATGGTGATAATTTTCTAGAGTGAAAACAGGTTGTTGAAATTCATATTACTGGGAGAGCTAAAGATCAGTTGACTGATGATCCCTCAGAATCAAAGACACCGACTTTGAGGCAGTACGATGCACTTTTTCTTGTATGGATCTTGAACAACATGGAGCCACATGTTCAGGATCTGATTCTACATTATAGGACCATAAAAGAATTGTCGACTTACTTAGACAGGTTGTATTCAGGAAGCAACATCGTGAGTCGAGCTTATGTGTCATCCAGGGCCTATTCAGGAGTAAACATAAAAGTCGAACATTGGCCCAATTTTATGCCGACTTCAACAAACTTTTTGAAAAGGTCAGAGATCTCTCCTATTATAGTTGATGTGAAGGAGATGTAGTAGAGGTGGAACAAGTTGATGATTCTTGTTTTCTTAGGAGAATGTGTCTAGATTTCTCGAAGGCTCGACAAATGTAATTGGCTCCACCTAGGGAAGCATCATCGAATGTCCTACCTTAGTAGAGTCAAGAAATAGGCTAATCAACTATTTGATTTGGTTCATTAGATGTATGGGGTCCATGTTGAATAAAATCTAAACTTGATTTTTAGTATTTCTTTACATTTGTGGATGATTACTCGCGTGTTGCTTGGCTTTATCTCATGAAATCTCATTCTGAGATCTTTTCTATATTTCTAAATTTTTGTTATGAGAACCCAATTAACACTTGTGAAAATCTAAGATTTGATAATGCTATCATCTTTCACATATTTTATGACTGAGCATGATATTATTCATCAATCCTTGTGTGTGCATTTCTGAACAAAATGATGTTGCTGAATGTAAAATCTTTCAATTGCTTGAAACCACTCGCACATTGCTTATTCATAATAAAGTTTCTAAATATTTTTGGAATGATGAGTTCTTACAACATCTTATTTAATTAATCCGATTCCTTTTATTTTGCAAAATCAAATCCCATATTCATTTTTATGTCCTCAAAATGATTTGTTTTCTGTGCCACCAAATTCTTTTAGGTTTGTGTTTTGTTTAAAACAATGTCCTCATAAAAATTAAATTGGATTCTCGTACTCTCAAATGTACGTTTCTCGAGTATTCTCGAACACAAAAATGATATCAGTGTTATTATCCTTAACTAGATCATTTTTTTTGTTTCGGCTATTATCACATTTTTGAGTCTAAATCTGGGTTTGGTAATGGGTCTTCTTCCATAGAGTCTGAGGACGACAATATGTTTTTCCTCATTCAAGATCCACTAGTCGAGCATATTTCATCATCCGTTGATATAGATCTGGGTACATTGCCACCTATACATGAAGAACCAAAACTCATCGATTTGGAGAATCAACCAGAGTCTTCACAAGATGTACTATGTGTCGGTGCCAACATCTTCTGCTATTCTGAATTCCAGATCACAAATTGGGGTGAATACCTTTACATTATCGTCTAGGTATTCTACCATTGATTCTAATAGTATTTCTAATGATGACCTTCCTATTGTTCTTCATAAGGGTAAACACACTTGGACATCTCACCCTTTCTCTGACTTTGTCTTATTCATACTTGTTTTCATTCTTTAATGCCTTTATTTCTTCTATAGGCTCATATCTGTTCTCAAGTCTGTGTGAGAAGACTTATCTATCCCGGAATGAAATGGTGCTAAAGAAAATTCTTGTTTCTATTCTAATAAATGCAATGAAGGAAGAAATGTTGGCTCTAGCATAGAATGGAACCTATGATATTGTTGTTCTTCCTTCAAGGAAGAAGACAATTTTATGTTAGTGGGTGTACACCGTGAAGCTAAATTTTGATGGGTCACTGGCTTGTTTGAAGGCTCGTCTGGTTGCCAAAGATTGTTTTCAGGGGTATGGAATGGATTATTAGGATACCTTCTCATCGGTTATAAAATTGTTATCTGTGCGGATTTTTGGTTCTTTAGGCGCCACTCATCACTACCCATCCATGAGTGGGATGTTAAGAATGTTTTTTTAATGGTGTTCTCGACAAGGAAGTTTACATTGAGCAACCACCTGGTTTTGTTGCTCAAGGGGAGTCAGGAAGATGTGCAAGCTAAAGAAAATTTTGTATGGATTGAAGTAGTTACCGAGAGCTTGGTTTGGACGGTTTGCCTTTGTTGTTCGGACCTTTAGTCTTTCTTGTTCTCAGAAATATCATTGTGTTTTGGCGACAACATTAAGGGAAGAGGTTACTTGCAGTGTGTGTGGATGATATCATTCTTATTGGGGATGACGCGTAGGGGATTGTGGATTTAAAATGCAGTACAAAAGACTTTGGATCTTTGTGGTACTTTTTAGGCATTAAAGTAATTAGGTCCAAGAAGAAAATTACTCTTTTTTAGAAGTGTGTGGTTGATATGTTATGAACCTCAGAGAGACCTACTCTGAAATACCACTTGTTGTGAAATATTGACAGAAGAAAAAATACCAAGGGACTTAATAATGAAAACGTAGAAGCGATCTACCACTAGCAAGCAATAAAGACTAATCACCATAAAATATAAGAACACCAGATTTAACGTGGTTCAGCAAGTATGCCTACGTCCATGCGGAGGAGGGGAGAAATCACACAGAAAATACAAGAGTTACAATAATATTTCTCTCACAACTCTCAATGGTGGAAATTTCTCATAAACTTGACTTGCCTTCAAAGGCCAACCCGAATGATCTTTGTTATCATATATGTTGGATTCTTCTTTGTACTGATTTTCACCTTATCGATAGCCTTGTCATCTACAGACCCACTGATGTATCTTGTGATACCTCACATCAATGTGCTCCATCCGCTTATGATACATGTGATCCTAGCAAGATGAATAGCACTCTGATTGTCGCAATGAACCCGAACTGAATCCTGCCAAAAATCTCGACTAATCCTCTCAACCACAAAGCTTCCTTTTATGTCTCAACTGTAGCCATATACTCTGATATTGTCGTTGAAAGCGCCACTGTATCTTGCAACTCTGCCTTCTAACTTACAGTATACTCAGTTACTGTGAATACATAACCCGAATAGATCTTCGCTGATCAAGATCTTCTGCATAATCTGCGTCAACATAGCTTTGTAATACTCTAGGCTTTCCCGTTTTCAATCTCTAAAACACCAAACCTAGTCCTGCAGTCGCTCATCGATATCATAGCACCCATTTCACTGCTTCTCAATGTTGCTTTTCTGGATTCAACATAACTTAATGTATTAACTGCATAGGCTAAGTGTCACGCCTCATTTCTCAAAGTACGGTATAACAGTACATGACATGATCAACGACGTGTACACGCAGAGTATGTAGTCCTTACGTATACACGTTAAGCCTCATATAGACTTGCACAAGTATCATAACAAAGGAAAAACACTGCTGATATTTTATATATATCACATGTAACAAGAGTATATAACACAGTCCCATCAAGTACAAAAACAGAGTACATATGAGTCTATAAGCACATTTATGAAAAAGTACAATACAACTCGACGCGCACACACACACACACAAACACACATCAGAAAAAGAGTACTACTATGGAACATACAGTGAGTCAAAAGGGACAAAAAGTCGCGAACAGTCCTACTGCTGCTCAGCCAAACCGTCTATATACTCCTGGTCCTCCTCTGAGGGTATAGTCACGGGCTCTAAATCTGAGCATGCAAACCTAGGGTCTCAGGTACGATCGAGCAAGTGTACAAAAGAAGGATAATGAAGACAAAGGAATAACGTGATATATATATACATGCACATTGAATAAATATGACATGCATCAGAGGGCGATAATCACAATATAGTCAGTGAAGTAAAATCTGCACAATACTGTACGTGAGTGTATAAGCACGCACCATGAGACTTAATGATCAAGGAGCTCTGATCAGGTGGGTGTATCCCGTGCAAACCCAGGATCGCGGCCTTACACAAGCCCCTGGCTGCTGAGACCAGGGTCGGCCCGCTAAGGTGAAACAAGTAACGGGAAATGGAAAACGGGAGCTCAATGAGCTATAGTAGACGGTAGCCAACACTACCACATTCCCTGCAATGGGACTATAATGGATCCAGACACCCACTCGATTAGATCTAGTCAATCATCAAGTCTCCCCATACCCAAGTGACTTGAATTATAGTATAGCGTAGGTGGATATAAATAAGTGTGCATAACTCCTCGTCTAAAAATACCAAGTAACAGGTATATAGGAATGTTCCCCAAGTGGTCAGTGTTACCATAGTGTGTATGTGCGATGAAACATGTATCGTGCAGTTAGCGTTAATAAATAACCAGAATCTACAGGTACCAGGCATTGTTTTAAATATCGGCCGAGATACTGGTATATCGGCCGAAATACCGATATTTTATCCAAAACGATACGATAAGTGCAAAAATTTACCAGATATCATTTTGGACCGATATTGGACGATATATCGCTCGATATCCGAGATGAAATATCTAATATATCGGCCTTATAGTTACTTATTTGGATAATAATTATTATTTTTTACTTGAGAGATTGTTTTATTTTATTCTATGTTCATTATGGTATTTAAATGATGTTTTTTATGATGTTTGGATAATAACTTGTTTCTTTTAAAAATGTCTTATATGTATTTACTATTGATATATCAACCGGTATTTAATACCATATCGTGATATATCACCCGGTATCCGGTATCTGGTACATAATTTTACTGACCGGTATATCGCCGATATCCGATATTTAAAACACTAGTACCAGGTAACAGGAAACAATAACTGAAATATCTGTATAACAAGTAACAAGACTAAATACAGGAATTTCTGTGTAACAGGTAACAAGTATAATAACAGGAATATTCAGTGTAACATGCATACTAACAGGGCCGCAAGAATTTAACCCAGCAATACACCATATCATAACTTCCACGAATAACAGGACTACCCTTGATCAAATATACAACACAACTCCTCAAGGACAGACAATTATCAGGAATAGCCACAAAAATCGAATATCAACTAGTTCATTTAGGTAACGCTAATGGTCTAGACGTTATATATATATGAAATAATAACAGTAAAGGTAAACACTTGCCTTACAAGTGAAGCTCTCGTTGTTTAGATCCCAACTGTACCAAGAACACGTAATTCAGACGTCAAACGGTCAAGACATTGTCCGAAGCACGACTCAGGGTCATTTTTATAATATCTCAAAGTAATTGAGGGGGTTAAACGTAATTATTCAGGATTATAAATAAAATATAATGGACTTAAATAGGGTAGGTATGAAAATTTACCTTATCTTGAAGTGGGTTATGGGTTTTGGATGCGGGTCGCGGGTCAGGTTTGCTTACAAACCCGTTATGAATTTTTAACAGAGAAGAGCAGTGAATGGAAGAAGAGATGATGGGGGGAGGGTTGCTGTGCGGCCACTGCAGCGACGGAGGGTCGGCGTGGGACCCACGGTGGCGGCGTTGGGTCGGAACCCGATGGCGGTGTTGCCGGCCAACAAAGGGAGAGACAAAATAGTTAGAGAGAATGAAGGGGGAAGGAGGTGTGGCTGAAGCGGCGGAGGATTGGGATGGGTCCCTGCGATGGCGATGGCGTTAAGCACAGCAGCCGCGGTGGTAGATGGGCCGGGGAGAAGTGGAGAAAGGGTACGCGAGAGAGTGAGTGAGAGAGACAGAAAAAAGGAGTGTTGAGTGTGGGGGGTGAGCTAGGATTTGCGTGGGCGGTGGGCTGGGCGGCACTCGGCCGGCAGTGATGAAGGTGTGGACGGCGGTAGGGGAAGGAAAAGAGAAAGACACTGAGGGTGAAAAGATAAAAAAGAGTGAGAGAATAGCAGCGGAAAATAATGAGGGAGTGAGACAGTGAAACAGAGAAAGAGAATGAAAGAGAAAGCGTGAGAGAGAGATGGTGAGAGCTTTGCATGTGTGAGGGATTTATCCCAGAGAAAGCCTGTTGGAGTTGTGTAGAAAAATGGAGAGATAATAGAGAAAAACTTGCGATTGGAATTGTGTAGAAAAATGGAGGGAGGAGAAAAATAAAGAAAAACTTAGGGAAGAAGAATATGATTTTGAGTTATTTTTAGATTTAATTATTATTAAATAATTGGGTCAACTTTTAACTAAGTCGGAACGGTCTCCAAAAATTCTGTAAAATCATAAATATTACCTGGAGAATCAATGTGAAATCGGATTCAAGAAATTTGTTCTGATTTAAAAATTAAAAATTCTGAAATCGATTGGTGATATCGGTCGACATCGGTTTGGTCGGATTTTGGACCAATTCAGGAAAATTCTCAAACATACGTTACAATAGAAAATATGATTTTGAAGAATAATATGAAAGCAGATTTTAGAATTTCAACTTTATTTGTGAATTAAAAATCATGGAGTCAATTATCGGTATCGGTTAACACCGAATTCGGAGATTTTTTAAAATAATTCAGAAAAATTTCAGATATTTTGAAAAATCCAAAATATTGGAAAATGAGATTTAAAGCTGAAATCGGTCCAGTCTGACCACCAGGGAGATCAAAACAAATATGTACGCCGTATCGCATGCTAATACAGTGACACATATTACTAGGACTAGGAGTTACACTAAGTCAGGCCTAGTGCAGACCTTAGCATGCATGGGTGATCTCACCGCACTAGCATATGGTACTCGAGACATTTCCTCTTTCAGTGATTGTGGACATTGTTTGGAGGATAACTTGAAGTGACTTGCCAAAAGAGTGGTGACCGGTCTTGCTTATACCATATTGAATTTTTCTAACACCTTGAGAATTTAATTCTCCTGGGATAGCCAAAGTCTGCCTGAACCTCTGTCTCGAGTGATCTCCATACTTAAGATCTTTTGGCTTGTCTTAAATTCTTCATGTCAAATTCTCTCTTTAGATGAGCTTTAAGCTTCTGAATATGTGCCTTATTTCTTGCAGCAATCACCATATCGTCCACGTACAACAACAAATATGTCGGATCATTCTACTTGAAATAGACACAACTGTCATATTCACATCAAGTGTATATGGTCTTGATCATGAAAGAGTTGAATCGTTTGTACCACTGCCTGAGAAACTACGTAAGTCCATAGAGGGACTTCTTGAGAAGACATCTTATTTCCTTAACCTTCCTGAATATACCCTTCATGTTGCTCATCTATATTTTCTCCTCCAGCTCCGTATAGAAACGTTGTTTTGACATCCAATTGCTCCAACTCTAAATCAAACTAAGTGACTGTTCCCAATAACATCCGAATAGACATATTCTTGGCTACAGAAGAGAAGATCTCATTGTGGGCCTGTTTGGTTAAGGGTGGAAGTGAGGAAGTGAAGAAGTGAGGAAGTGGTAATAGTTCCCTTTGGAACTTGGGAATTGGTTAGTAAGTTTTCTGGTGTTTGGATGTTTTTGTGAAGTGTGGTTCGGAAAATGTTATGCCTTTTCCGGTGTTTGGATGGTAATGTAGAAGTGAAAGTGGAAAAGTTGACTACAAGTTGACCGCAAAATAATATTAAATTAAAAATTAATTAAGAAAAATAAAAATTAGACTGTAATTAGAATGCAAGTGAGATTTACATGAGCAAAAAATTAACTGTTTTGTGCTACAACTTATTACAAATGAGATTTACATGACCACAAAATTAACTGTAGCACTCTGAAAGTGAGGAAAACGTTGTGTAAAAGAGAAAAAAGAGAAGGAAAAGAACTTTTTCCATTTTCCTTTTCCGGTGTTTGAATGAACAACGGAAATGAAAAGAGACACTTCCCACTTCCTCACTTCTACCCAATTCCTTGAATCCAAACAGCCCCTAGTCAATTCTCTCCTTCTGAGCATATCCTTTCTTGCTTTGAGCTGCTCATTGTTTTTCTTGCGAAAGACCCATTTGCAACATATTGCCTTGGAATTCTTTGGAAGATCCACCAACTCTCATGTTTGATTTCTCTCCAAAGACTCCGTTTCCTTTTCTATGGCTGTAATCCACTTGTTGCTATCATCTGTCTCAATCGCCTCCCTGTAACTGCTAGGATCTCCTGCTTATGTTACCAATGCGAAAGAGACGTGATCATTTTTTCAGCCATACCTTATTGGTGGATCAACAGCGTAACTCTGACTGACCGCCTTAACGGTCTAGGTTGCTCCTGAGTAGCCTCCTGTTCGTTTTCATCTGAATCTGAAGATTTCTCATCTGACCTATCAGGCTTTTTAGAGTCATATGAGAACTCAACTTCATCTGAGTGTCTGCTGAACTGTCTGGAACTCCACCTTGCGTTTTATCCTATCTCTGATCTTTCTTACAATATTGATTCTTCGTCAAAGACCTATCTCTGCTGGTAAAAGTGCTCATTGTCTTCGGATCTCAAAGTCTGAAACTCTCGACTCCTTTGGTGAACCTGATGAAGTTGCACTTCTTAGACTTGGACTCCAGTTTATTTCTCTTCTGACTATCAAACAAACTATACACCGGGCAACCGAAAATCTTTA
This sequence comes from Agave tequilana, assembly GCA_038442645.1. NCBI lineage: Eukaryota > Viridiplantae > Streptophyta > Magnoliopsida > Asparagales > Asparagaceae > Agave > Agave tequilana. Next base: position 303,349 of record JAVJIF010031343.1, read on the forward strand.
AGGTTGAATAGTCCATAGACTCCTAGTCATATCTTCTCTGGGATCTGAAGATTAACATTTGTAAATGGTGACCTGTTTACCAGATATCATGCATGACTTACCGCCTCTGAACAAAATCCTTCTAACGTGTCAGCCTGTAACCTGATACCACGGGCACACTCTGTAAGTGTCTGATTCATGCGTTATGTTACTCTGTTTTGTTCTGGTCGCCCTGGAATACTTAGCTTGTATTCGATGTCTTTACCTGCCTGGTAAGCTTTGAATTCTGTGGAGGTATACTCGCCTCCATTGTCGGACTTCAATACTTTCACTTTTCGCCCTTTCTGATTCTCCACCATAGTTTTTCACTCTTTGAACTTATGAAATACTTCTGATTTCTTCCTCAAGAAGTATACCCAAACTCTCCTGAAAAAATCATCTATGAACATGACATAATACTTAGCACTCCAATGGATGCTACTGGTGAAGGTCCCTACACATTCGTGTGTATGAGATCTAGCAAGCCTTTTGTCTTGTGCTGTGATGCAGAGAGGGATACTCTACGCTGTCTACCAATGATGCAAAATTTACAAAGACTGAGTTTGCAATATTTGATACCCGGTAGAGCACCTTTCTTGTGTAGGGTTTGAAGACCTCTCGCCCGTTCATGTGTTCAAGACGTGCCAAAGTGTTGTAGTGTCCTCCGTTGCTATTGAAGCGCCACCAAAAATAATGTTCCCAATCATCTTGTACAATTTTGCCGATCATTCTCCTTTGAGAAGTCGTGGAGCCCTTGGTAACTTTAATACCTCCATCTGCTTCTGAAAACTTGCACCTTTGAGCTTTCAAAGTTCCCAACGAGAGAAGATTTTTCTTAAATCTTGAACATGACGCACGTTCGTGAGGGTTCGAACCTATCCATTTTACATCCTCATACGGATGTTGCCAATGCCAATTGTCTTGCACACATCGTCGTTACCTTTCAAGACAGAGCCTCCATCTAAAGGCTTGTATGTACTGAACCACTCTCTTTGGGCGCATATGGGTATGTGCACCCTGAGTCAAGTAATTAAGCATCTGAGTACTTTCCCTTTCATGACTGAGTTGTCAAGACATCACATGGATTCTCATCTGCTTCTTCGATAACACCGACTTGTTGTGACTTTCTACTAGTACTAGCCCCATTAGAATCCTTTCCGCCTTTCTTCTTCAACATCTTCTTGTATTTCATACAATTTTTCTTGATGTGCCATGGCTTCCTGTAGTAGTAGAAAGCATTATTGTGGAAGCATCTGGATCCCTTTTGGGTCCCCTACTTTTTGATCTCCTCATCTGGCCCTTGATAACCAGTCCTGAATAACCAGTCCTGAGTCTCCTCTATAGAATCCGTCTTCTTCATCAACTCATTGTTCTGAAGCATCTGTCGGACGTCTTTTAAACTCTAAGGTTTTCTTACCACACATGGTGGTTGCTAAGTGATCATAACTTGATGGAAGAGAAGAGAGTAACATAAATGTTGTCTTCTTCTAGCTTTACCTTCAGTGCCAACAAGTCGCTCAAAATCTGATTGAAAGCATTTAAATGTTGTGGAATAGTCGTGCCTTCCTTCATCCGAAGGTTGTATAAATGCTTCTTCATGAAGAGCTTGTTCGACAAACTCTTCGTCATGTAAAGACTTTCCAGCCTACATCAAAGACCAACAGTTGTCTTCTCGTTCATGACATTATAGAGGATCTCATCTGATATGCATAGTATGATCGTTGCCTTTGCGCAGAAGTCGATGTTGTTCCACTCATCCTTTATTTTTGATGGCTTCTCAATATCAAGCATGGTATTGTGTGTGCCCTCCTTCACAAGCAACGACGTTACTCACATGTTCCACAACAAGAAGTTGGACCTTCCGTCGAATTTTTCCACCTCGGACTTGGTTGTTGTGGTCATCTTGCTAGCCATCGCTCTGATACCAATTGTTATGAACCTCAGAGACACTTGCCCTAAAATATCACTTGTTGTGAAACACCGACACAACAAGAGAGAACACTGAGGGACTCGGCAACAGAAGCGTAGAAGCGATCTACAACTAATAAGTAATGAAGACTAATCACCACAAAACACAAGGACACCAGATTTAATGTGGTTCGGCAAGTGTGCCTACGTCCACGGGGAGGAGGGGAAACTGAGAAGAAAATACAAGAGTTGCCAGAATCTCTCTTATAATTCTCAATGATGGAAATCTCTTATAAACTTGCCTTGCCTTCAAAGGTCAACTCAAAGGGGTTTATATAGACTCCTAGGATTATCCTAGTCTAACATAAACTTCATCAATACAAACAATACCATCTCAGAGAAAGAAGAAAACTCGAATCCAACTCGTATCAGAAACAAAACCCTAGAAGGAAACTGCCAGAATCAGTATTAGTTGAGTAATTCACATTATTAGTCGACTAGTTCTGATCATTAGTCGACTATTGAACAACCTTACTCTCTCTTGCACCATATTAGTTGACTCCTGAGCTGCCAGTCGACTATTCTGCAATACTCGACTAATCTGCATTAGTCGATTACCCTTGGCTATTAGTCGATTAGCCTGTGCACAAAGTGTGCAAACTTGTCTGTTCTTGATCTCTGAAGCTAGTAATTCCTCCACTTGAATCTGAATTCTTCTCCAATGAATATGAGGCACTCAAAATGCTAACATGATATGCTCTCTGCGGCAGGTACGTTGGGGTGTAGAGCTGTTATGCACCCATAGAAGTTAGTGTCAAGTTGCTACCAGATCATGGAGATATCTTAGATGATCTTGGCAGATATCGTCGGTTAGTGGGTAAGCTGAATTACCTAATGATAACTAGACCTGATATTGTTTTTGACATGAGTGTTGTAAGTTAATTTCTGACAACTCATTGGAATGCAATAATGTGGATTCTAGGTACTTAAAGAAGGTTCTTGGCAAATGGCTTCTATATTCAGATTGTGGACGTGTAATAGTTGTTGGTTTCTCAGATGTTGATTTGGGCAAGTTCACCCATTGATCGACGGTCTACCACAAACTTTTGTGTTTTCTTGAAAAAAATCTTGTATTATTGGAAAAGCAAGAAGCAGAGTGTGGTGTCTTGTTTGAGTGCGGAGTCGAAATATCGCGCAATGGCAAATGTGATTTGCGAATTGGTTTAGATCAGAGACTATTGATTGTATTGGGTTTTGCTCCCAAGTGTCCTATGAGATTATATTGTCAGGATGCTATTCACATAACTGAAAATTCAGTATTTCACAACCGCACAAAACATATTGAAGTGGATTGTCATTTGATACACCAGAAAATAATAGAGAAGATTATTCAAGTTCAACATATTTCATCCTATCATCAGTTGGTAGATTTATTGACAAAGCCTTTTGAGAAGACACGTGTTGATTTTATCTGTGACAAGCTGAGCATGTATGATGTATTTGCTCCAGCTTGAGGGGGATGTTGAAAAATATGATTTGTATAAAAAGTGATACATGAGTTATATTAAGAGTAGTATAGGATTATGAGTAGGATTAGAGTTTGGTGTATTTATATAATATAATTGAGAGGGTCTCTCTCTCTCTCTCTCTCTCTCTCTCTCTCTCTCTCAAAACAATTTCTATATGTATATGCATAACTTTCCATAAAAAATTAAAATAAATGCATGTATAATTGACAACTTGCATCATACTATCTGGGTCCCCTGCCTTATGCCTAATTATAATAATGAATAGCTTCTACATTGGGATGCTTTATGCGCTAGTTTCTAAGATTTCTGTCGTAACTAATTATATTTGTGAAATTTTTTGATGCATGTGAGCTCACTGTGCAGATTGATGACCATGTGGAAGTCTATGCTAGCTTGTCACCACAAGCAGTTTCAGGCTATAGCTGAAAGCAAAAGCCATAATCTCACAGCTAGAAGCAGATTTCAAAAAAATTCTGTTGCAAAAGCATCCATGGAACTTGAAATAGAGCTCCTAAACTGGTCCTCTTGTTTCAGAAACTGGATTAGCACCCAGAAAGCGTATATTGAAGCCCTCAATGGGTGGCTAATGAGATGGCTTCTTCAGGAACAGGAGGAAACACCTGACGGAGTCAGACCACTCTCCCCAGGTCGAATTGGAGCCCCCACTATTTTTATCGTCTCCAATGATTGGCACCACGCGGTTGAAAGAATATCTGAAGTTGGAGTGACAACTGCAATGCAAATTTTCGCTGACAATGTGCACAAGCTATGGGAGACCCAAGACGAGGTACAACGGCAGAAACTGAAGACTGAGTACTTATCTCGAGATTTCTCCAGAAGGCTCAGATCTCTTCAAAAAGAAAATGGGCCTGTGGATATATTGTCAGAGAAGAGATCCATGCCTCTCCCAAATGGTGAGTCCTTTCCTGACCACATAATAATTGCTTTGGACTCCATGAAGAAAAGATTGGATGAAGAGATAGCGAAGCACCAGGGAATTATAAAACATGTTCAAGAAGCGGCTTCCAGTAGTTTGCAGATGGGTTTGGTTCCCATTTTTGAAGCCTTGGGGAACTACACTACTGAGACTCTGAATGCCTACGGGAGCGTTAGAATCCCTGGTGATAGCGGTGAAGGAACATAATGAGTTTGAGCAAGTTATGTTGGTTATCTTCTGGGAATCTAAATCATTCTTGGTTTGGCATGTCTTCGAGTCTAATAATGTCGTTCGGTCATAACCATGGACCATAATTACCTATAAGGCCAGAAAGATCCTAGTTCAATGCAGTTTCATGTGGAAGACAATAATTGCTATATTCTTCAGAATAGGCCTTGCGATTTTGGAGCTGCAAGACTATCTATTCTGGAGGCAACCCAGGACCAGTGGCAATGAGAAGGCTAAAGAATTCATTTATCAGTATGCATTCGAGATGTATTCTTCATGATGGGAATACCTGATGATGAGGAAGATCCAGCAATTACATGTCAAGCTAAATAATCAATAAACTTAGCAATGACCAGTGTTTCACTTTTCACGAGACAATAATTAGCTTTAGATGCGAAGTGGGTACTGCATTTGTGGGCTTTAGCCGAAAGCAAAAGTGCTGTTGGTTTATTTATCTTGAAGGGAAATCTGTTTAGTCCCTAAAGCATTAAATGTGTAATGGGGTCACAGATTAATCTTTGGTTTGTTGAAAGATTTTTCCTCCCTCAGTTGATGGTCATGGAATTGTGTTGTCTTTGTGCCGAAATGTGATTACAATACCCCCTGTAGGTTCTTGCCTGCAATATTTATTACCATCAAAATATTTGCTAAATAGTTGAAATTCCTCCGAACAGCTCAGGTCCTCACTTTGGGATTTCTGTTCTGTACAAAGAGAATTAGATAGTCAAATGTGATATTGCTAATTATTTGTTATTGAAGAAAAATGGAAAAAAACCGATGCAACCTTTGAATTTTCTATAATTCTATGATTACGCATTGGATTTCAATTTATTACAAGCATTAATCTTTTTTACCTTGATTGCATATTGATATCTCAAGGGGTGGGAAGTCTCTGTAGCTATAGGTAGTATTATGCTAATCATTCAATATTACAACAGTTTGATTTGTAAATTGTTGATTCTTTTTGTTACTTGAAGAGAGGAGAAGTAATCTTTGGACAAAAATAATTTATGCCATTCAAAAGTATATACCCAAATAAATGTGCAACTGCATGCTTTGGTTTGTAACAGGCCAACTTGCCTCAATTCTTCGGTGAGAATAATAAAAGGGAAAACACAAGATAAAATTTTCCATATTAATACTATATAGTTGCTGGTTTAGGTAGTGTCACATTTCAAACAAAACCTATGTGCGTTCAATTAGTTGTACTTGCTTTTGGTTTGGGTAGCGCTCCTCTTTTTTTCTATATGTGTTTTCCCCACTCTCACTTTCATATTTAATATTTCATGTCGGAGGAGAGAAAATTGGAAAGAAAATTTACATTTGATGTTTTTCGTTCAATTTCTTCTCCTTTGATGTTTTTCATTCAATTTCTTCTCCTTCCTTTTTAATTTCCCTCGTAACCGAATGTCAGAAACGATTATTCTCCCAATATTTTTTTATTTTCTCTCATTTTCTTCGAATCAAATACAGAAAGGGTAAAGATAATTCATTTTATGTTACCTGATACACAGTTATTACTTATGATGGCTTAGTAATTCATAGGTGCAACCGGAGAAGTAGTCAAGCTTGGGTGCTTGGTTTCACCGTAAAAGGCCATAAGTCGCAAGTGCTACTTGCAATTATGGTCTTACGATCTTTGTTTGGACCGTAATTCGTAAAATAAACTTGCAACCCAATTGCGAACATCTTGAAACACAAACAGTTAATTTTGTGGTCAACAAATCTCATTTACAGTCCACTTGTAACACAAACAATTAATTTTATGATCATACAAATTTGTATTGCTGATAATTAATTGTAATTAGATTAATATTTTTATTATTAAATTAATCTTTTAAATTATAAGAATTTTTTTATAATTATTTGATTAAAGTTTTTATTAAATAATTTAATAATTTTCAATATTACAATTTTTTATTACTAGATTAATCTTTTTATTACTAAATTAATATAATGTATCAATTTTATTTCTACTTTATTTATAGATTAGTAATATTTAATACAAATTTAACAAGTTTTAATTAATAGATAATTTTTTATAACTTTTAATATTTATTATATTTAATTTTTAATATTTACTAATTTTTATTTTTAAATTATTTATTATTTAATATATTATATTTTAAATAAATTTAAATTTATTTTTAATTATTTAACATTTATTTTTAATTATATAATAAATTTAATTAATTAATTTTTATTTACTTAATATTTAATATTTAGTTATTTAATTATTTTTAGTTATTTATTATTTACATTTATTTTTAGTTTTTTATTTTTAGCATTTAATATTTAATATTTAATATTTTTATTTATATTTATTATTGTTACTTTAATTTTATTTTTAGTTGAAATATTTGCTACAGCTACCTACTTTGCTTCATAATTAAAAAAAACTCAACTTCATAATTTTGTTTGTTATGGCCTCATCCACATCAGCATAAACTGATTCTTCCCATCCACTACTTCTTATATATTTTATTTCTTCTTTTACCTTTCCCTATCACTCCTGATGTTGCTCTCCCCTCAACCTTGATCCCGACGCAAAGTTATTCGCGAGTTGTCCTTTTGCAGATTTCGTTTATTCATCCGTGCTCGCGATGAGTTTTATTTGTGTTTAGATCTGAAAAATATTAGAGATCATTGGTGTCATTGGATAGGACTCTGCTGATGATGACGATGCTAATATGAGGATTGCGACTCATGATCGCAGTCATATGTGAGGACTGACTCAAAAATAGGGCATCTTTTAAGGACTGCGATCATGATCGCATTCCTAATAAAGAGGACTGAGAGGACTACAACCATGATCGTGTTGGCCCGAAGGCCCATCACTCTAGTTTTGATAATGATCAACTCATGTAGTTATAGTACTAATGATCTTGTGTTTAATTAGTGACAGATTTATGATCAAGATCTTAGTAGGTGCATAATTTCAATAAAGGATTTGAAGTCAAGTTTTGGAGTTAGCACGGTTTGATCTAAGAGCCATTGGATCGTGTTTGGACCAAGTCAAGAAGATGAGAAGGCTTCAAGTGAAGACTTTAAGAAGATGAAGACTTGAGTCTATGTTTGTTTTTAGAAGATTTTGTTTTAGTTAAAATGTAAAGGATAGAGTAGTTGGTGGATTGCTCAAGTACCATATACACACACATACTCTTGATTTAGTTTGTTTTAGAAAAGAATTTTTACTTTAGAAAAATATATATTTGGTTTTTGGTATTCAAGATTATATGTTTTATTCAAAACCATGTTTAGTGCATAATGTCAAAAACATAGATATTTCACCATGTTTGTGTAGTGGATCATATACATACACTCTATGCTTCAAATGAGTTTAAATATCTTGTTTTTGTATTTGGAGAAGTTTGGAAAAATCAAGTTTTGGAAAATACTGTTTTATTTTGAGCCAAAATTTCCAAGTTACAAAAATAGTTCAAATTGTTTGTAACATGTCTTGATTTTGTGCAAGCATGTTTGTTTATCAAAGTATATTGGTAAAACTATTTTTTTAGATTTTTCAGTATTTTATGGGATTTTATTTAAGCCAAAAAGACTTAGTTTTAAATCCCTTAAGCTTGCTGCCTGGCTTCAGCCTGTCGACCGAGCGGTCGACCGACGTGCACAGACGTGCACGCCCAGTTCTGACAGGAGGGCCGGTCGACCTACCTGGTCGACCGTCCAGAGAGCTCTGCTCTCTGGAAATCATTCCCATTTTTTTATTTTCTTGTTCCTTTATTACATTATTAATTCATTTTATTGTGTTGTCTGATAAATTGAATTAATTGAAGAACGCCAGCAAGTTTCTGCACCGTGGGCGGAGGGAGGATATATGTCGACATCAATAAGAGGGTTTCTATTTTATTCATATTAAATTGAATTAGTGATTGAAATTCAATCTCATAAAATAGATTATTTCTATTTGTTATTTAGGCACAAAGAAGCCTAAATCCTAACTTTGCCTATAAGAGTCGTCATATGAAGAAAGGGAGAGTGTGCAAGTATATGCAATAGTAGACTTGATAATTGCAAGTTTAAAAGAAAAGATCAATAGCCTCTTTTTTCTCATCCTCATATTTATCTATCATAAGAATTCTTAAGCTAGAAGGAAACTACATCTTCAAAATGAGTGCTTTCACGATATGTTGAAACATGTTGCCAAGACTAAAAAATGATACGTGATGGATTCTAAGGAAGAGCCTACAACGATCGCTAAGTTTTCTGTTGTGACTGTCGAAAGGTACATCTAAAAATCAGTATTTAAATCTCATGACATGATAAATGTATTCTGAACATTTGTTTATATCGGATCCTTATGTTTTTGTTGGTAATCCAAGCAACAGAGAAGAAGGACACCAGAGAATAGTTACAAATCACATAAACAATTAAACAAAGAAAAGAAAGAGAGAACACGAGATTTAACGAGATTCGATAATTTGCCTACGTCCTCTGGGCAAAAGGAGAGAGTTCTTATTGAATCAATCAATTACAGATTACAAATATTGGGGACAATACCCTTTTTTATATAGCCAAAGAAGCCACGAAGAAAATGAAACTAAAAATACCTAATTCAGATCAGAAACGAATTCTAAATCAGATTTAGAAACATGCCACTGCAGCCGCATTAGTCGACTACGACTAATTACTCTTATTAGTCGACTAGGTATTTGGCTTAGTCGACTAGTCTGTAGTGAAACAGATTTTCTAACTCTATCATTAATCGACTAGGCCAAATACCTAGTCGACTAGACTGAGTTCCTCTTGTGCAATCCAACTTTGATACGATCGACACGCTCTCGTATTCGACACCATTGATTGCATCACCTTTTGGCTAAACTCCAACAGAGTTTAAAAAAACTCTTTCAACAAGATTTTACTCTCTCCTCACAATTCTCTACCTTGGTGAAGATTTCTCAAATCTGAGACGAACACAACATAACACCATATCGACTCCAATTTGGATGCACCATTGTGGTCGCCTACGTACCCTTACCCAACGGGATCAAGCCACACTAGTTCATCCAAATGAACTCCATCGAGTTCAAGCAACTGTGGCTAAATCTTCAGCTACGTACCGAAATGGCTGAGTTATATGAACCTTCTTACCAATACCGTCATGGAGAACAACAATCTTCAATGTGAGCTTGTCACGCAATCAACTCGAGATTCAAGCTTTTTCACCCACTTTCGTAGATTTATCTTGGTTCTAATAGCTACAAATAATTCAACATTCTCATCAATGTCTTCAACTTGTTCAGCATTAAAACTGGCTACATGATTTCCATCCGGTGTCACATCCGGTGAAGTTCTTACTGATACCGAACCAACTAGAGGTAGTGGAGTAGCATCAACCTCCACCTGCTACAATACATCCTTGGTCTTCATCCTCTCCACCCGCTGAGAGACGGTAGACATCAATAATGAAGTCTCATCAAACGTGACATGCTTACTCAATACAATCTTCTTGTTTTCGGGGTCCCATAGCTTGTAGACTTTCATGTTCCTCTTGACACGCAAAAACACAAACTTTTTTGCTCACGCATTTACCTTGCCATCTATGGCACTAAAGTAGGCCGGACTTTCAAATACCCGCAGCAAATCATAATTCTGAGCAGCTCCACCTGACCAAATATCCAACAAGTTTTACCTCCTATCGCAGTCGATGACAGTCCATTTATAAGATGGCTAGCATATACAATCGCCTCAACCCAAAATAATTTGTCTAATCATGCATTAGACAACAAACACAGAACCTTCTCCAGTAAAGAACGGTTGATTTTCTTAGCTAACCTATGTATTCTATTTGTGAAGTGAGTACCAATACCAGTGTTCTGGCAAATTGTTAGAATTAATTCTTGTAATTTTCAACATTATCAATTTGGAGCTCATTAATCTTCCTATCAATCTGTTTCTCCATCATATCCTTCCACTTCACCAGTATACCTAGGGCTTCAAATCTTTATCTCATGGGATACATCCAATAATGCCTAGATAAATTATCAATAAAGGAGACAAAATAATGATGACCTCCAAGTGATGCAGCCTTGACAGGTCCTCAAATACTAACATGAATACAATCAAGAAGACCTTCCGAGCGGTGAGTAGTGGTGCCAAATTTCACCTTCATCTCTTGTCCAGAACACCGTATCCACCCAAATCCATTGTAGGTAGATGCACCTTCCAATGATGCTCTCTTTGCTAGAGTTTGCAAAAACTTTTCTCATATATGTCTGAGCCTCATAGACCAAACCTGTGTACAAACATCACATGAAGAAATAAAAGTCGTCGCTTGCCATGTAACCGTACTTTCCTTTAAGTAGTAGAGGTTATTGCGTCGGACACTGTTCGTGTCGAAAAATTGAAAATATGAATCATAAAATTTCCTTGAATCAATGAAAGATTACAACGAATCAATACTCTGATTACAAGAGAGGAGATATTCAAGCACAAATCTTCTCTTTATTTAATGTTGGGTGGTTCTTGATGTAGTGGTAGAAAGTGATTCTTATTTTCCGTTCACTGAGTGAATGTCAAGGTCTTCTGGGAACCTTCTCTTTAGATTATGGACGGAGTAGCACAGCTCCTGTCCAAATAGAATCTCAAAGAGACTTGGGCAAAAATATGAACTCAGTAAGTTGACAGAAGAGTTGAACTCTTTAGTATTCCTCAGCTAAAAATTCTAACCAAAATTCTGACCACAAAAGAAAATCCTCCAATTCGATCCCCCTCTTCAATAGAAAATTAAGCTATGTATAAGGGTTTCAAGGGTAAAACTATCCTCTAAAGACCCTCCATAATAGGGTTAACTCCCCTCATACGTGGGCAGTAATTGATCCAGTAATGAGGGCAGTTATAACTGAGACGCAGGACTTCTCTACAGTTGAAACGTGAGTTTCGAGCCTCGCGTTTTGGCATTATATTATAATGTTGTTGGATGCCGAGTTCGAACCTTACTAGACGTGGGTTTCGAACTCTGTGAAACGCGGGCTTCGAGCTCTGCGTCTTGGTATTGCATAGATGGCTGAGACACGGGCTTCGACCCTTGCGTCTTGGCCATTGCAGTGATACTGAGGCACGACCTTCAAGCTCTGCGTCTTACCCATTGCAGTGATGTTGAGACGCGGGCTTCGACCCTTGCGTCTTGGTACTACAGTGATGCTGAGGCACGGTCTTCAAGCTTTGCGTCTTGGCCATTGCAGTGATGTTGAGACGTGGGCTTCGACCCTTGCGTCTTGATACTGCATGAGTGGCTATGTTTAGCCTTCCGTCTGGAATATAGATTCTGCTTTCTGATGACTTGTCCTCAGTGATTTTTAGACAGTATACAGAAGCCCCTCCAAACTTTTTAAAACTCCGCGGTTGCTGGGATGGGTTTCAAAATACTTTGAATTTTTCTTCTGACAGCAATGCTCTCAAGACTGGACTGGCAATCTTCTGAGATATCTTGAGCTTGATCTTGTTTGAATTTTGGTCATCGTGAGTATACTGTTAAACTCTTTGAAGCCACTAGAAATGATCATTGTGAGTGTCTAGATAAGCAGTTCGGACCTCCTCGGTGCTCTAAGCTGATTGTTGGTGTACTGTTGAATCAGGAGAAATAGTCATCTGCTTTCGCCAGTGTACTGTTGAACTGATTACAGAAGCAAAGGTTGAACGCAGGTCTTATAGACATAAAGGTTATGTTGCTTTAGAAACGCGGACCTCGTCTAAAATAGAAACGCGACTCTCATTCATCGGAGTGACGTGAGCATTGAAGTGGAGAAACAACTCTCACTTGGTTGAAGTAATGCAGACTTCAAGGTGGAGACGCGGACCTCTCTATGCTGTGGAGACGCGGCTCTGTGAAACGCGAGACTCGTGTTCTGAGTGCATTGCCACGTGTCTAGCGGAGCTTGAAGAGACTCCTTTCCCTTAATACGCGAGGCTCGCATTCAAGGCGCGATGCCACGTGTCGGGCGGAGCTTGAAGAGACGCCATTCTCTTAGTACGCGAGTTTCGCGTTTGAGGTGCATTGTCACGTGTCGTGTGGAGCTTGAAGAGACATCGTTCTCTTAATACGCAAGGTTCATATTTAAGGCGCATTACCATGCGTCAGGCGGAGATTGGGCTCGAGATATGTGCCGCGTGTCTCAGTGGATTACTGTGTCTATAAAAAACATCAATTTTTAAAAGTCATCATTAGATACTTTTTCTTCTCCGCTGAGCCCTGCGTCGAGAACTTCAAGAAAAGCTCAGAGCTTCTTCTTCTTTCCTTCTTTTACATAGAATTCACGGTCAAAATGGCCCCAAAAACAAAACTTGTGGCTTCGTCGTCGAGCGGTGTTGTTCTAGAGGTTCAAATGGGCGGCTCTTCCACGCAGGAAGCCCCCATTTCAGGTAAAAAAATCATTTGAACTGGTTTTCACTATTAAGGACTTGAAGAGTTATCTTAACTCTTAAGTCTTTTCTGAACTGAACCGCCAACGCGAGGCTCACGCTCGTGTTTTTGACATTCAGACGCGACTCTTGCACTGGTAGGCAAGACACGGATTTGACGACCTTCGCGTCTTTACTTCATCAGCTTGAGTCCATATCTTCTTGCGGGCTTCGTTGAGCCTTATGTTTTGATCCCAACACTTAGAAAATTTTCCTAAGTGGGGGAGTTCAGATGCGGATTTCATGTGAATCTAGCGTCTCTGAGGATGGACGCGGGCTTCACTGAGTCTCGCGTCTGAGTCCAACACTTAGAGAAATTTTTAAGTTGTGGAATTTAAAACGCAGGCTTCATGCGAGCCTCGCGTCTTTGGGTTTAGACGCGGGTTTTTGCTGATCTCCGCATCTAGACTCAATCCCGCGTCTGAGCTTCAACACTTAGTCAATTTTTTTTAGATTTCTGACTGTGTGTTGTTCTTTTTGCAATGCGATATTCCTCCAATCCTCTGTCCAAGAAATGCCACTTTGGACATGTAGGTGGCGCTGACCCAAATCTGATCTTCATTCTCCAGAGGATTGCTCTATGACTACTGGGAAGTCAAAGGAGCGACGAAGTCGGATCAGTAATGCCAGTATGCTAACCCTTCGAGAAATCATTTCTGATGGCCGGTTCAAGTCGGATTCCCGTGCTCTATTGAGGAATCCCGACTTCTTCTTTGGCGGCTCAATTGAAGAGGATGAGACTGCCCTTTATGACGGGAACTACAAATGGCTCCGCCAAATTAGCAATAGAAGGTTCTTCCTCCCGAACATGGAGAGGATGTATCCTCTGGCCTATTTGCAACATATGTCCGTGCGTCGGACAATGGATTGGGATTTGGTCAGGCCATTCTCTGGAGTCTTCCTGGGCAAGATAGGTGCCCATGAAGCCTACACTATCAGGCATGGGAGGGGTGTGCTGCGGTTGCAGCCTGGCTTGGTCAAGGCTGAGTACCTGATGGGAGAGACTGCCACCTTCATCAAATAATTCTTGGACATGAGGGGTGACTTCCCTTGTGAATTGCGTGTCACCGGCTGGGTCCATTCTATCGATAAAAACTGGTGGGGCAGAATGGTAGGGTTCACTCTGACAGAATTTGGAGATCTTCTGCTACAGGCTGGGCTGTACGAGACTGTAAGGGCTGTTCAATACGGCCTCCCGTTGAGCACCCAACATTTTTACGCTATCCTGGAGCATTATAATTCAGAGATTTGCACATTCTTCACTCCCCTCGGGTAAATGGGGCTTGCCCTTCATGAGATGTATGAAGTCTCGGGATGGTGATTGGAGATGCCCCTTATGAGGAATATATCCCGTCAACAGAGGAGTTACATTTGCTGAAGAAGTGCGATCCTCTGGTGCATGAGACCTATTGGCAAGTGTTGTGCCACTTTCAAATCTACGGGCAGGAGACCAGATGGAGGAGCGGGGGAGTCAAACAGATGTCGTGGGCCAATTATTTGTTCCCCGGGGTGAATAAGGCTAGTCGAATGATCTGGCTAGCTCCTAGCACTGATGAACAGTTTTTGAAAGAATCAGTGCCTCCACCAGCTCCTACACTACTGAGTCCAATGAAGACACCTTCAAATCAGACACAGTCTTTGAAAGCTTCCATCACCAAGCCAAAGTCCCGATGTCTAACCAGGCTCTGTTAGCAGGTTTTCTCATGTTGTGGTTAAAGCGATGTGTGGTGCCAATACTATCGCATGAGGTAATCGTTGCTGACGTGGTGTATCCGGCAGTCCTGGTTTCCCATGGGAAGTCTATCACCCTCCTTCCAGTGATGGTGGCCGAGATCTAGAGTGGGCTGCGCGCTTTAGTGAAGAGATTCTGCCAAGTGGAAGCAATTGTGGATGCAGAGAGCCATCTAGTCACCGATTCCAACGGTCGTCCCTTGGTCAAGACTCCCAGTCCCAGGGTCGAGCTCCCATATACGTACCTGATGGCCTGGTATATTATGCACTGTACCTCGCTGATGACGGCGGTGTCTACCTCTGAAGGTTTCACGCCTTTCGTGCAACGATTGGAGAATTCGAGCTGGCTGCAATATTACATGTTCTATATCTGGAAGACGATTCTAAACGGGAGCAACTACTAGTTGGACAGGTGCTTCCCCGAGATTCATAATGTGTCATACGGGGACAAGTTTGCAGACCTCACTGGCCCGGATGGCTTCACTCGGTTATCTTCTGGTGTCTTCTAGTGGCTGATAAATATCCAGCCCGGGTACTTGGTATTTCGGCAAGGGAACTCCTACACATTGGAGCCTTACATGCCTTGTCAGTTTACCCGACAGTTTGGTTATGACCAATTGTATGTCGGCAACCCCAACCCAAATCTTCGCTTCAGTGGTAATCTCTTTGAAGGTGCCCAGGCCTGGTATTATAGCGTAGCAGGAGGAACTGGAGCTGTCTTCACCCTCCCTCACAAGACGCCCAACTCTTATGCCAGTTTTGGCTTTTGTTCGTGGTGCTTCATAGCGAATAAGGTGCCCGGGTTTGGAATAAATACTTCCTGCATCAAGGGCATCAAATCCACGTATAAGGCCAAGATGGCAACCAAGGGTTACCGGATGCAGGGGATGGCCGAGTACCAAGAGGCAGAGAAGAAGGCGGGGAGGGAGTCGAGAGAGGCCAACCGATCAGGGATAGTAGCTTCGGAGCTGGAGTCTCGGGCAGAAGCGACCGAGGAGCAACCCACCAAAAAGATTCGGCAAGCTGTGTCCAAATGTCCTCATGCCTTCACTTCCCAGGGTGAGCTAGTCCGAAGAAGACTTAAAGAGGATCTGAGACTAAAGCTTCAGCCGGGATGCCTGAGATAATCCCTCCTGGTGCTGAGGAGCAGGAGGAAGAGGAAGAAGAGGAGGAGGCAGTCCTGGCTCTTCGTCCCCGAGGTTTGCGTAGCAGGGGTCCAACAATCTTGGCGGAGGGAGAGCCTACAGGCTAATCCACCATGGCTGAAGGGGCTGAACGGCCTGAAAAATTGGTAGAGAGGGTTGAAGTTGAGATTCCAAGAGTTTTCACTCAGCCTGGAACTTCTTCGGCTCAGGAGGGGCGGAGGTGCAACAACCGGGGTCTCCTAGTGTGTTGATGCCTACCTCCGGGTTGTGGAGCCCAGTCTTACTATCAGGGTTCTTAGTGGTAAAGCCCCGACCACTGAGCCTTCCTGAGTCCAAGTGTCATCTTCGTCATCTGAGGAGCAGGGCTATTATTCGAGTAAAGAAGTTGACTTCGGTGATGACCCCGTTCTTCCTGATACCAACAAATTTTCGCATATTTCAGAGGAAGAGATGCAGGCGTATGATCCTGCGATGGTTCTGCCATTGGGAGAGGTTACCACTGGTAAGGGTATTTCTTTTATCCCCCTTATTCTATTTCTCCGTTGAATTGGGAAAATGTTTTATCCCTTCATTTGCATTTCTTTTGCAGGGGCGGTGATTAGTCACTAATGTTGCATATTTAATATCATATTTTCATACTTATTTTAGAATAAAACTTTGCATTGTCCTAATTAATTGCTTAATTTATTTGCAGGCCCATTCTTAAAGGAGATGAAGAGAAATGAGCCCAAAAGCCCACCAAAATTCTGAGTTAAATCACAATAAATTCGCACTCAAGAAATCAGGGCAAAATCAAGAGGTTGAAAACCGGTTGAGAAGAATCCTCTCAGAATCGATCGGTTAAAGCCAAGAATCCAAGGCCATTTCGTCAGAATTCGGGACTCAAACGAAGAAACCAACTCAAGATAAAAGCAGAGGGGAATACCTGGGCGACCCACCAACAGGGTGTGGCCACCTGGCTACACCCTGGCCGCGGAAACGCGGCCCTAGCCGCGTTTCCGCGGCATTGTTGGGGAGTTAGGAGGAGCGTTTGCTCCCCCGATCTCCCCGGGATCCCCCTCTTGTGGGTTATGCCTATAAAAGGGCAGTCTTTGCACGCAAAATGAGACGAACATGCAGAGATAGGTTTAGACTAGTTTTCCATTTTGTAGTTTAGGTTTTTCTTTTTATGTAACTTGTATGTAGCTTAGGTTAGATGATGATTCATGTAAGTAAGAGAGAGAGGCATATGTTGAGAGTGACACCGATCTACCCTCCTCCTTTCTTCCATAGTTTCAAGCAATAAAGGTAACAATTGTTTATGTTCTTCTTTATTTTCATTTTCTTTTGTTTTCGTTTTCCTCTTCTACTTTACCTCGTTTGTTTTTGTTGAGTTTACAAGTGAATTCCAAAGCACAAGTACACCGATGTTATGAGAGTGCCAACGATAGTTCATGAAGACGTTCTCCTCCTCAAGACGTATCACTTCATGCTTGTGCTAGAGTTGATGATATAATGCGAATGGGGACTGAGCTCGGGCTTATGATCTATGTGTTGAACGCCTCCAAAGTAAAGGTAGAACAAGCAAAGGTTTCCAAGTAAGTCATAAATCAATCTAGGTAAGTATTCTTCACTCTTCTTTCTTTCTTTTCTTTTATTTCTTAGTTTAGATCACCAACCACCTCTTCCAAATCATTCTCTTTCGACTCACTTGTACATAGTCGCTTTCTTTCGCCGTTTTCCGATTTCACTTTCTTCTTAACTTTAACTATTACTTCTTTTTTCTTTTTGTTAATTTAAGAAACAGAGAAGAACTATCCTTTTGTTTTTTTAACGATTTCAATACAAGAACGTAAACGCTTCTATCGCAAAACCCTCCTTGTGGATCACGACCCGCATAGCCACTTACTATAGCGGAAAGAATTGAGCACTTGCACATTTTCTTTTTTTAGTTCTGAAATTTTGTATTTTGTGTGCAGGTTTAGCCTCAATCAAATTTTGGCACCGTTGCCGGGGAGGGTAACGTTGTTTTTATTGAAATCTGATTTTTCTTGAAAATTTTTTAGAACTAAAACGAACTTTCTTCTCTGTTGCAGGTTAAAGGGCAAGCAAAGCAGGAAATTAAAGTTGCAGTAACATATAAGTGGCCTTGGGCCTCTGCTCTAGAAAGCAGAGACCAAGTGCCCTCTGCTTTGCCGCGGATCCGCGGCCAAATCCGCGAAAACGCGGCAAAAAGGAGTGGACTACTAACGTTTTTTTTTGCAGGGCTGCTTGCTTTGTAAATTGTAGTTTTCTGCAACTTTACTTTTTCTTATATGCCATCACATAAGCCTGCTAATAATCAACAGTAAAACATTTATTGAAAAGATAAAAAATTGATTAGACGTTTGCATTTTAGGCACGTGTCTTTTCAATTTATTTATTTTTACTGTTGAAGAGTGCTGGAGCAAGGTACATATGCATTGCATGTAGCATAGGACTCACTTCTTGGTTGATTTATATCGCTTTGAGTGAATCTTATTTATCTTGTACACTTGCACAAATTGATTTTAGGGGCACCACCCATTAACAAGATAAGGTGGGGATTTAATCACCCTTCCTTAGCCCAAAAATCAGATTCCAAGCACTCACTAACCCAAGCCTAACTTAAAATGAGTAGACGTTGGCCCTAGGGACATCTCGGACTCAATTAGGAGATTATCCTAAGGGGGAAAGGTGTTGGAATTTGACTCTTATTAAATCAGTGTCTAGGAAAGGGATTAAGGGCCGAAAGCCCGAAGGTTGGTGGTTATTTAATTAAGGAACGTCTTTGACGGAAAACCTCCCACCAACCTTACCCTGACCTGGCTGATTAGCTTGTGGCCAAAGTCTGCATTGGACCTCCCGTGGATAGTCTAACCAGTTAGGAGTCGTCTAGGTCATAGGTATACCCTAACTTAGGTTAGAATTTTTTCTTTTTCTTTGTTTGTTTATTTGTTTGTTTTTCTTTCTTTTTGTTTGTATTCCACTGTGTGATATGGCTTATAATAATAATTTTTCCAACTTTAATAATAATCCATATTACACATCGAATTCTTTTTCGGATATTACCAACCCGGCATATCATAACTTTAACCAACCTAGTGTGCCGGAGTGGTCTTATCTGAATGAATATAACCCATGCCCCCCATCGTATGACTATAATTTCCATAACGATTTCAACTCTTCACAGAGTCAGTGGGGATTCACCTCCCCTGAGCATAATTATCAACCAACTTGTCCTCCGTCTCCACCTAGTCCACAATATTTTCAAGAGTCATACTCAGTTCCACCAGTCCAAAATAGAAAACCATCAATTTGGAAAGGAGTATGCGTGAGTCCAAACAACAATCACAAAATCTGATGGACTCACAATTTCACTACCACTTCCAAGAGAACACTTCATCTTTTCATCAAAACAATGAATCCATCAATTATGAAAAGATACTTGAAGCCATGACTCATGCTCAAAATGCTAGAAATCGTGACATAGATATGATGGTCGAATCTCTACGTTCTCACCGTTTGACCAGTTCTGATGTCACTAGCCATTCTGTTAGAGCCGAAGAGTCATGTAGTTTTGGAAATCACGATTCCATTTCAGAACAACCAATTGAACTTGCCCAAACTCCAAATGAAATTGATAGTTTGGCAAGTTATCCCTTACCTGAAATAGAACTTGAAAATGAATATGATCATGAACTAAAACTTAGTGATTCAATTTTACTTCCTGATTCAATAATGACTCCGGTATCTACACCTGACTTCAATCTTTTCCCGGAGTCAACACTGGATCCTGTACCAATTCATAATGAAATTGAATCACCCATCTTTGAGGATCATATTGAACTTGACCAATTATACACTTTTGAAATCCTATTGACAAATTGGCAAGTTCTCAATTTTTTGATATTGAACTCAATGAGATATGTGACCTAGATTCTCAAATCTGTGATCCAGTTCAACTTTCTGAATCAATATTGACTCCTGTTTTGTTACCAAACTTGAGTAATATTTTAGAGTCGGTTTTGATTCCTCCACCTATCATTCCTGAACTGGAATCACCCATATTAGGTCATATTCCATTGTTGGAAAATACATGTGGACTTGAGTTTCAACTTCTTGACTTGGACCCTATTCCTGAACCAATTTCGACTCTTGAACCTTTACTTGACTTAAGTTACCTTCCTGAGTCGGTATTAGTCTTGTACTTCCTGAGTCCAAGTCAATCATTCTATCATTTCATACTCCTTTCTGGGACGAGGTGGTTGACAAATTTGACTCCGAAATCAATTATGGAATATGAAAATTAGATGGGGTTAAATATTTAATAAAGATCCTTTATGGATACATCTTTTTAATGGGTTATATTAGAGAAATTTCTGGTGGGTTCCTCCGAGACGCAAGAAAAGTTGATTGGGCCGCGTTTCGTGGACCAATCAGACCACCACCGGAACCACCACCTTAAGGTAACCATTTTCCTTCCCTTTCTTCTTTTTCATGCATCTATGCATTAATTCATACATTGAGGACAATGCATGAGATAGGTGTGGGGGAGGGTCTAACATAACTTTTCTTTTTCTTCAAAATAAAAAAAAATTAACATTTTTCTTTACTTTTAAAAACTTTTTGAAAAATAGAAACAATATTTTGACTTATTTTTGTAAGAAATTAAATTAATTTAAGGAATAGGAAAATCCAAATTAGGATTTCTTATACTTGATCAAAATAAAATTATTTGTTTGATTTTTAGAGTTAGGAAGATAATTTGTCAAAGTAATTTGGTCTTGATCTTTACCTTGAAGAAATATGCACACTTCATACACTTACACACTTAGGGTTCAAAAACAAAGATTCTTATGCCTTATAAAAAAAAAAACAAGTCTAATTATTGATTAGCTAGGTGCTTTGGCCTAAGCAAGTCTAAGTATTTATGTGAAAGATGATTATATAAGTTATAATATATATATATATATATATATATATATATATATATATATATATATATATATATATATATATATATATATATATATATATACAAACAAATCTAATTATTGACTAGCTAGGTGCTTTGGCCTAAGCAAGCCTTAGTATTTATGCGAAAGATGATTAGATAAGTTTGAAAAGAAAAATCCTCTGATTAAGCTGGGTATTTGTGCCTAATAAAGCATAAGTATTCACGCCTAAAAGAGGTTCATATAATAAAATCCTTAGTTTTGTGGCCTTGTTTGCTCGAGTCCTTAAGTCCTTGGGGGTGTTTTCTCACCTGGTGCCCTAAGACCGTTTGGTTTGGGAGTCATCGAATAGAGGCTCGTTACATGGGTAGATTAGAAAGCCTAATAGAACTAAGGAATAATACCACCAAAATATATATATATATATATATATAAATAAATAAGGCATAAGAGTTAGAGTTAATGAACCCTTAGTCAAAATTTTCACATTCACAAGGTGCATATGACTTAGGATAAAGTAATAGACTAGATGAGAAGTACAATTTGACTCCTTACTTTGATTGATAACAAATTTTTGAATAGAGACTAAGTTTAGAAATGAAAAATTCGGTTTTCCTATAACTTATAGATTGCTTAGATCTTACAATCATATTTCAAATATTTTTCTCTTTCAAAATGCTTTTCGAAAATACTAACTCTTTATTTCTCTTTCTTTATGGATTTTGTGGGTGCAATCCGCTGAAAACCCTCACGAGACAAAACTCGTTCTCTAGGGGGACCTAGAGGTTTAACGGCTTGTTGCACATGCTCAGTGTAATCGCGTGACCTGCGAAAGTGGTCTAATAATCTTTAGTATAGTTTGGTTGTTTTGCTCGAGGACAAGCAAAAGATAGGTATGGGGGTGTGATTAGTCACTAATATTGCATATTTAATATCATATTTTCATACTTATTTTAGAATAAAACTTTGCATTATCCTAATTAATTGTTTAATTTATTTGCAGGCCCATTCTTAAAGGAGATGAAGAGAAATGAGCCCAAAAGCCCACCAAAATTCTGAGTTAAATCAGAATAAATTCGCACTCAAGAAATCAGGGCAAAATCAAGAGATTGAAAACTGGTTGAGAAGAATCTCTCAGAATCGATCGGTTAAAGCCAAGAATCCAAGGTCATTTCGTCAGAATCCGGGACTCAAACGAAGAAACCAACTCAAGATAAAAACAGAGGGGAATACCTGGGCGACCCACCAACAGGGTGTGGCCACCTGGCCACACCCTGGCCGCGAAAACGCGGCCCTAGCCGCGTTTCCGCGGCATTGTTGGGGAGTTAAGGGGAGCGTTTGCTCCCCCGATCTCCCCGGGATCCCCCTCGTGTGGGTTATGCCTATAAAAGGGCAGTCTTTGCACGAAAAATGAGACGAACATGCAGAGATAGGTTTAGACTAGTTTTCCATTTTGTAGTTTAGGTTTTTCTTTTTATGTAACTTGTATGTAGCTTAGGTTAGATGATGATTCATGTAAGTAAGAGAGAGAGGCATATGTTGAGAGTGACACCGATGTACCCTCCTCCTTTCTTTCATAGTTTCAAGCAATAAAGGTAACAATTGTTTATGTTCTTCTTTACTTTCATTTTCTTTTGTTTTCGTTTTCCTCTTCTACTTTACCTCGTTTGTTTTTGTTGAGTTTACAAGTGAATTCTAAAGCACAAGTACACCGATGTTATGAGAGTGCCAACGATAGTTCATGAAGACGTTCTCCTCCTCAAGACGTATCACTTCATGCTTGTGCTAGACTTGATGATATAATGTGAACGGGGACTGAGCTCGGGCTTATGATCTATGCGTTGAACGCCTCCAAAGAAAAGGTAGAACAAGCAAAGGTTTCCAAGTAAGTCATAAATCAATCTAGGTAAGTATTCTTCACTCTTCTTTCTTTCTTTTCTTTTATTTCTTAGTTTAGATCACCAACCACCTCTTCCAAATCATTCTCTTTCGACTCACTTGTACATAGTCGCTTTCTTTCGCCGTTTTTCGATTTTTTTCCACCTTCTTCATCTCTCACTTTCTTCTTAACTTTAACTATTACTTCTTTTTTCTTTTTGTTAATTTAAGAAACCGAGAAGAACTATCCTTTTGTTTTCTTAACGATTTCAATACAAGAACGTAAACGCTTCTATCGCAAAACCCTCCTTGTGGATCACGACCCGCATAGCCACTTGCTATAGCGGAAAGAATTGAGCACTTGCAAATTTCCTTTTTTTAGTTCTGAAATTTCATATTTTGTGTGTAGGTTTAGCCTCAATCAGGCGGCCACTGGTGTTAAGGTTGCGTCCTCATCCCAAATTGAGAAGATGATCCAAGAGCTGGCCCAGCCGGAGGGCTTTGAAGTTTCTGTTACGAAAACGCTTCGTGAGGGTATAACCACCATGACAGGGGAACCCTCCTCCCGAAGCGGCCTGCCAGAGGACTTACCGTCGTTGGACCCTCAGCTTTGTAAGATAACAAGGATGTCCCATATACTCCCATTCTCATTGTCATTGCTAACATTGTTGTTATGATTGTAGAGAGTACCGGGCCGGCTCAAGTGGAGGATCCTGTAGCGAGCATCAGCGCAGAGGACAGCGCAGTTCAGACTTCGGCCGGTGAACCCAGTGCTGTGGAGTCTGTCGCTGCCCCTGTTGCTTTGGAGGCCACCATAATAACGATCCCTGAGGTATCGGCCACCATCTCAGTATCGATAGAACCTGCTATAGATCTTGCCTCTACCCCTATCAAATTGGCTCCCGCCTCTGTGGATACTACACGTACCATCGTAGAAAGGGGATCCGGGAGTGCACCAGTAGAGCTATCTCTAGCTATGGACATCATGGAGGATTTGGCGCATCAAATGGTACAACAATTCTTTGCCTCCATGAGTCCTACATCGAATTGGTCCTTTCTGAGGGAAGTACCTTCGAGTTTTCCTGGATGCTTCTTGAAAATCAGATTGAGAACATCTGTCACTGCAAGCTCAGAGCAAGCTAGAGCGTATCTGACGTTGGTCGAACAGCTAGGGATATTCCTGAGGGAAATAAGGACCCTGGAGAAGGTTAGCCCGATGGACGAGGTTCAGTAAATATGCTCCTCACCGCTCAAGAACATGAGAGAAAGGGATGGAGGAGCAAATGGCTGAAGAAGCCCGTCATCTTCATAACCTCCAAGCCAACTACCAAAGATTGGTCGACGATTCTAGGGAATCCGAGGTTGTCAACAAGAATGTAGAGCAAGTCATTACCACTACTCGGGCGGCTATTGCTAAGGCGCAAACCTTGATTCAAGTCAATGAGCAGAAGCTTACTGCTGCCAGAGAAAGGCTGGAAGAGTTGGAAGCTGCCAAGAAGCTGGTCCAAGAAAATCTTACTGCCCATTCTTTCAAGTTGGAGTCTCTTCAAGCGCAACTGGCTACGAAGAGACTTTTATCAGAGGAAGAGTTGCGGGTTCAAGCGTGGGCAGAAGTTTAGAAGGCACGCCAGAAGGAGATGCAGCGCCTTCGGGAACGGATCTATTATCTGGCGAAGCAGGATTAGCCCTCTTCCCTTTTGTATCTTCCTTTTTTTTGTAATACTCCACTTGTTAAATAAGAGAGTGTTTGTATCACTTTTATCATTTTTATATAAATAATAAAAGTTATTAGATTTTTGTCTCGTCTTCATTCTTTCTTTGCATTTGAGAATCAGACGGACTCTTTGTTGCGTGGGGAGAACGCAGCTCTCATAGATGCGACCCTTGACTATTGTGAAAACGCAATCCTTATACCTTTGTTGAGACGGGCTATGAGTTATAGAGAGAAAACTCAGACAGCACTGAGTTGTAAGGGAGACGCAACCTTGACTTGTAGAGGAGACAGTACTCTGACCTGTTGAGAGAAACGTGGCCCTGAGTTATTGAGAGATGCGACTCTGATATGTTGAGAGGACACTGCTCTGGATCGTTGAGAGGACGCGACTCTGAATGGTTGAGAGGATGCGACTCGATCTGTTAAGAGAAACGCGGCTATGAACCATTGAGAGAAACGCGACCCTGAACCTTTGAGGGAAACGCGACTCTGGTCTATTGAGAGAAACACGACTCTGATTCGTTGAGAGAAACGCAAGCCTGCGTTCTTCAGTTTGATGGAGGGAACACAGCCTTTTGGCTCGTGAAGGGACCGGACTTCAGAACGCGGCCTTCGAAGCGCCGCATGCTGGATCCTTCAATGTGAAGTCAGTGTTGACAGTTGGGGACGCGTGTCGTTGGGATTTCCCGGAGCAAAAATCCACTTGTCTCATCCAGACTGGATTTGATATTTGCGTAGCGAATTAAGGCTATTAATTTTGACAAGAATGGCTTTGATTTTTATGCCATTAATTAAGGGCTATTTAGCGAGCCTATAAATAGGTCCTAGCCTCTTATTAGTCATTCATCTTGACTGTTTTTCTTTGTGAGCATGTGCTCTAAGGAACTTCGTCTTGATTGTTCCCCTTCAAGGGCCTCCTTCACGGGCATATGTTCTGAAGAACAAAAAGAACTCAAAGCTTCACTGCCTTCTTTCAATCTTCTTCGAAGATTATCCTTGTTAAGTGATTTCAATATTAAAAAGTATTGCTTTAAGTACTTTCACGGTCGTGCCTTGACAAATGAAGTCCAACTTCTAAAGAACTTTTCTTCGGGTTGAAAATGGTTTTTGCCGCGATAAGGCTCGGTCTCCTTGAAGCTCTGCCATCACCAGTCATGAAGAGACTTCGTCTCTTAATCCCTTCCTGAAATTTCTTTCTTTGAGATTCATGCATCCATGCTCTGCAAACACGTTTTTCGCGTTACCTGATGAAACGTGGGCTTGTTGACTTCAAAGTCTAAGTCTCAAGTTCTTCAGACGCGAGTGTGGTGAACTCCGCATTTGAGACTTGAAACGCGAGTTTTGTATATGAAGCTCGCGTTGGGGTTCTTGACTTAAAAATTTTAAGTCTGCTCTTTTGGGATCTCTGGACGCAAATGTTACAAACTTGCATCTTGAAGTCCTAAACGCGATCCACATTGTCTATATCTGAAGTAACTTTAAAAAGCGTTTAAGACCCGCATCCGTATCTATGATATATGTCTCACATCTGAATTGTCAGACGCGAGTCTAACATCGGCTTGCATTTGAATCCGTATTTGCTATCTCCGCGTCTGTGAGATTCGCGTCTGGGGTTCATGACTTCAGCCCCGCGTTTGTGCTTCGGCTTCCTATTTTCTGTCTTTGCAGAATTTTAACCCTTGTTTATTTTTTCTTGCAGGTCTGGGCCATATCAAAGGTGCTGGTTCTAGCGTCTTTGCCAGGTTTATGGGAGAATATTTGGATCGGCCAGCTTGTTCGATTGGCGAGTACTCGAGAAGTCAGAACTTCTATCTAAAGGCGAGGAAGATCCGCGAGGTTGTCGATATACATTAAGGCCTTATTGGACATGATGCCCTGATAATGTCTCGGATCCTTCCTGATCACAGTGAGCATGGCGCATTTGAAGGTCACGGGAAAGAGGACGTCACCAGTAAGGTCTCAAATCCTCCCTTCATCAATCTTACTCAAAAAAGTGACAGCAATGAAAAATTCATGCTCATTAGATGACTTTCTGGTGGTGGAGCTTCTAATTAAGCGAAGGAGTACGACAATGTGAAGACCTTCGCACCAGTTGGTCGGGTGGAATCCGTATGCTCTCTACATTTCGACCTCGAGAAGCACCATTATTCTCAAGAGGAGAGGAAGTTGATCCATTGTTCCCAGCCACAGTGAAGAGGACGATCTTTGTGCATCTTCAATATTTTGAGGAGTGAGTGTAACCTTTCGCTGAGCTAGAGGGACTTCTTTGTACTCTTTTATTGTAACGTTCAATCTTATTGTATAAGAGAGCATTTTGTATCTGTTGGCCCAAAGGCCTTCCACCCTAGTTTTGATGATGATTAACTCATGTAGTTATGTTTACTAATAATCTTGTGTTGTCTACGTTTCAGATCATTAACCAAGATATTAGTTGGTGATTAGCTTCAACAAGGAGTTTAGAAGCTTTTCATGGTGATTCCGGTGCCAAAGCGTAAAGATCATTCCTTTGCACGTGGTGGATCACGGTTTGGGAGCAAGTCTACTTGAAGATTGAAGATCATCAAGAAGACTTAGGTATCCTAGTTTAGATAGTGTGTTTAGATCCATTTGTAAAGCTTAGTATAGTTGATATGCTCAAGTGCACAAACACACACGTTTTATGTTTGGTTTTTGGTTTTCATGAATAGTTGATCAAAACAAGTTTAATTGATATATGTATAGTTGTTTCATTCTATACATGCATGCTTAATTTTTAAACAAACTTATTTTGACTTTCCTATTCATGTATTGAAAAATCCAAGTTTGATAAAAATACATGTTTTGGTTTTTGGTAAAAATGTTAAAACACAAAAATAGTTCATATTGATTGATATTTGAGCTAAACCTTTTATCACATGTTTATATATCAATGCAAAATGATAAAACTATTTTTGGGTATTTTTAGAAGAGATAAAAGATTTTTAGAAATATTTTAACATGTGTTTTTCTGCCCAGAACAGTGTCTGTCAGGCCAGTTCGGCCGACCGCATGGGTCGACCGAACCATAGGCCGGTCGACCCGTACGGTCGACCGACGTGCACAGAACCGTGCACGTCTGGCACACATTGGGACGGTCGGCCAGGCGGCCGACCGGACCAGAGAGCTCTGCTCTCTGTTTACTTGGGTCGACCGGGCGGTCGACCGGGTTTGCCCAACGGTCACATTTTTGACCGCTGGCGGTCGACCGCCAAGCCTGTCAGGCTGCCACATCAGCCTAACGGCTAGTTTTGTTTTGGGGCTATAAATACCCCAACTCTTGGGCTGTTTTAAAAAGATTTTCAAGAAGAAAAATTTCAGTGTTTCTCTAGTGTTTAAACAAGTTTTCAAAATAGTTTTTGTGCTAAAAAGATTTCATCTTTATTGTTTTGGGTTTTTGAAAAATCAAAGAGAACTAGGTTTTTAGGATATTGTATTGGTTTTCATTTTCTATCATTTACAAGAGATTTCCCAAGTAGTTTTTCTTTATTGCTTGTTTCCAAAAACACCTTGATTCCACACTTGAGCTTATCTTCTATCCTAATCTATTTAGGATCGTGTTTTGTGAAAAAGAGAAAGAAAGAGAGATTGTTTGAGGTTGTTGAGCCTCCAAGTTGTAAACACCCTTGTATTTGTTGTATCCCTCTTTGGTAGAGGTTGATCGGGTGATTGGTTTGCTCCCTCTTTGGTAGAGGTTGAGATGGTTGGTTTGCTCCCTCTAGTGAGAGGTGGAGTTTGGTTTGTAACCCTCTTCGGTAGAGGTGTTGGTTGTTGTTGTTTGGCTACGGGCCTACCCCTCGGTTGTGAGTCGGTGTTTGAGAGAGGAGTTCGGTACTCCCTTATTGTAACAAATCCTCTTCGGTAGAGGTTCCCTCGGTGGGGATAGTGGATTGAAAATCCTACAAGGTGGTGTAGGCGGGGATGTAGAGCTAGGTGCTCGAACCTCGAAACATATCTTTGCCTTTGCGTTTGATCCATTGTCTCTCAACTCTCTCTCTCTTACATTTGTGCAAAGCATCATTCTTCATTCATATCATACATTATTCATATTGCTTGTGTTGCCTTGCATTGATTCATATTGCCATATCTATTATATGCTTGTGTGTGTGCCTCACTTGTACTTAACCACAAGAGCTTCACATAGTACCTCAACCCATTAAAGAGGAGTTAGTCCAGAGCCCTTCACGGGGAATTCGGCTACACTTGTGTGTTGTATTAAGTGTGTTGCAATAATTTGCATTAGCTTCCGCATTTAGCGCACTTAGTTTATAGATTAGCACTTACACCTATTCACCCCCCCTCTAGGTGTTCCCGTTTTCAATTGGTATCAGAGCCAACGCTCCTGATACTTAGGCTTAACATCCTAGGGGTGAGATCCATTTGTTTGCTAATCTATTGTTTGCATTTGCTTGTTTGCACATATATAGTTTACCATGGACTTCATGACCCCACCTATGTATGATGCTTCCAACATTCTTGTTTGGAAGATTAGGATGTCCATATACCTCCAAACCCTAGGCTTGCATGTTTTCCTTGCCGCTACCAAGAGATGTTATCTTGGTGACCGCAAGCATATAGGGCCAATGCACAAGCCCTTGAGGCCATTAGAAGCACACTTTCAAAAGATTATCTTATGCTTGTTTCTAATCTTGATTCTACTTTTGTAGTGTGGAACAAGTTGACAACAACCACCACCTCCAAGCTTCAATTGCCAAATCAACCGGAGGAGTCTAGTGGAGAATCCGATTCTCAATGCTTAATGGTCCAAGGGAATGACTCCCTTGAGGTACATTCGGAAACCCACTTAGATGATGATGATGCTAGTGCTTCAAATGATTATATTGATGCCCATGCTTTAAATGAAGAACTATCTATTGTTTGTGAAAAATTAATAGAAAAATATAATGTTTTGAAAAAGAAAAGTCTAAGTATTAACAATGATAATAAAAATTTGATTGCTAGACTTGATATTGTTTTGCAAGAGAAAGAGGAGATTGCTAATGAGAGGGATTCATTCATGTCTCAACTTGATCTTGCACTTAAAGAAAATGAGTTTTTGAAAAACAATAATGATTGTGAAACTCTTTTGAAGAAAAATGAAAATTTGTCTTCAAAAGTTGATTTTGTTTTAAAAGAAAATAATTCTTTAAAAAGAGAAATTGATTTTATTTCAAAAGAATTAGAAATTTGTTTAAATAAAAATAAATTTTTGAAAAATAAGATTGATTCTCATGTTTGCCATGCTAGGGTAGCTTCACCTAGATCACCCCTTGCATGCACTTCTTCTTCTAAGATTAATGATGATATTTGTTTGTTGAAGAAGAAAATGGATTGTTTGGGCTCCACTTTGAGCCAATGTGTTGTTGGGCATACACGATTGGAATCTTTGTTTCGAAAGAAACAAGTTCCATCCATTCATGCACACCCTCCACGGCATACACATGCTCCTCACGGACACCATCACACTATGTATGCTCATGTGTACACTTGTACACATTGTGGACGTAAGGGCCACCTTGCTAAATTTTGCTTTGATAGATTACATCATAATGTAAATTTAGCAAATAAATTTGTTTGGGTTAGAGAAGGTACTAACCCCCATGGACCCAATAAGATATGGGTACCAAAGACCACCCTAGAGTTTTTGATGTAGGTGTGGGCTCTTACATGACGTGAGAGTATAGGCACCTTGGAGTGGATGCGTTCCGTACTTAAATAAAATCAATTGGATGCATCACTTTCAAGGGATGTTTGGTGGAGATGACCATCATGTTTTGGAGACAAGGAAAGTTGCCTTCTAGGTTTTGGTAACGATTCCTAACTCCTAATTATTATCTACATGCTTTCCATGTTCATTATTTATAGCATGTTTTGTGGTTTGTAGATTATTATGTTAATACCATGCTTATTAGATTTGTGATATACATGTTTAGTTATTTTGAGACACCCATGTTCAATATGGATAAATTCTTTTGTGTTCTCGCTATTTGGTCGCTATTGTGTATATCATAATTCTAATAACATGTGGATATCATAATAATCATGTTTATGTTTATCATGTTGATTTTTATCGTGTTTTGATACTTCATGTTAAGATTACTTGTTTAGATGTTAGTTTTCATTAAAACTAGGTATATACTTGTGCATATAGTGGGCCACAAATAAATCTATATATGTTTGGGCTTGATTGCTTATTTGAACCCATTAGATGTGCTAGTATAGTCTAGTTTTGATGATTCATACATTTTAAACTTGTATTCCTATTCTTGAATTTGTTTTATGAGTATGAGTTTTCATTTCATTTATATGTTTATTTTGCCAAACTTTAAGATGTACATGTATACCCCTTGAGTCATTTGCCTTTCATGCAAATCTATATATATGGACTCAATTGTGTTTAGGGATATGTATGTATACTTATTGTGTTGACAATTCATACATATACCTTGAAATGAAATTTGTTTTAGTGAAAATTTAGTTTTTCTTGATTTCGTGTTTATTTGTTTAACTTCATGTATATGTCTATTTTATCCAAATTATTATTATACATATACATCCTTTTGAGCCACGTGCCTTAATGCATATATTTTGTGGACTCGTTGTGTTTGGATATGTATGTATACTTTAGTTTGTATAAGACATACATATACCTTGAAGATTAAATAATTTTGATGATTTTCTTGTTTCAAGAAATTTTGAGCTTAATTGGAAATTTCATAATGCCATGTCACACATTACTTGTACACTCACCATTTTTTAAATATTTCTCATGAGTATGTTTTCATGAGCATGTATGGACTTTATTGAATATTGAGTGTTTATAAGTGCTATGTGATTTACATGTGTTTTATGAAAATTATTTTTAGTTTATTCCTTACTTGAAGGATTTTGTACTGGTTTAAAAGATTTTCCATTTAACTAGTTACGGTATTCTTCATTTTGGTAGAGTTTTTCAAACAAAGCTTATTTTTCAAATCTATTTTTGAAAACCCCTACCTTCTATGGGAGGTTGGATGGGAGATCATGTTCATGTATGCTTTAAAATGAAAATCATTTAAAACTTGAACCATGATTGGGAGGTAGATAATATGAGATACACATTTTATATTATTGTTATTTCAATTGGTATCATTGAATTCTTTCAATTGGTATCAATTTTGACATTTCTTGTATACTCGTATATGTTTGTATGTATGTATGATTTCAATTCCAAGAATATCAATTTCAAGTGATTCTTTTAAACAATGCGTAGGTTTGTTAAAATAAAAGTGTACATTGTTTTAGTTGGTATTTCAAAAAGGGGGAGAAAAATGTATTGATTTAGTTCTGCATTTTACCCTTTATTGATGATTAATTCTTTGTATTAAAAAGGGTGAGAAAATTTTGTTTTTGTTTTGATTGTTTACCCCTTTGTTGATGATTGACAAAAAGGGGGAGAAAGATTTTGAGTTTATGAGATTATATATGCATAGTTATGTTTTTGCATATATTAAGTTTAATTTAGTTTATTTTTAATTGGTATCTAGAGCATGTTTTGTTTTTGAACATTCCATTGGTATCTAGAACCTTTTATTGTTTTGCATAGATATGCATTCATATTTAATATTCATTGCATATTTATATTTATTTGTTTATGCATGAGTTGAGGGGGAGTTTCTTTGAAGCTTAACTTTAATCCATGCATATATAACTCCATGAGTTTTGTCATCATCAAAAAGGGGGAGATTGTTGGCCCAAAGGCCTTCCACCCTAGTTTTGATGATGATTAACTCATGTAGTTATGTTTACTAATAATCTTGTGTTGTTTAAGTTTCAGATCATTAACCAAGATATTAGTTGGTGATTAGCTTCAACAAGGAGTTTAGAAGCTTTTCATGGTGATTCCGGTGCCAAAGCTTAAAGATCATTCCTTTGCACTTGGTGGATCACGATTTGGGAGCAAGTCTACTTGAAGATTGAAGATCATCAAGAAGACTTAGGTATCCTAGTTTAGATAGTGTGTTTAGATCCATTTGTAAAGCTTAGTATAGTTGATATGCTCAAGTGCACAAACACACACGTTTTATGTTTGATTTTTGGTTTTCATGAATAGTTGATCAAAACAAGTTTAATTGATATATGTATAGTTGTTTCATTCTATACATGCATGCTTAATTTTTAAACAAACTTATTTTGACTTTCCTATTCATGTATTGAAAAATCCAAGTTTGATAAAAATACATGTTTTGGTTTTTGGTAAAAATGTTAAAACACAAAAATAGTTCATATTGATTGATATTTGAGCTAAACCTTTTATCACATGTTTATATATCAATGCAAAATGATAAAACTATTTTTGGGTATTTTTAGAAGAGATAAAAGATTTTTAGAAATATTTTAACATGTGTTTTTCTGCCCAGAACAGTGTCTGTCAGGCCAGTTCGGCCGACCGCATGGGTCGACCGAACCATAGGCCGGTCGACCCGTACGGTCGACCGACGTGCACAGAACCGTGCACGTCTGGCACACATTGGGACGGTCGGCCGGGCGGCCGACCGGACCAGAGAGCTCTGCTCTCTGTTTATTTGGGTCGACCGGGCGGTCGACCGGGTTTGCCCAACGGTCACATTTTTGACCGTTGGCGGTCGACCGGGCGGCCGACCGCCAAGCCTGTCAGGCTGCCACATCAGCCTAACAGCTAGTTTTGTTTTGGGGCTATAAATACCCCAACTCCTTGGCTGTTTTAAAAAGATTTTCAAGAAGAAAAATTTCAGTGTTTCTCTAGTGTTTAAACAAGTTTTCAAAATAGTTTTTGTGCTAAAAAGATTTCATCTTTATTGTTTTGGGTTTTTGAAAAATCAAAGAGAGCTAGGTTTTTGGGATATTGTATTGGTTTTCATTTTCTATCATTTACAAGAGATTTTCTAAGTAGTTTTTCTTTGTTGCTTGTTTCCAAAAACACCTTGATTTCACACTTGAGCTTATCTTCTATCCTAATCTATTTAGGATCTTGTTTTGTGGAAAAGAGAAAAGAAAGAGAGGTTGTTTGAGGTTGTTGAGCCTCCAAGTTGTAAACACCCTTGTATTTGTTGTATCCCTCTTTGGTAGAGGTTGATCGGGTGATTGGTTTGCTCCCTTTTTGGTAGAGATTGAGTTGTTGGTTTGCTCCCTCTAGTGAGAGGTGGAGTTTGGTTTGTAACCCTCTTCGGTAGAGGTGTTGGTTGTTGTTGTTTGGTTACGGGCCTACCCCTCGGTTGTGAGGCGGTGTTTGAGAGAGGAGTTCGGTACTCCCTTGTTGTAACAAATCCTCTTCGGTAGAGGTTCCCTCGGTGGGAGATAGTGGATTGGAAATCCTACACGGTGGTGTAGGCGGGGATGTAGAGCTAGGTGCTCGAACCTCGAAACATATCTTTGCCTTTGCGTTTGATCCATTGTCTCTCAACTCTTTCTCTCTTACATTTGTGCAAAGCATCATTCTTCATTCATATTATACATTATTCATATTGCTCGTGTTGCCTTGCATTGATTCATATTGCCATATCTATTATATGCTTGTGTGTGCGCCTCACTTGTACTTAACCACAAGAGCTTCACATAGCACCTCAACCCATTAAAGGGGAATCAAGAGGAGTTAGTCCAGAGCCCTTCACGGGGAATTCGGCTACACTTGTGTGTTGTATTAAGTGTGTTGCAATAATTTGCATTAGCTTCCGCATTTAGCGCACTTAGTTTATAGATTAGCACTCACACCTATTCACCCCCCTCTAGGTGTTCCCTTTTTCAGTATCACTTTCATATTTTTGAATATCAATAAAAGTGACACTTTTTCTGTCTTCTTACATGTCTTGACTTCTTTTTTTTTGTTTAAAATCAGACAAGCAGAAGTGATTTCCTTTGATTTGCTAGAAATGTAACATTTTAACTTAGCAAATCAAAATTGAAAAATTTTCATTTAAGGAATTTTAAGATAACTGTCAGAGGTGTGATATTAACTTGACAGGAGTGGAATAGTGGACTTGCCAATCTATGGATGAGAATGGCAAGTGAAATTTTCAACCCGCGAAAGATTGTGACTGAGTCTTCATCAGAGGTCTAGTATTAACGTAATTAAGATTCAGCTGGGGATTGATGAAAACATCGTTAAAGGTATGATATTAACGTAACAGTGATTTTATGTAGACCTGCCATTCTATTAACGAGAATAACATGTAAGACTAAACCCTTTGAGGATCTAGAAAAAATTTACCGTTAGCGGTATGATATTAACTTAACAGGTTGGATTAAATCTTGTCAGAGGTGTGATATTAACTTGACAATGATATGAGTTAGAGGTGTGATGTTAACTTACCTCCGCAGGAATTTCAGTTTTGTTTGGGAAAACTGAAAATACCATTGTCATGATGTAGTATTAACTTGGCAATAAATGTAATGCTAGAGGTGTAATTTTGAACTTAGCATTAGTCATCTCGGCTTTGATACGGAAGTTCAAGGAAACGTCATTGTCATAAGTATATTGTTAAACTTAACAATGAACTAGATGCTAGAAGTGTAATGTTAAACTTAACATCACTCATCTCAGCTTCGATATGAAAGCCTGAGGAAAAGTCATTGTCATAAGTGTATTGTTGAACTTAACAATGAACTGGATGCTATAGGTATAATGTTAAACTTTGCATCGCTCATCTCAGCTTCGATATGCTAGAGGTGTATTGTTGAACTTAATAATAATTTGTCAGAGGTGTGATGTTAGCATGACAAGAGTTGATTTGCTATATGACCAATTTTGAGGACTTGTCATTCTATTGATGAGAATTGACTAGTGAAATTTGGAATGTTAGACGTGTAGTGTTTAACTTGATAAGAGTTGATTTTCGATATGAGCAATTTTGAGGACTTGTCATTCTGTGGACGAGAATTGACAAATGAAAGTTTGTACTCGCTGGAAAGTATTAAAGCTTTTCACTGGTAGAGGTGTAATATTAACTTAACAATGATTGAGCTTGTGGACCTACCATTCCGTGAGAGGGGATTGGTAGGGGACTTTGGTGAAAAACAGAATGACCGTCAGATGTGTAATATTTAAGGTGATAATCATTGATTTTCTAGGGGCATGATAGGTTTACCGTTAGAGGTGTAATATTAACATAACAGCGGAGAGATTTTGAGTAGGTTTTGTTGTCAGAGGTTTAATGTTAACATGACTGATTCCACTGGAGATCGAGAGAAAATGACTTGTTAGAGGTTTACTGTTAATGTGACAAATCACTGCTCATTTCATCAGAGAAATGGACACAGGTATTTTTTGTGGTCCTACCATTCCGTGGCCGAGAATTTGTAAGTGATTTTGGAGGAAGGGACGGGACGAAGTCCCTTTGGATTTTTAGCAAACCCTCAGCTATCAACGAATTTGGTATGTCTTTACAACCTATCGTTTGAGTTAGGCTTGAAAGTATACCTAGAGGGGGGGGGGGAGAATAGGTGTATGATTAATCTAATGACAAATAATGCGAAATTAAAACTTAATTGCAACACACTTAGTGTAATCAAAGAGTGTAGCTGAATTCCCGGTGAAGGGTTCTGAACTATCTCCTCTAAATTCCTCTAAATAGTTGAGGTGCTATATGAAGCTCTCTTGGTTGAACACAAGTATGGCACACAATCAAACCCAAGTATATAAATGATATGAACAATATGATGCAATGCACAATATAAGAGAGAGAGTTTAGAGTAGTGGATCAAACGCAAACACAAAGATATGTTTCGAGGTTCAAGCACCCAGGTCTACGTCGCCGCCTTCACACAGAAGGGTTTCCACTATAGCGTCCACAAAGGACTTTCCACATAGAGAATCTCCACTGAGGATTTAGGTAATACAAACCGGGAGTACACAACTCCTCTCTCAACTAATACAACCTCTACACAAGAGGCAAGGCACAACACAAATCACCTCTACACTTAGAGGGATAGGCACTTAGCCAAACAACTATCAACCTCACACTTGAGGGATAAGGCATAAAGCCACAATACCACAATCACCTCTTCACTAAGAGGGAAACAAACACAACTTTCACAATCACCTCTAACAAGAGGGATATCAACCCAATCACCTCTCACTAGAGGGATATCACAAAGAATGAAAGGTTTACAATTCTTAGTGGTATCAACAACCACAAACCAATTTTCTCACAAAATAAGATCCTATTGATAGGATAGATAGATAACTCAAGTGTGAGAAAATAAAGTGTTTGGAACAAAGAAAAATACTTGGGAAAATCTCCAAATAGATATAGAACTTTAGATCAAAAACCAATTCCCAAAGACTCAATTTTCTTTGAAATTCTAACACTTTAAAAACAAATATAAATAAAATTTTTAGCACCAAAAACTCTTGCTGAAAAACATTTGAAGGATGTAAATTTTTCTCTTCTAAAATATTGGTGAAATCAGCCAAAGAATGGGGTATATATAGCCCCAAAATAGGTGAAATCAGCCAAAGAATGGGGTATATATAGCCCCAAAATAAATCTGCCCGTTGGCAGAAGGGTATTTTTGCCCTTCCGGTCGACAGCCCGGTCGACCGGCCCAACGGTCATTTTTATGACCGTTGCGCCTCCGGTCGATCGGGACTGGATACAGAGAGCAATAGCTCTCTGCCAGTCGACTGGCCGGTCGACCGGGGCCATTTCCAAAGAGCAGAGCTCTCTGGACGGTTGACTGCCCGGTCGACCAGCCCACCAGCCCATGGCTGCGTGCATGTGTGTGCACGTCGGTCGACCGACTTCTGCCTCGGTCGACCGGTCCGGTCGACCGGCAGACAACCAGGTCCAACTTTATAGGGATTGAAAACTTGTCTTTTTACCTTTGATTAAATCTCATAAAATCACATAAATTTCACAAAAATTAGTTCTTATTAGATCTTTGAAATACAAATATGTGTGACTAAAATTCAACACATATTATAAACAATTTGAACCATTTTTGTGTTCTTGAAATATTGCCTTAAACCAAAATCCGTATTTTTCAAAACTAGAATTTTTGAAATGGAAAACCGTTTTCTCCAAAACACATGGAACTACAAAAACATGATATTGAAATAACTTTGAAGCATATTGTATATGGATAGAATCCAATATACATATAAAGATATCTATCTATGTTTTTTACAAGTCAAAATGTATGAATCATCAAAACTAGGCTATACTAGTACATCTAATGGGTACAAATGAGCAATTCAAGCACAAATATATAATAATCTATTTGTGGCTCATTAGTTATACAAGCATATGCACAAGTTTTAATGAAAAATTGCATCTAAACTGTAATCAAAACATGAAGTATAAACGAAAAATATAAGCCAACATGATCATTATGTAAATACATATGTGTTAGATTAGGATATACAACATAGCTAAACTAAAGTGAGAACACAAAATATAAATCCATATAAACATGGGTGTATCTCAAATACTATGCATGTATGTCATAGATCTAATTATCATGGTATTTAACATACTAATCATGAAAAACTAAAAACATGCTAAAAATCAATAATGAAAGCATGTAAACATAATGGGAGATAGAGATCGTCACCAAAACTATGAGGGCAAATCTCTAGGTCTCCAAACCAAGGTGGTCTTTCCATCAAACTTCACTTGAAAGTGATGCATCCAAAATTTCACCTTTAAGCTCGGAACGCATCCACCTCAAGGCACCAACAACTCTCACGTCATGTAAGAGCCCCCACCTACATCAAATATAGGAGTGACTTTTGGTACCCATACTCTTTTGGGTCCATGAGGGTTAGCTCCTTTCCTAACCCAAACAAATCTATTTGCAAAATTTGAATCTTTAATTCTATCAAAACAAAATTTTGCAAGGTGGCCCTTACGTCCACAATGTGTATGTGTACACATGAGTATACATAGTGTTATGAGTGTGAACGTGGGAAGCATTTGTATGTCGTGATTTGTGTGCATGCATAGGAGGAACATATTTCATTCGAAACATAGATTCCAAACGTGTGCGGTTCAAGGCACATTGACTCAAAGTGGAGCCTAAACAATCAACACTCTTCTTTAACAAAGTTATATCATTTTCAATAATAGTAGAAGAGGTGGAGCATGCTATGGTTACACTAGATGGTGAAAGTATACTAGCATGG
Source organism: Agave tequilana (assembly GCA_038442645.1). Taxonomy (NCBI): domain Eukaryota; kingdom Viridiplantae; phylum Streptophyta; class Magnoliopsida; order Asparagales; family Asparagaceae; genus Agave; species Agave tequilana. Next base: position 341,965 of record JAVJIF010031343.1, read on the forward strand.
CTAACATGAAAATCTAAGTCATTTTTCAAAGAAATATTTTTCTTAGAAACCAAATCCAATTCCTTTGAAATAGAATTAATTTCATTTTTCAAAGAATCATTTTCTTTTAAAACAAAATCAAGTTTTGAAGATAGAACTTCATTTTTCTTCAAAACCTCATCACAAGTATTTTTATTTTTCAAGATTTCATTTTCTTTTAATGCAAGATCAATTTGGGATTTAAGTGAGTCACGTTTACTTGAAATCTCAATCTTCTCTTGTAAAGTCAAATCAAGTTTTAAAATCAAATCCTTCTTTTCTTTATTAAGTTTAAAACTTTTCTTTTTTAAAGATTTATATTTTTCTAATAATTTTTCACAAACAATGGAAAGTTCTTCATTTAAAGCATCAGCATCAACTAAATCATCGCCGGAAGAACTAGCACAATCATCTAGGTGAGTTTTCGAGTTTACCTCAAGGGAGTTATTCCCTTGGACCATGAAGCAACGTTGGTCGGACTCTTCTCCACTAGATTTCTCCTCCTCATTGATTTGTGTTTGTAGCTCGGGAGATGTCAATATGTTCCACACTGCAAAAGCGGAAACATAATGAGAAACTATATTTAAATATTCTTTGCTAAGTGATTTTCTAAGTGCCTCTAGGGCTTGTGCATTAGCCTCTAAATGCTTGTTATTACTAAGGCAAGATTCCTTGGTAATGGCAAGGTAAACTTTTCAACTTATGGATTTTAAATGCAAACTCATCCTAACCTTCCATATATCAATTTTAGAGATATCAAACATGAGAGGGTTATCCATGAGTGCAAACTATATGTGTGCAAATGCAAATGATAGATTAGCTAACCAAGATCTCACTCCTAGGTGGTTAAACCTAATATCAGGAGCGTAGGCTCTGATACCAATTGAAAGTACACCTAGAGGGGGGGTAAATAGGTGTATCGCTAATCAATGACAAATAATGCGAAATTAAAACTTAACTGCAACGCACTTAGTGTAATCAAAGAGTGTAGCCGAATTTCCGGTGAAGGGCTCTGGACTATCTCCTATAAATTACTCTAAATAAGAGTTGAGGTGCTATATGAAGCTCTTTTAGTTGAACACAAGTATGGCACACAATCAAACCCAAGCATATAAATGATATGAACAATATGATGCAATGCACAATATAAGAGAGAGAGTTTAGAGATAGTGGATCAAACGCAAACACAAAGATATGTTTCGAGGTTCGAGCACCCAGCTCTACGTTTCCGCCTTCACACAGAAGGATTTCACTATAGCGTCCACACAGGACTTCCCATACAGGAAATCTCCACTGAGGATTTGGGTAATACAAACCGGGAGTATACAACTCCTCTCTCAACCAATACAATCTCTACACAAGAGGCAAGGCACAACACAAATCACCTCTACGCTTAGAGGGATAGGCACTTAGCCAAACAACTATCAACCTCACACTTGAGGGATAAGGCACAAAGCCACATCACCACAATCACCTCTTCACTAAGAGGGATACCAACACAACTTTCACAATCACCTCTCACTAGAGGGATATCAACCCAATCACCTCTCACTAGAGGGATATCACAAAGAATGGAAGGTTTACAACTCTTGGTGGTATCAACAACCACAAACCAATTTTCTCACTAAACAAGATCCTATAGATAGGATAGCTCAAGTGTGAGAAAATAAAGTGTTTGGAATAAAGAAAAATACTTAGAAAAATCTCCAAATAGATATAGAAATTTAGATCAAAAACCAATTCCCAAAAGACTCTATTTTCTTTGAAATTCCAACACTTTAAAAACAAATATAAATAAAACTTTTAGCACCAAAAACTCTTGCTGAAAAACACTTGAAGGATGTAAATTTTTCTCTTCTAAAATCTTGGTGAAATCAGCCAAAGAATGGGGTATATATAGCCCCAAAATAAATCTGCCCATTGGCAGCAGGAAAGGGCATTTTTGCCCTTGCGGTCGACCGCCCGGTCGACCAGCCCAACGGTCATTTTTATGACCATTGTGCCTCCGATTGACCGGGACTGGATTCAGAGAGCAGCAGCTCTCTGCCGGTCGACAGGGGCCATTTTCAGAGAGCAGAGCTCTCTGGACGGTCGACCGCCCAGTCGACCGGCCCACCAGGCCATGGCTGCATGCACGTCTGTGCACATCGGTCGACCGGACTGGTCGACCAGCAGACAGCCAGGTCCAACTTTCTAGGGATTGAAAACTTGTCTTTTTACCTTTGATTAAATCCCATAAAATCACATAAATTCCACAAAAATCAGTTCTTATTAGATCTTTGAAATACAAATATGTGTGACTAAAATTCAACACATATTATAAACAATTTGAACCATTTTTGTGTTCTTGAAATATTGCCTTAAACCAAAATCCGTATTTTCCAAAACTTGAATTTTTGAAATGGAAAACCGTTTTCTTCAAAACACATGTAAGTACAAAAATATGATATTGAAACAACTTTGAAGCATATTATATATGAATATAATCCAATATACATATAAAAATATCTATCTATGTTTTTGACATGAATTCCGTAACCGTTTAACCGAAAACCAAAAACCAAATAAACTTTAAACTGAAAACTATTGTGTGTATTGTGAACTTGAGCATATCAACACTATCTAATCTTTACACAAGATCTAAACAAAATCTTAAACTAAACAAATCGAAGTTTTCTTGTAGAACTCCATCTCCAAGTTGACTCGATCCAAACATGATCCAATGAGTTTAAGACTCCAACCGAGTGCTAGATGTGAACTTGACGCTGAGCTCTTGAATCACCATGTGAAAGCTCCAAAATACCTTTGTTGAAGCTAATCACCTACTAATATCTTGATCAAATATCTGAAACTAAATATCACAAGATTATTAGTAAATAATAACTACATGAGTTAATCATCATCAAAATTAGAGTGAAGGGCCTCTGGGCCAACAATCTCCCCCTTTTTGATGATGACAAAGCTCATGGAGTTATATATGCATGGATTAAAGTTAAGATTCATAGAAGCTTCCCTTTAACTCATGCATAGCAATAAACAATAAAGATATGTCGTGAATGCTCAACATAAATATGCATAAACATGATATTTGATACTAATGAAATAAACATGCTCTTGATACCAACAAAAAATGCTCTTGATATCAATGGTAAAAGATAACACATTAAACAAACATGCATATATAAAAACTCCAAATTTATCTTCCCCTTTTTGTCAATTCATCAGCAAAGGGGTACAAACACTAAAGACATAAACAATAATTTTCTCTCTGTTTGCATAAATCAAAACAATAAAGGTGTATATGCTATATACATTCATGAAGAGAAGAGACGTGAAGTTAACTCTCCTGTATACATGCATTTATATGAAAAGAGATGACTAAACCCTAATCACATAAAGCATAATATACAATGTATAAAAAGGAGATGTGAAGCTCCTCCTACACACGTGTAAGACATAGAGAAGAGCAGTCAAGCTCCACAATATGAGAAACACTCAACACGAATCTATATAGAGAAGATGTTAAGCTCCCCTTACATATAAGCAATACATATCAAAACTTTTGATACCAAATTATGATACCAATTGAAAATAAACAAAAATTTTTAAGATACCAAAAGATACTAATTGAAAATATCTTGTAATCTTTTGATACCATTGGAACATGAAACATTGTATGTTTTGATACCAATTGAAATATATATGTATATTAGAATCTTGATACCAATTGTAAACATCTTGTAATTTTGATACCAAATGAGAATATTTTAATTTTGATATCAATTGAAAGTGAAAATCAAATATTTTTATGTAAACATAACTCATTTCAATATAGATACCAATTTAAAATGAAATATGATACCAATTGAAAAACAAACCAACTATTTGGTTAAACAATTCATTTTGCAATAAAGATACCAAATTTTAGAATAAAGCCAATTTAAGATTTTTGATATCAATATTGAAAATGTTGGCATATTTCAAATTAAAATATTTTTCATTAAGAGCATAGGAAACCAATTGAAAAATAATATACCAAATAATAATATTGATGAAACATGATATTATTCTAATTTTTGTCATAAAGTGTGGGAGTAGGATGCCAATTGGAAATACAATTGATTGAAAATTAAAACATGAAGTTTTCTCCCCCTTTATGAAATACCAATGAAAATTATGCATAAGCTTGTATAAAATTCCAATTTGAAAAATAATTGTCATTAAGGAGTAAATCAAGCTTAGCATAAATATAATTTGTATTTTAAGATGTAAAGATATAGTAAGCACAATCAAATCATATATATATGTATGAAAAAGTAAATACCAATAGAAATTGATACTTTGAAGCTTTGAAGCATACATATATAGAGAACCAAAGATGAGTATACAACCATGAAAATATCAATTAGGATACCAATTGAAAATATGATGGAAGAGCCAAGGAGACAGCGAGAGATGCCAGTGCGTTTGCATAAGCATTTTGCTGGCGAGGTACATGGTCGATGTAGAAGTTTTTGAACCTCTCTGCCATGTGGATAGTTGTGTTATGATAGGATACCAAGTCATCAAGTCTGACTTCGTACTCCCCGCGAACCTGGTTAACGATGAGCTTTGAGTCACCGTATGCTTTGAGATTTTTAACGACAATCTCATCGGCGATATGCATCCCGATGAAGAGAGTATTGTATTCCACTACATTGTTGGAACATGGCTCAGTTAATGAGGATGCCCGAGGGATCATGTAGTTCTGTAGAGAGATAAATACCACCCCTACTCCTGCTATAATATTTCCTCGCGGACCAGTTCTTGATGCGTCGTCGAAGAAGAGTTGCCACACCTGTCCTTCAAAAAATGTCTGGGTCAAGCAAACTTCAGCGACCTCATCTGAGAGATCTTCTTAAAGTTTAGTTGCCTTTAGCTCTGATACTTAGCCAAGAAATCTGCTACTGTATGTTCCTTCACAGCTTTTTGTGGCAGGAATTGCATCTCATATTGGGAGAGTAACATGGCCCATTTTGTCAATCGATAATTTAGTGATGATGGCTTTGTCATAAGCAATCTTAAATGATTGACTTTTGATAATGACATGTATAGTTTAGCCCACCAAGTAGCGTCACATCTTCTGGATGGCGAAGACCAATGCCAAGCATTCTTTTTCGATCGGACTATACCGAGGTTTGGCTCAAATCATAGTTCTACTCAGGTAGTAGACTGCCTTCTCGTGTCCCTGATCATTTTTTTGGGCTAGTAAAACTCCTAAAGAATGATCTAGAAAAGGTTTTCCTGATACCGGAGCTGTAAGGACAGGTGGATGCATGAGGTACCGCTTGATTTTCTCAAATTCTTGTTGGCATGCATCATCCCAAATGAATGAAACACTCTTCATCATCAATTTGGTGAAGGGCTGACATGGCCATGAAAAATTTGAGATAAACCTCTGTATATATGCCAACCGCCCTTGCAATCCTCTAAGCTCTCTAAGACTTTTTGGAGGTTGAATTTCCTGGACAGCGCGAACTTTCTCTAGGTCAGGGCGGATTCCTTTAAATGTAACAACAAACCCTAGGAATTTACCACTGGCCACTCTCAGGAAGAATTTAGTCGATCATCTTCAATTGATGCACCCGCATGATATTGAATACTATATTTAGATCTGCTATGTGATCACCTTTGGTACGGCTTTATACTGCAATATCGTCAATGTAGCATTCTACTATTTTACGTATATTCTCGTGAAAAATTGCATTTATAGCTCTCTGGTATGTTGCCCTTGCGTTCTTTAATCCGAAGGGCATGATAGTATAACAATATACCCCCAATGGCGTTCTGAAAGATCTATGCTTCTCATCGTCAGGGTACATCTTTATTTGATTGTATCCCGAGAATCCATCCATGAAAGACATCCGTTTAAACTCATACGTGTTGTCGATCATGACATCCATGATTGGAAGGGAGAATTCGTCTTTAGGACATGCCTCATTTAGATCACGGAAGTCAATACAAACCCGGATCTTCCCATTCTTCTTGGTGACAGGGACGATATTGGCTACCCAATCAGGGTGTTGTTTTTCCCTGATAAATCAGAGTTTATAAGCTTCTTGACTTACGACTGGCTTGCTTCTACTATCTCAGGATAGAACCGTCGTTGCTGTTGCTTGATGGGTTTCGCATCTGGATTGATGTTGAGTCTACGCATAGCCACTTGAGGATCAAGCCCAGGCATATCTTCATAGTTTTAGGCGAAAACATCTACATACTCTCGAACCAGAGATATTAGACCTTCCTTCTCGGATGGTGATAAACCTTCGCTTATAAAGATGGGCTTAGGATTAGCCTCATCTCCTAGATTGATATGGGTGACCTTATCCTTAGTGGGTGGTTCATGTTGTTCGAAGCAAATATCTCAGAGAGCATTTAGGTGTTTGATCCAAGGATCTGTATCTGACTGGATCATTATTTTATCTCCATCTTCTGGGTGCTTGTTGAAACCATGTTTATTGAAAGTTCTTTGAAGATGTTGCCGACACTGACATCTAATTCTCACGATGACATGCCTGACGAGTGATTATGATATAATGACTCTTCAGGCTCAGAGGCTGATGGGATTGGAGTTGACACATATCCCAACCCCTGTGAGTTCGATGATAATAATCAGGGATTTTTCCTTTTGGAACGAAGGATTGAAGCAGTGTTCTTCTTCTTTTACCAAAGTTCAAGCCAGGACCATTTGTTAGGCCATACCCCATGTTCTCCATCATTCTGAGCACATTTGGCTTATATTGAGAGAATTGAGGGGATTCATTTTCGCTTTCTGAGTCTTCGCGGGTCATTAATGCGGACTCGATTTTTCCGAAGAGGATCGGTTTTTGGCCTTTGCGTCTTGCTGGGACCTTAAATAAAGATCCTTGCGCTTTATTGACGCTTGACATGCCGTGAGAGATGACCTTACTGGTACATGCAATAATGTCAAGGCATCTATCGCCGACCAGGGGTCGTCACCTACATCGGTACTAGTATCTGATGGCACAGAATCAAAAGCAAACACAGAAAGGTAAGCCAAATCTAATTCTTCATTAATATACCACTTGCCTGCATCATTTGTGGTGTTATTAATATCGACCTTATTAATGCTTGTTACAAGTGGGTTCAGCTCCCAAAGACATTCTTTCTCTGCCTCTGGTTCAATATCAGCTTCATTACCAGAGTCTGATTCCTCTGACTGGGGATTCTCGTCCATCTCTAGAGAATCCTGATACAGGAGGGAGTCTGTGAAGTAGTTCTCTACCCCCTTGAATGGATGCCTTTCGGCGATCAATGTTCGGACTTTTCCATCTCCGTCAATATACTTCATAACTTGATGGGGAGGAGGAGGGACGATGGAGTTGCGATGAATCCACGATCGTCTCAGCAGCAAATTGTATGAAGTGTCAGCGTCAATCACATAGCATGTTACTTCAGATCTTAGATCCCCAATCTGACATTTGAGTTTGATCTTCCCAATTGGGCGCGTACCATTGGCGTTGAAACCATAAATGGCAGTTTGGGTGGTGCTCAATCGGTGAGTGGGGATACCCAAATGCTGCATGACCCGACGGGGCATAATGCTCAAAGCAGATCCGGATCTACTTGAATGCGGCTCACTTCAGACGATCCAATATACCCTATGAAGTACAGGGGTCTATCATGTTTTCCTTTAACATGCATGTCGCCTGGCGTGAAAGTGATGCAGGGGGTATGTTAAGAGGTGTGGAGGCAGTCTTCTTCATATTTCTCCTATGGTTTGCCAGATTCTGAGCCATGAAGACCTCAGTATCAGCTAGAGCTTCTCTTGTTGACTTTGATAGTCTTAGGAGCTCGTAAAGGGTGATCCTAGTCGGGATGTTGGCCAGTTGAGCCAAGACATTAAAGCGGTAAGGTGCTGATGATCCTTCTATTTTGTCCTTCGGGAGAGTCTTGGAATACCAAAGCTCTTTCTGCTTCTCCACGAGTTGCTTCATGGATGGCTTGGTTGGCTCTGAGGTGGGTTTTGACAGATTTGCCACCATATCATCGTATTTCTTCAGTGACTGACCCGAACTAGTTTCGGCCATGAGTAGTGTATTCAGCTCTGCCGCCTGAATCAGTTAGTGAGGGCATCAGTTTCTGCATCCTAGGAAGAGGCATACACCACATTGCAAGACGAAGCTTTTGCTTTACCTTTGGACTTCCTATTGGCAACAGTAGTCCATTGTTGGCCTTCCACAAGGTCAGGATGAACCCACATGATCCCTCCCTGAGGAGTAGTAATAGACACGAGACCTTTCTCCTGCTGGTGGTACGGATCTATATTGATCATTCTTAATTCCCCTTACGTGATAGGAACTACTCTGGCAGTATCGGAGGTTGATCCCAGAACTGAAGAAATGACGTCATGCTTGCCATCACTTTCTTCTGCTCCGGGCGGAGCTTGAGCACCTCTGCATCAATCAAAACTTAGAGGATGTCTTTGAAGATGTAAAAGCTCTTGGTATCCTGTGGTACAAGCAGTAGTTCGGATTGTCAGTGTTGCCAACCTCCTCAGGACGTCTAACTTCGAAAAATTTTAGTCTGTTGCTCTTATTGAGTAACTTGAATAATGAATCGACATACTCGTCCTTGAAAGAGTATTGTTTGTTGGCGCGCGGCTGACTTGAAGAACTACCCCTTCTAGTTGGCTGAGGTTTAACGGGAGACTTCGTCTCTGTCGCCAATGTGTCTTTCCTTTTCGATTGGAAAGATACTTCTTCCGCACGCCTTATCGACGTTTTGGGCCTGGGCTTATTTTCTTCTGCCCTAACCCTGACGACAATCTCCTCTGCCTGTTCACCTTACTGAACCAACTGCTTCTAGGTGCGGCTTTCAATAACTCCTATCTGGGCTAGGAGTGAAGTTAACAAATTATGACGGCATGTTTCCACCAGGGTGGCCTGGGTCATACCGCTAGGGCATCGGAGTGCCATATTCCAAAACCTCTCCACAAATGCTTTAACTGACTCCCCTTTTCATTACCTCATTGCCAGGTGAGTTGGCATGGTGATCTCCGAATCGTCTTCGAAGCAGCGTGTAAGGAAAAGCTTCTCCAGATCTCCCCAGTTCTTGGTGGAGCTTTCTGGGAACTTCATGAATCATTCGAAAGCGAGTCCTTTCAGAGTGCAATGAATAAATGTGCCAAGATGGCATCATTTGCTACTACATTCCCTATTTGAGACTTGAAGTAGTAGATGTGTTGGTTCGGTGATCCCTTGCCGTCAAAGGCCTGTAGGGTCGGAGCTATGAACTTTGGAGGGTACGGGACAAGATCCCACTCAGCTGGGTACGGCCGGACCACTCCTGCTTCTTGAAGGCCTTTCCGATTTGTGAGGGCTTCAAGACGCTGTTCTAGCTTATTCATCATTTTGGAATGAGTACTTTCATTCCCTGAATTGCCTCCCTCTTCGGACGAAGGCTTGGACGAGTCAGGTTGGACTGTTCCTCCTCCTCGGTATGCACAGAAGACGAGCTCTCCCCTTCCTTCTATTTGCCTTTAGACTTCTTAGAAGAAGTTTTGGCTTTCGGCTTCTTCCTGCCCTCAAGCAATTGTGAAAGCATCTTCTTGAGGGTGTCAATAGATTCTTGTTGGGCGCGAATCATATCAAGTTGTTCCCTCTGGAGCTGGGCTTGCTGTTCAAAGTGCCTAGCCATTTCTTTAGGAGTACTTGCCATATATGCGAAGGCTTCCTTCTCTACAGAAGAGTTCGAGGCCTGTGATACCGCAATGGCAGAGTGTGACTTCCTTACTTCAATGCCCCGGGCTAGAGCACTGTAGTCAACTGGGGCTACCGCGCTAGTCCGAGTGCGGGCATACCAGTACCCTCCTTCGGTTCAGTGTCAGACTCGTCAAAGCTGACTACCAGTTATTTCTCCTTACTTCTACTTAGCGTTGTGCTTGAACCCACCATGTTCGCAGTGACTTCAGGGTACTCCATAAAGTGAGGTGAGGGAGTCTTCTTGATCTTGTTCTCCTTGATGCTCTTGAAAATTTATTGAAATAAAAAATTATGTGATCTTTAGTTTGTTGTGGAATGAAGAAGGTGGTGTATCTTGTTTGCAACCATGATTTTTTTTATGTTTGGGTTCCAAATCCTTTGGTGGAAAAATATTTTGGGTGTAAGAAGTTAAGGGTGATAGAGATTTGTGGATTTTAGAAAAGAATAATTTAATGTGAATAATAGAAATAATTATAATTAAATAAAAAATTATTACTGGTTATGACTCCAATTTGATTGAAAAATGTTAAAGAAAAATTATAATCCCATAGTTTAAGCACAAGTGAAATGGATGTGTGAAATCTGTCAAACCCTATAAATAGTGAATTTTGATTTAATTCGTCAGTATTTTAAAGATAAAAAGTATCATGTTATATACCGTTGGAAAGATAATCGAGTCTGCTTTCCAACATATATTACAATGTCTCAATTAAAGGTCTGTACTAGGAATTATTGCTGAAATACGACAAGCTAGTCAAAATTTTCGAGTTGCAGAAATTGTTTTATGACTGAGGAGTTTCTATTTTTTACTATTTAATTGAATTATAAATATCATTTAAAATACTATTAGATAAATGATTAAGTCTCTAAGCACATGAGCATTACCTCGTGTTGGTTAAACATCAGGAATCGTATTGAGAAACAAAAAAGTATAAACCATGACGGAAATTAGTTTTCTCCCTATGACATTTAGGAGGGTCTATGAGAAATTATAGAAATTAATAGAGAAGCATGTTGAGCTAAGTTTAGAACTGAGCATAATGAATGTGATGGTCATAAGTTTAGAATGCACAAGTATATGTCCTATCGTTGAGGTTCATGTATAACTCTTCGTATCTCAAATATTAAGGTGACATGTGTTGATTCTTACCATTAATTATATATCTAAAATCCTATTCCTTCCCTTATAGGTGATAGTTGGTATGTGCTGTTTTTTTTATTTTGGATATTCTTTCATGTCAATAAATATGTGAATCACACATCTCTCCATATTTTATAATAGCATAAGGGATTGTTTTCTTCCACGTTATAAATTTTATATGGCTGAGTCTATTTAAGAAGTACTCCCCAGGATCCATCCTCGTAAATAATTAGGAAAAAATGATAAATATTGTGAGTAATCTTTATGGTGTCTTCGTTGAGATTTCTACTTTAACCTGTCATATTATGACATTCAAGCATTCAGAATCGAAATCATAGAAACTTTGTAGGAGTCGAGGCGATATTCACACTTAATATATGTACAAATATCATTATTTTTTGGTATGGCTAAATATACATCTGAAATCGAAATCGATAATTTTTGGACTTTCTGTAATGACACCAACTTCTGACATTGTTATTTACAAAGTATCTTGATTCTGATATTGGCCCTTAAAACGTCTTCGCGACAACATGAATATCATCTAGGTCTTTACGAGTCGTCCTTATATCAGTCCATGAATGATCCTGAGCGCGCTAAAAGTTTGAGCTTTCATCAGTTATGCATTATCTTATGGTTCCTTTTCGAAGGCATTAGGCTATACATCGAACTTCCATATTTATCTCTTATGAGTGGAGAATATTGCAAAATATAGGTGTTCCTTTTATGTGATTCTTGTACTTGATTTCACCCTTATAAACTCAATTTGATTCCTTGAGGGTGATATAGTACAAAGGGATTCATGATGTAACCAGTTTACATGGATCCTCCATCAACAAAGTTTAGGTACTTGAAGAAATACATGAAGTATTTTCCTAGAAGAAGAAAGACTTGAGTATATATTCTTTTCTTCTAGTTAAGACTCCAGCACACCCTTGAGGATAAGGATGCTAGAAATATACTATCAGAAATCTAATTATCTACTGATATCATTTGATTGTAATTAAGAATAAATTAAAGATTTCTTCTCTTATGATCATATTATTTTTGTTTAAGTTTATTGTGTGTGGAAGGTTAGAGAGAAATTTATTTTTTAAGCAAAGTAATATGAGTACGTTCAACCTTATTTCTATCATTAAATCTAATAATTCGTGGTCTAAGTTGATCGAATAAACCCTAATAAATCCTTTTATGTTAGATTTAAATCAAGTGATCCATGATAACATGACTAACTTTAAAATCTGGACACACTTAATTTTTGTAGTTTATAAGAGTCAGATGTTGAAATAAACCTTTATTTCTTCTATATCAGATATCTACACATCTCTTGATATGTGATTTCTTGTTCTTATTTAGGACTCGCTACCCTTAGGTGCCCACTTGAGCAATTTTGTGATAATTTATTTAAGAACCGAACTAGTCCTTTGATACAATTAACTTTTCGCTCCTCCAATGGTCTGCTGCCTCAATATCTACATTGGCGAACTCTATTTAATTAAAGTTGATTTTTTTCCCTTTTAGTATTTGATTTAAGTGATAGTGTCTAGTGTTAGTGTGTGTTCTAAACTTCAAGTCTAGTTACATTAAGGATTGGGTGAGCAAACTGGAAACTCATAGCCTAATGGAGTATGAATAGAAGTAGAGTTAGACATGAACATTGATATAATTAAATGGCACCCGTAATGACCAATGTATGGTGAATTACATACCAAAATTTAATGGATGATCTTGATTATGAAATTAGCTATTAGATTACATAACAGACTTGCAAAATTGAAGAATCGATTTATTCTTGATAAACTGAGAACTCGATGTGGAACGTGATGATCGACTAATAACTTGTGTATCGAACTTAAATTATTAATTAATATACTCTTTGACTGCGTGTAACAAATTTTGTGAAACAAATGGTTGATGTTGCTTAAGAGGACTTATTGGAAAACCTACAATTAACAAGTATGTTAAGATTTCGAACATGAATTGAGAGTTAGTCGATTTCAGACTTTAAATATCGAACATATAAAAAAGGGAAGTATATGTAACTGCAAGACATCACCATGTGGCCTAAGAATGTGTATTAGGAATGTAAGTAATTGTTCGATAAGTTGATCTTCGCTATTTCTTTATGGTTATTGGTACATGTATGTACACACACACACAGACACAGAGAGAGAGAGAGAGAAGAAATAGTTGTTCATAATCATAATAGAAGACTAAATATTGATAATGCGAATGAGAAACTGACTTGTATAATTAAGGTGAGTAAATTACTACAGTGTCAACTTATATATACATTATGCATATATATACCGAACCACATGAAAATTCTTTGAAAGTGAAATTGATAAGCCGGCAGGTATAAATTAAAATATTTGATTGATATTTTGTATTGTGAGTGAACTAGTTGTTATCTATAGGTATGCGCATTTTCTTCTATTGCATTCATGCATATATCAGAGGAAGGGGCCAGGCGGGAGTCGGTAGGGGGAGATAGTGTCATTGTTCTATTGTATTTATATATCGGAGGAAGGGGCTAGACGGGAGCCGGTAGGAGGGGATGACGGTGTTATGATGATGCTACATATACATATACATATACATATACATATACATATATATAAATATATATACATATATCGGAGGAAGGGGCCGCGCGAGAGCCAGTAGGAGGGAGAAGACAGAGAATCTCACACTATATTTGTGATTGTATAAGCGTATGCATCATGTGCGATGTGTATACCACTAAATATGTAAGTATGATATTCGAATACTGTGAAATATAGTATGATTATGTGAGATTTGTATTATCTATATAGATAAACTATACTTATGATAATACAGGGTGATATTGTGATGTTATATCACCGAGACAGATAACTATGCCTATGTAATTTTGTGTATGTCTGTCGTACTTCGTGTATAATATATGAGATATGTGGTGGTACTGCTTTAAGTACTTAAGACAGAATCATGCATAACCTATAAATAACTGAACGAGTATTTTATTGAATTCCTAGATCAAGTAATCTGTAACAGAAAGACTAGTACTAGAGAAGTCCGACCATTACACAGACTATATAGATCTTGTGTTAGTTATTCATTATGAGATATTGCTTTTTCCCCGTTTCATTTATTCATCTATACTTGCTATAATTGATGAAGAAAAACCTGCTCCCTATTACTTGTATTTTTCCTCTTTGATACACTTTGATTCTCTCTCATTAAGCTGTCGAGCTCCCTCCCTCCCAGTTTCAGGTCGCGACATGGCGGAGGACTAGCTTCAGATTTAGGCATTTTGCTAAGAATTTTTTTAATAATGATTGTATTAATAATGTAATTTAGTTCTTGTTTATAATCCTACTCGATGTATACTTGTAGCTTATGTTAGTCTTGTGAGATGAATATGTATAGAGAAAAATTAGACTGTGATTATGGTGATGAGTTAGAGTTAAAGTTAGTTTTATTCATGTTGTGGATGCCGAGAGGTGTGCTCTCGAGCGTATGTTTCTTTTGTTTAAATATAAGTAGGTAAGATCAAGCTAAAATTGTTATTTGGAAGGTAAATAGACTGTTGTGAGCTGAAACATTATCAGGATTACATGAGTAATTATTGAGTTTGGTTTATATGTGGATTGAGAATAAGTAAGATGATATTTGTTAAAATTATTGTAAATGAAAATGTATTTTAGGACAGATCAATATTTACAAAGGAGGTGCTGCCGAAATTTTCAAGAATATTAGGAATGATTATGATAATCTATTGATCAATATGGATGTTTATGTTAATTGAGGTTATTAAAATCTGTGACCGTTACAGGGGTCATCATGCTTATCTGCTCCCTTTCTTTTTTGAGAATTTTTATCTTTGGAACTGATTGGTCTACCATGCTTCAGGCATGTTCTAGACTCATTAGTGACTTCATTTTCGGACTGTCCTTTTGGGATTTCAATCCGAATAGTAGCATTAACAGCTGATATGTATGATTTAGTTACTCTTTTTGTATCAGTGAACGCATCTGACAATTGATTTGCTATTTTTTGTAATCTTTTACACTTCTAACTCACATTATTTTGTGTGAGGATAAAGATGCAGTAAAGATGGTTCATTCCATATAATCTCCTTTTTGACTATTTCTTTTCTCCCATAATGTTGGAAAATTTGCCTCATTGAAATGGCAGTCGGTAAAACGAGCCGTAAAACATCACCAGTTTGAGGCTAAAGATATTTATGATAGAAAGAGATTCATATTCGACATATATTCCTAATCTAGACCCATCTTTGTGCATTGTGGTAGAGCAATTGGTACATATACCACACAATCAAAAATTCTTAAATGAAAAATATTTGGTTCTTTACCAAATGCCAATTGTAATGGGGAGTACTCATAATAAGTATTCGTTTTGATGCGAATTAATACCGCAACATCTAAAATTGCATAATCACATATAGAAATAGGAAGATTTGTTCTCATTATTAATGGTCTAGTAATAACTGGAGGCGCTTAATCAATGATTCATCCTAACTATTTTGTGTATGTATATGGGCAACATGATGTTCAACAGTAATCTCAATTAACATATATTAATTATTAAAGGTTTGAAACGTAAACTCATCAAAATTATCAAGTCTAACTTTCTTGATTGTGTAATTAGAAAATTATGCTTGTAATCTAATTATCTGAGTAAGAAATCTCACAAATGTCACATTGCGAGTAGATAATAGATAAACGTGTGACCATCTACTAGAGGCATCTATTAATACCATTAAGTATCGAAATGGCCACACAGTGGGTGAATAGGCTCATGTAAATCACCTTGAATACGTTCAAAAAATGTAGGTGATTTAGTTTTTATTTTAGCTGGTGATAGTCTCGTAATCAATTTCTCAAGAAAACAAATCTCACATGAAATTTTAATGATTTGAAGGATCTTCTGGCCCTTCAAGGTATCTCCATGTGAATTTTCAATAATTCTTCGCATCGTTATTGAATCAGAATGGTCTAAATGGTCCTGCCACAGAATTAATATCTGGGGATCTTTTTTAACCATCATATGTACCTCAATCACATTTATATATGTGTAATAATCTTGATGAAAGATTTGGTAGTCTTTCTAATATGCATTTCTTTTCTGATGTACATGCAGTAAGATACATATACTTCATATTTTTTCAGTTGTACACTGAGTATCATATCCATGAAGACATATGTCACTAAAATTCAACAAATTCTTTTTGAATTTTGGTGAAAATAAAGCATCTTTTATGAAAAAGTTTGTTTCATTTGGCAGTATGAAGCTGGATTTATCAGTTCCTTCAATCAAATCTATAAGATCTGATATTGTATTGATAATGGTCTTTATTGGTTTTAAATCATAGAAGTACGTTTTATATTTGAGAATAGTGTGTGTTATACCACTACCTGTCTGCAAATATCATCGGCATTGAATTTGGCTCCATCATTAGTATAATCCATACCAAGCTTCATGAAAGATAAATAATTTGATAAGAATTAAATTTTAAATATATTATTATAAATAAAATATTACATTCAAAGATAATTTTGACAAACATAAATGACAAAGTATAGTAATATATTCATATATCTAGTTATCACTAATATCCATAAAATCACGATGTGTTGAAAGATCAGCAAAATCATTAGTAAAATCTGAAATATCAAGATGAGTTGAATTATCCATAGGAATCATGATATTCAGTGAAGTTCACTTCTTTTTTTTTCATTTATGGATGTTTTATAAAGTTTACAAAGGTGCTCCGATTTAGATAGACTCAAGACAAGTGCTCTTTGAAATAACATTTATAACATGAATCTTCAGGAATCTAAAGAAAATTTTCAAGAATATCTTTTCCTTTATCATGTCTTTTCTCATGATGCTTCTTGTGAATCATGTTATTTTGTGAAGAATTGTAATAACCATTTCGACCTTGTAAATTGTTGTAATAATCACTTCGACTGCATCCACGACCACGATCACAACCACGTACACGATTACGGCCACAATTATATCATTGTCCATAATTTTTAAAAAATACAGCATTTGCTTCTAGAAATGCCGCTGAACCAGTAGGACGAGACTGATGATTCTTTATCAAAAGTTCACTATTCTTCTCTGCCATAAGAAGAGATGAAATTAGTTCAGAATATTTTTTAAAACTACCTAACTGATATTGCTGTTGCAATGTTATATGAGATGCATGAAATGTGGAGTAAGTTTTTTTCAATATTTCTTCATTTGTGATATTCACCCCACAGAATTTCAATTGAGAGACTATTCTGAACTTTGTAGAGCTGTAATCACAGACTTTTTTGAAGTTTTGAAAATGTAAAGCATTTCATCCATCATGGGTAGCAGGAAGTACAAATTTTTTTGTGATCAAATCTTTCTTTGAGATTTTTTTCATAGAACACTTGGGTCTTTCACTGTGAGGTATTCACATTTTAAGTACTGGTCAAGGTGTCTACGTATAAATATCGTCGCTTTTACCTTATCTTGCGATGATATAGAATTCATCTCTTTTATTGTTTCAGTAAGACCCATTGATTTGGGATGCATTTCTATATCAATAAGTCAAGATATAATTTCTTCCCGTGATATCAAGTGGAATGAACTCAAGCTTTGAAAAGTTTGACATGGTTATAACTATAACAGAATATATAAATAATTAAAATCACAATATTATTATTTCAAAATAAAATAGAATAATTAAATTTCAATCATAATAGCAATAAATAAAAGAGGAAAAATGAACAATAGAAGTAGAAAGTTCAGTGAAAAATCACTTGGAGATATATCTCGAATAAAAAATAATAATGATGATGATTAGGACAATAAATAAACTTAAAAAATGGACTAAGTATCTTGCGAAAATTTTAACTGAAAAACTTGTGGAGATGATGAAAAAATTGAGGATAAAGAGAGATTTGAGAAGTGAGTTATGGGGGTTTAGAATTCACCAATTTATAGAGCAAAACTAATTATTTTTATAACCGTTTATAATCGTTGGAAGAGAGAAAGAGAGAAACACTAAATAATAAAATAAATGCATAGCAGTACATATATTTATGAGTTATAACATATGCACGCCACTTTACTCGGTAAACCTTTCGACAGATGTTTATATAGATATAAATATTGAAATACTAAATAATGAAATAAATATAGGCATGCCATATTACTCGGTAAACCTTTCAATGGGTATTTATATAGACATAAATAATATAGCAATAAAACATGATTGACATAAATGTTAGTAGCTTGGGGTTTATTCCGCCAAGCATCAATGAAGAGGTTAGTAAGAATAGATAATAAGAGGAAATAATATTAACTTTTCATAATCACATCACATTACTGTTGGCCCAAAGGCCCATCACTCTAGTTTTAATGATGATCAACTCATGTAGTTATAGTACTAATGATCTTGTGTTCATTTAGTTTCAGATTTGTGATTGTAACGCCCCGATCCCACGGATACGGGGACGTCACTGCGACGTATATACGTAGGTCAGGAAATACCCCCACGTATATACGCTAAGCATAAAAGTACAAGTAAGGATCAGAGTACAACACAAAGCGTGGTATACATGCATATGCCAACTTAAAAGTACAACTACAAAGCTATCACAGGATATGATAAAGTATTACACATTACATGTGTATTACATCACAACCAAGTCCAAAAGTAAGATTTACAATATAAACACAAAAAAAGCTCACGAGTAGGATGAAGATCCCGTGAGTCAAAAAGAAAGATCTGGCACAAAGACTGGAGCTAATCGGCCTGCTCACTAAAGAAAGCTCGATCTTCTGTGGATGGCTCCACTTCGATCCAAGCTTCGGAACCTGAACATACAAATCCAAGGGAGTCAGGACCTCCCAACAATGAACAGGCTACAGCCAAATGGCTAAGAGACAAGAATATGAGAGTTAGAACAGTATAATGAATACAAATCAACAAGTAATGGAAGCATAAAGAGTAAAAGTCCGAATACAATAGATCCACAGTTAACATCCTTTATTATTATTACTTGTATTACTGTGATATCTAGCTATGTGACCCAGCGTCCCAGCGCACATAGATCCATATCCTAGTAAAGCAAGGTTGTTATTGGAAACCAGCGGTTGTATCGACGAACTATGTTTACAGTGGATCCCGTACATGCCCGGGATAACGGTCCAGGATTGTTCCGTTGCTTGGTGACGGAAGCCAGCCGCTAGGCTAACAGGAGGGACTTATGTATGCCCTTTATCATGATAGTATTCAGGAAGAGGGAGCAAGCACTCCCCTCGGTCCCCTGGTGGCCCACAGGTCAGACCGGAACATGAGTTGCACAACATTCCTAAAACCACTGTAAACACGAACACATATCGATATCCGCATTTTCCCCCCGACCCAATATAAGTTGGTCCATTTTATACAAAAGTCAAGTGTATCATGCTTGGTTCAAGTGATGGCATGATAAGTGGTGATATCCATTTATTAACAAGTTATGGAATGAGACTACACAATGATAAGTCATGAAGTGGAAATATATAATAACAAGTCATGGTGTAATATGAAGTAAGATCCATCAAGTAACATGTCATGAGGTATCAGTCATGAAGCACAAGTAACAATAATACATAGCACATGAACCAATGATAAGATCCAAATTCAGAAAAGAAATCAACTAAGACAAACAGTCAGAATTAGTCGACTAGGTGGAATGGTTAGTCGACTAATAGGGGTCTTAAGTCGACTAACAGTCAGGATTAGTCGACTAAAACTGGGTTCCAGAGAGTTGGATTCTGGTTTCAGGAAAAGTTAGTCGACTAGGTGGAATGGTTAGTCGACTAACAATGATTATAAGTCGACCAACAGATACTTAAGTCGACTAAGTCTGTGATACAGAGAGTTGAGTTTCTGATTCAGGAAAAGTTAGTCGACTAGGGTGGAAAGTGTAGTCGACTAACCAAGATTTCTAGTCGACTAATAGATAGGCTAAGTCGACTAAAACTGTGTTCCAGAAAAGGTTACGTTTCAAAAATAGATGGGTTAGTCGACTAATTCCTAGGTCAAGTCGACTAATACTGGGGAAACAGAATACAGAACAGAATTTCTGATGGTTGTGTTTGATGGTCCAAAAACATGATTTTGAAGATGTAAATATACAGGATATGAGAACACAAGTGTGCTAGGAATTAGACAAGTCTTGGTGAGTAAAAATACTCACTAGGAGTGATCAATCGACGTTTTATGCTATCGAAAGGGTCGTTGTCGACGAATAGCACCAAGGTGATCTTTGGCGGCGAAGAAAGCTACGATCCAAGTTCCAAAATGGTTGCTTGAGGTGGAGGTGATGATCTTGTGGTGTTGTTTTGGAAGTAGGTGGTTGAAGTTGAGATGGAGAGGGAAATGGTGAAGGCTAATACTTTGGTGAAATGAAGAAAAGGAAAAGAAATGTAAAGGAAATGTTTATATAGGTTTTAGATTTTGTAAAGGAGTTGCAAATAATGTAATTGAGAGGGGGTTTATTGCAAATAGGAGAGGGTGAGGTGTCCCTCACTTGGCCACTTGGCTGGCCATGGGAGAGAGAGAGTAAGAGATGCATTAAATGAGGAAGTAGGTGGGAGTTGGTGGAATTTTGGAGAAAGTGGAATTATTGAAAAATTGGAAAATTTTGAGGCTTGTGAAGGAAGTAAAGGAAAATCAAGAAAAAGGGAAAAGGAAAAGAATTATAAAAAGGAAAGATATTTTCTTTGGCTTAAAATTTAAAAATGTTGAAAAGACAATTTTCCAGGTTTAAGTCGAAGATGCGGAAAACATTTCGGAAAATACCGAAATCGTCCGAAATTCAAGTATCTCGGAACGACCCGAAAATTTTACCAAAAATCAAGAATAATATTTTAAGACTCATGGTAAAATTCGTTTGAAGAAATAATTTATAGTTTTAAAACTAAAAATCCCGGAATCAGTTATCTACCGACTCCGTTGGAATTTTCATAAATTCATAAAATTCTCAGAAAAAGTATTTAGATAGAAAATATGATTCTAAGAAATAAAGTCTAAAGGACCTTCTAGAAATTCCTAACTGTTTGTGAATTAAAAATCCGAGAATCGATCAGCGGCACTGGTCGACACCGGTTTTGAAAATATTTAATTAAATTCAGGAAAATTCCAGAAAATCATAGAAAATATATAATATTGGAAAATGATTTTTTAAAACTGAAATCGGTCAAATACAGGAAGTGAATCGAAAAAAATACGATCGAAAAACTGAATACGCAACTAAGTACGTATTCCGGGAACGGGGTATTACAATCCATCCATCTTACAAAAATTTCGTCCTCGAAATTTCATAAAGTGAAAGGTAACAGCAAAGAAGGATAACAGGAAGTGAAAGGCAGCAACAAAGAAGGATGAGAAGAAAGAGTTTACCAAATCAAGATGTGAAGAGTTGAGGGTAACGCTCACGGATAACATCCTCTCGTTCCCACGTGGCCTCTCCTGGTGCATGTCTGTTCCAAGACACCAACACTAATGGTATTACCTTATTCTTCAATGTCTTGACACTTCTGTCCAAAATGGCCATCGGTTGCTCTAGATATGACAAATCCGGTTGTAGTTCCAGTTCGGAGTGATCCAGGATATGACTATCATCCTTCACATACTTCCTCAGCTGTGATACGTGGAATACATTGTGAACTCCGTCCAAAGATGGCGGTAACGCCAACCTGTAAGACACATCTCCCACTCGGTCCAAGATCTCGAATGGGCCGATATATCTCGGACTAAGCTTTCCACGAGTACCGAACCGGATTACTCCCTTTGTAGGTGATATCTTCAAAAACACATGATCCCCTGTCTGGAATTCCAATGGCCTTCTCAGTGTGTCTGCCCAACTCTTCTGCCGACTCTGTGCTGCCCTGAGGTGATCTCTGATAATCCTGACTTTATCTGTTGTCTGAATCAGGATCTCTGGTCCCAAAAGTCTCCTCTCACCGACTTCATCCCAACAAATCGGTGACCTACACTTCCTACCATACAATGCTTCAAATGGTGCCATCTTGATACTTGCCTGATAGCTGTTATTATAAGAAAATTTAGCCAAGTGAAGATGGTCTTCCCATGATCCCTGGAATTCAATCATGCAGGCCCGCAACATATCTTCAAGAATCTGGATAGTCCTTTCAGATTGTCCGTCCGTCTGAGGATGATATGAAGTACTGAATTTCAGACGAGTCCCTAGACTTTCTTGGAGGCTTTCCCAGAAATGGGATCTGAATCTGGTGTCTCTGTCTGATACAATACTAACTGGAACTCCATGCAGACGAACTATCTCCTTCATGTACTTGTCTGCCAGAACCTCTGTTGTCTGACCTACCCTGAATGGTATGAAGTGAGCTGATTTGGTGAGGCGATCAATGATTACCCACACAGCATTATTACCTTTAGGACTGCGAGGCAATGCCGTGACAAAATCCATGGTGATGTGCTCCCACTTCCACTCAGGTATCGGTAAAGGTTGTAGAAGTCCAGCTGTCCTCTGATGCTCTATCTTTATCTGCTGACAAACCAAGCACTTGGCAACATACTGGGCTATCTCCCTCTTCATAGCATTCCACCAAAACTGCTTCTTCAAGTCTTGATACATCTTGTTTCCCCCTGGGTGTATGGAATATGCTGAACTGTGTGCTTCTGCTAGAATCTTCTGTCGAACTTCTCCTTGGGGAACACAAATCCTGCTGCCAAAATATAATGCACCATCTGGATGAATACAGATATCAGTCCTCAATCCAGCCTCTACCTGGGCTCGAAATGACTGCAATCTGGGATCTTCCTTTTGAGCTTCCTTGATCTCATCTATCAATGTTGACTGAATCTGCAAGGTCATGAACTGTCCTGCCTTATCAACTCCTTGTACCAACATTAAGTCCAATCTGATGATGTCTTGAATCAACTCCTTCTGCTGAGTAAGTTGGACAAGCACTCTATTCTCTGGCTTCCTGCTCAGTGCATCCGGTACTGTATTGACCTTGCCTGGATGATATTGCAAGTCAATATCATAGTCCGCCATCAGCTCCAGCCACCGCCTCTGCCTCATGTTCAACTCCTTCTGTGAGAAAATATACTTGAGGCTCTTGTGATCCGTGTATATCAACACTTTATCTCCCAGAAGATAATGCCTCCAGATCTTCAAGGCAAATATAACAGCTGCTAGCTCCAAATCATGAGTTGGGTAATTCCGCTCATGAGTCTTCAGTTGCCTGGATGCATAAGTTATGACATGATCATGTTGCATAAGTACACACCCCAGGCCTTTTCCTGATGCATCACTGAATATGACCATCCCTCCTCTTCCTGAGGGAGTCCTCAAGATTGGAGCTGAAATGAGCCTCTGCTTCAATTGCTCAAAAGCTGCAGTACATTCCTCTGTCCATATGTACCTTTCTCCTTTCCGGGTGA
Organism: Agave tequilana; assembly: GCA_038442645.1. Lineage (NCBI taxonomy): Eukaryota > Viridiplantae > Streptophyta > Magnoliopsida > Asparagales > Asparagaceae > Agave > Agave tequilana. Next base: position 365,354 of record JAVJIF010031343.1, read on the forward strand.
GCTTGGTCAACGGGGCTGCAATCCTAGAGAAATCTTGGACAAAGCGTCTGTAATATCCGGCTAGTCCAAGAAAACTCTTAATTTCAGTCACCGTCTTTGGAATTGGCCAATCTCTCACCGCCTGGACTTTGCTGGGGTCAACTGAAATCCCTTCTGCTGAAACTATGTGTCCAAGGAAGGCCATACTGTCCAACCAAAAGTCACACTTGCTCCTCTTAGCATGAAGCTGCTCCTGCTGGAGAGTCTGCAATACAATCCTCAAGTGTTCTGCATGCTCCCTGCTGCTCTTTGAATAGATCAAGATGTCATCTATAAAAACAACTACAAACTGATCCAAATAGGGCGAGAACACTCTGTTCATCGAATCCATGAAAACTGCAGGGGCATTGGTGACTCCGAAAGGCATAACTAGAAACTCATAATGGCCATAACGGGTCCTGAATGCCGTCTTCGGAATATCCTCTTTCCTCACCCTAAGCTGATGGTAACCCGATTGTAAATCTAGTTTAGAGAATACACGGGCTCCATGAAGCTGATCAAACAGATCATCAATCCTTGGTAAGGGATACTTGTTCTTGATGGTAACTTTGTTCAATTCTCTATAATCAACACAAAGCCTTTTACCACCATCCTTCTTGTTTGCCAATAATACTGGAGCTCCCCATGGTGAAGTGCTTGGCCGAATCAATCCCTTATCAGAGTATTCCTGCAGCTGCTTCTTTAGAATCTCCAACTCCGTCGGTGCCATCCTGTACGGAGCCTTGGATATAGGAGCTGTTCCAGGCACAGTATCAATAGAGAACTCAATCATCCTGTCAGGCGGAAGTCCTGAGATCTCAGCAAACACCTCTGGGAATTCATCCCACACCGGTATTCCCTTCCTCTGAATTTCCGAAGTAGTCATCCGAGTCTTTCTCTTGGTAGACTTCACTTCTCCACTAAATTGGAATTCCGGCTGAAGAGGGATTCTAAAATTAATCTTCTTCTCCCTACAGTCAATAACTGCATAGTACTGACTGAGCCAGGTCATGCCTAAGATCACGTCGTACCCCTTGGTGTCTAGTACGAGCATATCTATGGCCAAGGTTTTATCACAAAGTTCTACTGGACAGTCAGCACAAACTCTAGAAGATATGACTACTCCATTCCCGGTACTAATCTCCCATTTGTGGTCTAAAGATTTAACAGGTATGGAATGCAATGCCACAAAATGATCTGAGATAAAACAATGTGAAGCACCTGAATCGAAGAGGGCTAAAACAGGTTTAGAATGCACCCTGATATTACCTGTTATCACCTCCTCAGAAGTCTCAGCCTCCACTTCTGTCAAATTGAAGGCTTGTCCCCTTCCACGCCCTGCTGCAGTCCTAGCTCCTCTCTGGACTGGGCGAATAGCTTGCTGTGAAGGAGGGGGATTGGCTCTCTTCATCATCGGTCCTTGGTTCCTCTGTCCAAGTGGCCCTGGAAGTGATCTCTGTCCATTTGGTCCCTGCAGTGCTGGCAAAGCTTGGCCGGCTATCCCCATTCTTCTGTGTGGACAGGCTTCTATGGAATGGTCTCGGGAACCACATACCAAGCATAATCCATTTGCCCTACGGCAATTCTGTCGAATGTGGCCTGGTTTCTGACAATAGCTGCAGAAGGAAAAAGGTTGGGCCGTCTGGTAAGGAGCTGGTCGGAATGGTTGCCTCATAGCCTGAACCTTTGCTGCTCTGTAAGGACCTCCTCTTCCCATTGGCGCAAATGGCCTCTTCATGGCCTGGTTCCTCATCTGGTTCTCTTGCTTCTTCTCTAGCCCACGCTCCACTTCTCGAGCTATGGTGAGAACCTCTGAATAAGTCTTCAGCTGCTGGGGCATTAGGAAAACTTGGATGTCCATCTGCAAGCCCTGCTGAAACCTACTAGCCCGCTTCTCCTCATCAGTTACCATGTACGGAGCAAAGCGGCTAAGTCTGAGAAATTCCGCGGCATACTCATCCACGGATCTATTCCCTTGCTGAAGTCTGATGAACTGCTCTTCCATGTCCTTCTGAGCAGTGGCAGGGAAGAATCTGTTATAGAAACTCTTGGAGAATGTGTCCCAGGTGACAGGCTTCTCCAATCTGGCCTCCTCAGCTAGCCACCAAGTTCTGGCTATATCCTTCAATTGAATCTTAGCAACCTCCACTTGATTCTCCTTTGGAACTCGAGCTGCATTCAATAAGTCTGTGGTGTCTGTCAGCCATTGCTCAGCATCCAGGGGTTTCTCTTCACCCGTGAATATGGCTGGTTGCAGCCGTCTGAAGTCTGAAACATTTCCCGGCCTCTGTTCCTTTGGAGCTGCCAACTCTTGCCGGAGGAGTTCCGTCTGTTGCTGCTGGTTCTCCATCATCGTCTGAATGACCCTCAGAATGTCCACATTCTCTCCCGCGGGTCCGTTTGATGCTTGTCCAGAGTTGCTACGACCCGTCCTTCTCTCCATACCGAATTGGGATAAGATAACTGGAATTGAAAAAATGGAAGGAGTTTAGGACACAAGGGAAGGAATCAAGAAGGGATCAAGAAGGACTAGATAACTTTGTACATTGTAGTTGGCAATAGCAAATTTCATTAATTTGCTACTTGATTGTACCATAGGTGTGAGAGCCTAGGCTCTGATACCAACCTGTAACGCCCCGATCCCACGGATACGGGGACGTCACTGCGACGTATATACGTAGGTCAGGAAATACCCCCACGTATATACGCTAAGCATAAAAGTACAAGCAAGGATCAGAGTACAACACAAAGCGTGGTATACATGCATATGCCAACTTAAAAGTACAACTACAAAGCTATCACAGGATATGATAAAGTATTACACATTACATGTGTATTACATCACAACTAAGTCCAAAAGTAAGATTTACAATATAAACACAAAAAAAGCTCACGAGTAGGATGAAGATCCCGTGAGTCAAAAAGAGAGATCTGGCACAAAGACTGGAGCTAATCGGCCTGCTCACTAAAGAAAGCTCGATCTTCTGTGGATGGCTCCACTTCGATCCAAGCTTCAGAACCTGAACATACAAATCCAAGGGAGTCAGGACCTCCCAACAATGAACAGGCTACAGCCAAATGGCTAAGAGACAAGAATATGAGAGTTAGAACAGTATAATGAATACAAATCAACAAGTAATGGAAGCATAAAGAGTAAAAGTCCGAATACAATAGATCCACAGTTAACATCCTTTATTATTATTACTTGTATTACTGTGATATCTAGCTATGTGACCCAGCGTCCCAGCGCACATAGATCCATATCCTAGTAAAGCAAGGTTGTTATTGGAAACCAGCGGTTGTATCGACGAACTATGTTTACAGTGGATCCCGTACATGCCCGGGATAACGGTCCAGGATTGTTCCGTTGCTTGGTGACGGAAGCCAGCCGCTAGGCTAACAGGAGGGACTTATGTATGCCCTTTATCATGATAGTATTCAGGAAGAGGGAGCAAGCACTCCCCTCGGTCCCCTGGTGGCCCACAGGTCAGACCGGAACATGAGTTGCACAACATTCCTAAAACCACTGTAAACACAAACACATATCGATATCCGCATGTTTTCTCCCGACCCAATATAAGTTGGTCCATTTTATACAAAAGTCAAGTGTATCATGCTTGGTTCAAGTGATGGCATGATAAGTGGTGATATCCATTTATTAACAAGTTATGGAATGAGACTACACAATGATAAGTCATGAAGTGGAAATATATAATAACAAGTCATGGTGTAATATGAAGTAAGATCCATCAAGTAACATGTCATGAGGTATCAGTCATGAAGCACAAGTAACAATAATACATAGCACATGAACCAATGATAAGATCCAAATTCAGAAAAGAAATCAACTAAGACAAACAGTCAGAATTAGTCGACTAGGTGGAATGGTTAGTCGACTAATAGGGGTCTTAAGTCGACTAACAGTCAGGATTAGTCGACTAAAACTGGGTTCCAGAGAGTTGGATTCTGGTTTCAGGAAAAGTTAGTCGACTAGGTGGAATGGTTAGTCGACTAACAATGATTATAAGTCGACCAACAGATACTTAAGTCGACTAAGTCTGTGATACAGAGAGTTGAGTTTCTGATTCAGGAAAAGTTAGTCGACTAGGGTGGAAAGTGTAGTCGACTAACCAAGATTTCTAGTCGACTAATAGATAGGCTAAGTCGACTAAAACTGTGTTCCAGAAAAGGTTACGTTTCAAAAATAGATGGGTTAGTCGACTAATTCCTAGGTCAAGTCGACTAATACTGGGGAAACAGAATACAGAACAGAATTTCTGATGGTTGTGTTTGATGGTCCAAAAACATGATTTTGAAGATGTAAATATACAGGATATGAGAACACAAGTGTGCTAGGAATTAGACAAGTCTTGGTGAGTAAAAATACTCACTAGGAGTGATCAATCGACGTTTTATGCTATCGAAAGGGTCGTTGTCGACGAATAGCACCAAGGTGATCTTTGGCGGCGAAGAAAGCTACGATCCAAGTTCCAAAATGGTTGCTTGAGGTGGAGGTGATGATCTTGTGGTGTTGTTTTGGAAGTAGGTGGTTGAAGTTGAGATGGAGAGGGAAATGGTGAAGGCTAATACTTTGGTGAAATGAAGAAAAAGGAAAAGAAATGTAAAGGAAATGTTTATATAGGTTTTAGATTTTGTAAAGGAGTTGCAAATAATGTAATTGAGAGGGGGTTTATTGCAAATAGGAGAGGGTGAGGTGTCCCTCACTTGGCCACTTGGCTGGCCATGGGAGAGAGAGAGAGTAAGAGATGCATTAAATGAGGAAGTAGGTGGGAGTTGGTGGAATTTTGGAGAAAGTGGAATTATTGAAAAATTGGAAAATTTTGAGGCTTGTGAAGGAAGTAAAGGAAAATCAAGAAAAAGGGAAAAGGAAAAGAATTATAAAAAGGAAAGATATTTTCTTTGGCTTAAAATTTAAAAATGTTGAAAAGACAATTTTCCAGGTTTAAGTCGAAGATGCGGAAAACATTTCGGAAAATACCGAAATCGTCCGAAATTCAAGTATCTCGGAACGACCCGAAAATTTTACCAAAAATCAAGAATAATATTTTAAGACTCATGGTGAAATTCGTTTGAAGAAATAATTTATAGTTTTAAAACTAAAAATCCCGGAATCAGTTATCTACCGACTCCGTTGGAATTTTCATAAATTCATAAAATTCTCAGAAAAAGTATTTAGATAGAAAATATGATTCTAAGAAATAAAGTCTAAAGGACCTTCTAGAAATTCCTAACTGTTTGTGAATTAAAAATCCGAGAATCGATCAGCGGCACTGGTCGACACCGGTTTTGAAAATATTTAATTAAATTCAGGAAAATTCCAAAAAATCATAGAAAATATATAATATTGGAAATGATTTTTTAAAACTGAAATCGGTCAAATACAGGAAGTGAATCGAAAAAAATACGATCGAAAAACTGAATACGCAACTAAGTACGTATTCCGGGAACGGGGTATTACAGTGATCAAGATCTTAGTAGGTTTGTAGCTTCAACAAAGGATTTAAAGTCAAGTTTTGGGGTTAGCACGGTTTGATTCAAGAGCTTGTGCATCAAGACCACATCAAGTACTCAAGAGGAGTCTAGCTCTATGAATCGTGTTTGGACCAAGTCAAGAAGATGTGAAGACTTCAAGTGAAGACCTTCAAGATCAAGACTTGTGTCTAGGTTTGTTTTTATAAGATTTTGTTTTAGATAAAATGTAAAGGATAGAATAGTTGGTGGATTGCTCAAGTATATTATACACACACACACACACTCTGTTGATTAGATGAGTTTTCATAAAAGAATTTTCATTTTGGAAAAGAGTTTTCATTTAGAAAAATACCGGTTTGATTTTTGGTATTCTAGTTTACATGTTTTAACCAAAACCGTATTTAGTGCTTAATGTCAAAAACATAGATATTTCACCATGTTTGTGTAATGTATCATATCCATACACTCTATACTTCAAAGAGTTTTAATATCTTGTTTTTGTATTTGGAGAAGTTTTGAAAAAATCAATTTTGAAAAAAATACAGTTTTCGTTTTTAAGCCAAAATTTTCAAGTTACAAAAATAGTTCAAATTATTTGTAATATGCCTTGATTTTGTGCAAGCATGTTTGTTTATTAAAGTATATTGGTAAAACTATTTTTGTAGATTTTTTGTAATTTTATGGGATTTTATTTGAGCCAAAATGACTAACTTTTTCTTTCCCAAAAATCCCTGACCTGGCTTCAGCCGGTCGACTGGGACGGTCGACCGTAACTTGAAGTCGGCTGACCGTATCGATCGACCGACGTGCACAGCGTGCACGCCAGTATTTGGCTGGAGGGCCGGTCGACCGGGACGGTCGACCGTCCAGAGAGCTTTGCTCTTTGGAAATCCTCGGTCGACCGGGACGGTCGACCGGCAGAGAGTCTGCTCTCTGTTCCAGAGGTTCGGTCGACCGGGACGGTCGATCGCTGCCCCAACGGTCAGAAATCTGACCGTTGGCGGTCGACCGGGCGGTCGACCGTCAGGCCACCTGGACCCCAACGGCTAGTTTTTCTAACTCTATAAATTGGGGCATTTGGGGGCTGTTTTCTATAAGATTTGAGGAGAGTTTTTAAGCCAGTTTTTCCTACTCTTTTAAGAGGTTTTCTCCACAAAATTGAGAGCAAATATTTCCTATCAAAAGGAGAGTTTATCAAGAGTGTTTTGCAAAGTGATTTATTTGAGTTTTTCACCACACATTCCATCCTTGTTTTTCTCACAAACACTTGAGCAACCCATTGACATATTCATCCTATAGGAGTGTTTTTGTGAGAGTGTTTATTGGTGATCAAAGTGTTTAGATCACCAAGAGATCTTTCTTTGTTCTTTGAGGAGGCGGACAAGTGTGTTCGCGGTGGTTTCGAGTTCGTGTGTGAACTCCTTATTTGAGGTGCGGCCTCGGCGAGCTAGAGAGCTTGCGGTGTGTACGGACTAGGGAGTTCGAGAGCTTGTAGGTGTTGCGGCACCGAGGAGTGATCCGGTGGGATCGATTATAGTGGAAATCCTTCAAGTGTGAAGGCGGGGATGTAGAGCAAGGGTGCTCGAACCTCGAAACAAATCCCTTGTGTTTGAGATTGCTCACTCTCTCTCTCTCTATCTCCTTATTTATATTTTGCATGCTTCTATTGTGTTTATCTTTACATGCTTGATATTCTTATTGTGCTTTATTGATATATGCTTGGGGATTGTTTGCTAACACTTGTATTCAACCAAGAGAGTCAACGCGGCACCTCAACTCTTATTTAGAGGAATCTTGAGGAGTTAGTCCTGAGCCCTTCACGGGGAATTCGGCACACTCTTGTGTTATACGTGGTGTTTAGTGTAATAAGTTTAGTTTGCATCATAATAGTTTTTAATTCCGCATTTAGTGACCATTAGATTAGCCATCACCTATTCACCCCCCTCTAGGTGACTTTACAATTACTATAAAGAGGTGACAAAACCTCTTTTTATCTATAGTTGTGGTGTTATACGAGTATAATGAGTAGAATAATTTACCCTTTTTACCTTGCAAATAAAGGTAAAGCCTTGTGATAGGACTTTTCCTTGAGCTAATGGAGGTAGAGCATTGTGACAACTCGTGCTGATAACGTATTGTAAAACCCGATAAATATAACATTGAAAAAGAGATTTCTATAGAGAGATAGTAGAAAGAGAAATTCCTATTGATTAAGAAGTGTACATAAAAATGAATATGAAAAGATCTTTTTAGAGAAAAACTTTGGCTTACTATGCATCCAATAGTAATTACATTTATTATAGACAGTTGGTGGTTGGAGGATGGTGGATAGCTATCTTCATAATAGTTATATAATATTAAGCAATTTTGTTACATATGGTCAGTAGTAAAAAAATAAATAAATAACATATATTAATTATATGTAGAGGGAAGACATAATATCCAGACTCGCTCCACTTATAAGTAGATGCTAAATAGTTGATACTAAGCAAAGTCGGATATTGATTTGCTATCAGTATCCTCTAAATAAACGCAATACGATTCAAATTCGAATATTTTAAGTATCTATTTACATCTAGACTAGTAAAGGTGCAAATTATCTTATGAGAGTAAGGGTGTGGAGTTGGGTTATAGTAGGTCCCAAGTTTAAGATCATGCTACAAAATTAAGGATATCAATATTTTCAATAAGGGTAAACTGCAGAGACACCACTTGTACAACTATGTACACAGTTGCAATACTTATCTCCTATCTTAGTAAAACTATGTACCTTTTCCAAATAATATTAGACCTATGTTAAGAATTCTATTAGAGCCCGCACACGTGCCTTAAATGAAAATCTTAATTCTCTAAATCTCCTTTAGTACTTTATTTTTTCAATCAAAACCGATCGAATAGAGGTTTTCTTCTGTGACTCATATACAATTTTGTCCATCATTCATCTTCACTTCCGTGCGAGAGAGAAGTGCCGCAGCTGGGCTTCGCCGTCGTCTCGCCGCCCTCCCTCTCCCCTCCCACCTCCTCCCTCTGTCCTCCTCCTCCTCTCACCGCCCTCCTCCGCCTTCTTCTTCTTCCTCCTCTTTTCCTCTCCACTGCTCGGTATATCACTCAATCGGTTTCTACCGTCAAGCGGTATACTAGTAAAAGATTCCCCGTTCTTCTTTGTCAAGTGAACCCATCCAGCGGTGATCTGATCTTGCGTTGTCCACCGCCAGCGTCTGTCATCATTGTCCTTAGAGGTGATCCGATCTCAGTCCAGGTGATCTCTCTCTCTCTCTCTCTCTCTGCTTTTCATGCACATCCATAGCTCATTCTGTCTCTTGTTGCAATTTCTTCATTTGTTGTACAAAAGATGTCCTCATGAACATTAAAAGGCTGAAAAATTGGAAGCTAAAGATTGTGGATGGCAGCATCCCATGACTTCGGAGCACAAATGGCTACGCAGGAAGGTAAGTACGGGAGTTCTATCTAAGTTTTGGGATGACGGAGGAGAGGTTTGCCATTGAGAAGTCCCGAGAAGATTTTACAGAGAATAGGTTCAAGAAGAGCAAACTGATGCCCTTGTGAGATTTTCTTTTTTGGAATAAACTTAAGTGTTTTTTAAGATATAACTCCCTAACAAATTTAATATTTTAATATTAGTCTCTAACAAATTGTCTGTTATTTGAATATTAGTTCTTAATAATATGTGACTCTCTTGTTAAGAGTTCTTATGGTTAAAAATCTTTTCAAATATTAAAAATATTCTATTAAACCAGTCAAATTAAATATTAGACAAAAATACTCTCCTATTAACATTCAGGCATCTTTTATCTATGAAATATAATAAATCGCTCTCTCTCTCTCACATCCTCTCCTCGTTCTTCCCTTATGTTGTAACCCATTTTTAAATCTGCTGATAGGGTCAGGCACAAAATTTAGAGTTGGAGCAACATACTCCATGAACATGCATAGCAGCATATGATGGATAAAATTTCTCAAGGCACATGAGTTTGAGCGTGCACGCATACCCAAACAAGCTCATGTAGGCACATAAACACTGTCTAAGTGCTTGTTTGAAGCAATTGTGAGACACTGCATTAAGCAACACAACTAAAATTAAGACATACCACATAGAAGGAGGGAAAAAAAAGCAATGTAACAACTATGTAACAACATCAAAAAAACACATCATTAGAGCAAGTCAACACAAGCCCAATGATAAAAAGAAAGCAACTTTACATCAAGAAGACAAAGCACCACCAAAGTAAACACGTTGAGAACGAAATTCACCAGCAAAGCCATAGACACATTCGATCCCGGACCAACTGCAGTGCGCGCCTCGCATTCCCCGAGTGAATCTCGCCCCCATCGATTAATTCATCGGCCTTAATCCCATCGATCAACGAGAAGACCCACCACTGCACCCCGACGAAGCTAGCCACAGTCGAGAACGCCGCCAAATAAAAAAGTTCACCCCCATTTCCGACGAATTCACCGCGACAATAAAATCTCATCCCATGCAAATGGAGCGAAATTAGCTAAAAACCCTAGGGACCAGATCCACGACATAATCGATCAGAGAAGAACACAAGCCTTAGAATTAGCGATTGAATTGAATTGAATTGAAGAGGGATGGTAGAGCTAACAATTGAGATCCAAGGGAGCTCCAATTTCTTGAGGAGCAGGGTTTTGGTCGCCCTTCTCGCGATCGCCGTTGATGTTTTTTTGATTGATAATGATGACTAATGCAGGGGTAAGTAAATAATATCATAATTATAATTAAAATCAATCGAAGGAGTTTTCTCTCATGATTCACATAGAAACTTTATCTCTTCCTCCGTCCATCTCTCAGCTCCCTTCTTTCTTCCTCCCCTTTCTCTTTCTGATCAATTGGTCAGTTTCTCATTTACATCGACAGTATACAAGTTAGCTCTTAACTATAATTAAATGAAAGAGATGGACGGATTTTTTAACTGTGGGGCTATTATCAGGTAGGTGATATACTGCGAAGGAGTAATATCCAAATAAAAATTTGTATGAGATTAATATCTAAATATAAATTTATTAGAAAATTATATCTTAAAAAACCAAAATTAAAAGACCCTTCCAGCAATTAATGAGGACAAGAGCGTCCGTCGACAACACGTGCAATGCACAACTATTTATTTTCTAACAGAGGTCTCTTCCGCATTTGGAGAGCGGGGTTAATCCAACTGTGTCAATAAGTATATGAGGTGTCTTTATCCTTTAAAGTTTAAATAATTCACTAAGGAATGTGTAAACTATTTTCTCTCTTTTTGAGAAATTAATCACCAGCCTATCCAAGATATTATTGAATCGGCGGTGAAAAGATCGCCGGGAGGTGAAATGGTGGATTTTTTTTAAACTAAACTCGGCATTTTTCAACCCCCGCGCCGCCCCCCGCGGCCACCACCACAAAAAAAAAAAAAAAAAAATCTGCCCCTTATCTCTATTCTCACGCCCTTTCCTTTTCTTTCTACTCGTCTCACTGCGGCAAGATCTCCTGAGACCGCGAAACCCTCCTCCTGCGATCTCACACCCTTGTACGAGATCTGGAACCCGACGGCGGGATCTCTCTCGCCACGCCCAATCCGATGGAACGGATGCATTAGGAGCAGCAGCGGCTCACCAGCACCGGCACCGTCATCTTCATCATCAGAGCATCCCTAGGGTTTCAAGAAATGGCGCCCGATGTGGCGACATCGGGTCACAGTTGGGTGGATGCTTACAAAGGGATGTCCGCTGATAACATCAAGGGTTTGGTCCTCGCGTTGTCTTCCAGCTTCTTCATTGGCGCTAGCTTCATCGTTAAGAAGAAAGGATTGAAAAAGGCTGGGGCGTCCGGAGTTAGGGCTGGTAATTTAATTAAGTTTTTTTCTTGATAATTTTCAAAGTTTTCTACTTGTTTTATTTTAAAAAGCTGTGTTTTATTCCTGTTTTAAGGAAGAAAATGGCATGTGAATGAAAAGAAATACCTTTTTTTCTCTGTGAGTTAGGACCGAGCGCACAAACTTCAGTTTTGACTCCTTTCACATTTTAGATTGACTTAGCTAGTACTTTAGTCACTATTTTTGGAAGTTAAGGCACAGCAATAGCAATAAGGACTTTTATTTCAACTATAGTAGCACCCTTATTAACTGGTGTGCTCACTGGATCTAATGCGCGTGCCAGAACAATTTAGGTTATTCTCCCTTAATCTTATCCCCAAGTCTAGCTAACTCTAAATTTTTATGGAATTTGTTGTCTTATTCCCATCTTGTTTTTGGCCATTGTCAACATTCTGATTAATGCTACAGTTGACAGTTGTCTTTTGAGAATTTGTTTCTTAATCGGCCAAAAGTCTGAACCTCATTGCTGCCTTATGAGATTTTGTGGTCGATTTCAAGGATTTTCCGTGGTTCTCAATAGTGTTCACAAACATGCAATATTGTTGAGAAGAAAAATATATCTGTTCAGTTAGCAAAGCTAATGGAAACATCTCTATGTCAAGAGGAGAGCTATAAGAATCCTACACAAAGTGACAAATTTTTACATGGGATACCAACCTGGAACCATAAGAGAAATGGCTTTTGAAAGGAAGGATGACTACTAATTTAGCAAGTTTCATATATAAACCCAATTTTCTTCTCGAGGAAAACTGGGAAATGTCTATATCGCTAATGCGAAACATAAAATCAAACCTAAGTAAGTATTGAATTAAAGCATAGATGAGACATTTTTATGAGAAATAACATACATTTTTAACCCAATGATTTTTTTTTTCCTTCCAATTTTCTGCTATGTGTCTATGACATGAGGGAAACACTTTATACATTAAGACTAACAACCTTTATCACAACTTTTTAGGATCAAGTACATGAATCATTTTTCTTAATTCACTCTAATAAGGGAATATTCTCTTTTAAGCTAACAACTACTGTATTCTTCTTTTTATTGCCTCAATCCATATTGTTTAGGTCTATTCTTGATCCTTGCCATTCCATCCACTGATTCTATCTCTCCTCTTTAAGTGTTGCACTGTCAAGTCTCCTCTTCATGCCTCAAGTTTGTCTCAGACACTTGCCCTTCATCTTATCATTAATTTTATATACCTCTAGCTCCTCAGAATGCATTGATTATTTTTCAATAGTCTAGCCTATTTCTAGTAAGCAAAAAGTTTGTCAACATTCTCAAGCTATACACAAGTCTTGAGACGGATAGCATTCTGACCTATAAATCATAGCTGCTTTTCTACCCTTCTCTTATTTGGCAACACTCTCTATTCTCATCTACATGTCTCCACGCTGTTTTAGACACTTACCCTTCATTTGATCATTACTGTAATTTACCTCTAACTTTTCTAGAATGCAGTGATTCTGATACTATCTTTAAGTATACTTCACTGAGCAAAAGACTTTTCAACATTCTCATTTCATATATAATCATGTCTTGAACATGTTTCTTGATGGTCTAGCATTCTGACCTATAAAGCATAAGTGGCTTCCACTTTAACTATCCTACTGATCCTATAAGCAATACCCTCCTAATGTAATCATTAAGGGAGTTACCCAATAGTTTCATTCTAGTTTACATAATACCATATGAAGAGTTTCTGGAAACTACAAGGAGTTTGTTGGTACTGGGTAGGCATTATTGAGAAGTCTGGAAATACAAAATTGCATTCTCAAGGACAGAGCTTTTTTTTTTTTTGGGGATTAAAAACTATGTTGGGATGAAATGACTTGATTAGCTGTGTCTTTTTAGCAAGTTAGGGTAAGCTTCTTCAAGTGACAAATGGTGCTTTTTATTTATAACACAAGATGAATTGAACTTGTAGATGCCAAAATCTAATTTTCTTTCTAGTCAACATGTGCTATGTAGTTAGAATTTGTCATCAGACAGATACTAAGTTTCTAATGGTTCTTATTAATTATTATATAGGATATTGTGAATATGGTGTCCGCACTGCTAGATTACCACCACCACCACCACCACCAACACACACACGTACACAACCCCGTACCCACCCCAACTCAACCCAACACCCCAATGTCCCGTTTTGGGTTCTTTCTTTTTGAATCAAACAGCAGTTCACCAGCATGGGGTGGAATCATCAGTTCTCCAGAGGCCGTGTCTTCCAACTCTCTCCTTAGCTGATTATTGATTGATGGGAACAAATTAAATTGATATCTTATTGATCTTCTTGAATATTACATAATTTCTTGAATCAATTTCTCTTTTTATTGAGAAATCAAGGGTGGAAGAGTTGTTGTCACAAGCATTCTCCGCTTACAAAAGCATTTCAGACTTCCAAAATGTTGGACACTTCAGATCTATTAGTAGGTGCTTTACTCTCTACTTGCAATAGCCATTGGCCCTGTTTCATCAAAATCTTACCCCTAGAGGGGTCTTTTTCTCCTTGTCAGTCGTATTGTTGACTTCAAACAGTAAAGTTCCGGATTTCTTGGATAAAAGGAGCTATTGAGTTTGAAAGGTGTGTGTGGCTAATATGTTGGATAATGAGTCTATTGCTGAATAGGATTTAGTGTACTTATTGGGATTGATATGAAATTACTGTTGATGCTCTAGATGTGGGATTCTGTAAATAAATTGAATGAAGAAAAGGAGTATTATAGAGAAATGAAAAGGACCACTTCAAGAACATTATTTAAATAATCTATTCAAAAGAGGGAAACAAAACATCCGGTAGATGTTACGGCTAGAAGTAGACAAATAGTTGGGAAGATTGGATGCCGTCATGATAGGAGCCAGACGGTGAAGGGTGTTGCTGTATGGTTTCTTCCCTTTTCAGGAGCATTTCTTCTCTTTTTACAAAGCCTTTTTTTTTCCTTTCAGCTCTTGAAGATTTTTTTTCCTTCTGTTTCTTCCCTTCTCAAGAGCATTTCTAATCTTTTTAGAAAGCCCTTTTCCTTGCGGCTCCTGATGATTTTCCGTCTTCTGCATTTACCCCTAATATCTTTTCTTTACTATTTCAGCTGATTAAGTTTCTCTTAAAGTTGTCCACGCAACATACTATTTATTTTTTTCCCTTGCAGTTTGATGAAGGGCCAGTTGCTGCACTTAAAAAGCATGAAAAGACGTGACCACTAAATTTAACTTTGCTGACTACTAAGTATCTAAATTTTGATGTGACTACTGAGTACTGAAATGACCTAACTCAGATCCAGTACATAGAAGATCCATGAAGTATTTTCGTGCCTCATCAACCTTCTTCTCCATTTTGAAGTCATTGGAGAATCATCCTTTCTAGATGAAAATCTTGATGTCTCTCTTGTTCTGAAACCTTTTGGTTTGTTCTATATTTTTTAACCCAAGTCACAACCTATTGGGTGTATACAAGTTTGGCTTTATCACTCATTAATGGTTACACTTGGATTTTGGGGGCTAGGGGGTTAATTTTGACACCATAACTATTTTATGAGAACCACTTGACTAATTAAAAGGCTGCTGCGGATCTTTTGTAGTAAATGGGTCATTTGAAGTTTAGAAGGCACACGCCCAGGTATATATAACAGCTTAAAGAAGCTCAAAAACTGGAGATACATGTGTGTGGGGGCATGTATATACATGCCAAATATAAACGTGGACACAGAAAATGTGTTAGTTCAAGTGCATAACTGCATGTACCTCTTACAAGTTGCAATTTAAACAGTTCTCGATTTTTGGCGCGCAAATAATTAGCCTAGCTTGACATCCACCTCAAGGTATCACTTCCATGCATGTGTCAAGATTGAATCTTTCTATGTGTGAGGACACTGGGGAGGCCATTGATGAGAAGAGGCTAGGGAAAGCTTGGATACAGTTCCTACTGGATATAAAGACAATTAAAATTCATGGACAACTAAGAACACTGTTGTTTCTTGAAGCTTCCCCCACCGCCATGCGTGCAATTAATGAGTTTGTCCTGTGTTTGTCCTGCCCATCCATTGAAGCATCTTGCAATTGATATATTGCCCAAACTACTAAACTATGCTTGTTTTGATTGCAGTCAAAACTTTTAGGAAATGGAAGTCAGCAATAAGCTTGGCTTCTTTGACATGAAACCTAATGAATTTCTAAGGACCAGAAGAAGTAGAATGATTAACCAGTCCCACAAGATTCCCCCCCCCCCCCCCCCCCCCCCCCCCCCCCCCCCCCCCCCCCTCTTGCATAGTTGAGGAGTTGTGATCCATACCCATATTTGTTAACAAAGATGGTAAATATCTGACTCATTAAGTGCAGATACAATCTCGCTGTTTTCTTTTCTTTATGGCCCAAAATCACCTTATGTCATGCATTTTGCTTTCTTGTTTAAAGTTTCCTTTTCTTGGTGGGAGTTTGTGCATTGATAGCATCTCTTCTCCTTTCTCTTGATGTATAATATTGTTGGAAATTTTTAAATCTTTTTTTGACTTGGCAACAGGAGTTGGTGGCTATTCTTATTTGTATGAGCCACTCTGGTGGGCAGGCATGATAACAAGTAGGCCTCTTTATCCTTTTAATTAATGCATGTCAATTTTTCTATCACACTGCATGATTCTATGACTCTAGTAGCTGATTTGGAAATCCTTGTGATGTTTTATGCTTCTTTTGGAGCAGCAATTGGGTGGAACTTGTGTGGTATTTTATACTTATTTTGGACAAGAAATAACTGATTTGTTGGCTCCAAACTTCAAAGCTCTGCCCACCACAGTTTTGACAATTAAGGGAGCTGGTGTTGGGAACCAAATGGATCATCTTTCCCATCTTTAGTGCTAATAGGCACTCTATTCCATTCCAAGTAATTTCTAAAGACTAGAAGTTATCGCTGCCTATTAATGAACCCTTGTATTGATATGTGACTGAGAAGATATGGAAAATTTGTACAGGATAATATCACACTTTATGAATAAGAACTCATAAAATCTTTTGGGGAGGCTAATGCTCTCTTTAATAACTTAACCATCTGAACAGGCCTTACATAACTGGTATTTTGTAATAGGTTCTAGGCTGACAAATTTACCAAGATCATTTAGCAATATTTTGTTCTTTTTGTTATTTTCATAAGGACCAATGATGGAAAGTAGTTTGACTGTTGTATTTTCTCCTAATAGCATTGAATCCAAGTGGGTGCATTGCAATTCACATAATATTGGAATTTTATCTTTGGAAACCTATGCAAATTCAAATTGTTGCACTATCCAGTAAAGCTGCTTTAGCAGCAGCAGCAGCAACAACTTAGCCTTCATTCCAAAATTTTGGGGCAGGCTGCTTGAATCATTTTTCTCCATTTAGCTTTTCATAAGACACCCTTTATTTAGCTTGCATACTTATTTATATAAGTTGGATTGTATGTTTCAAATATCATATCTAATAGTCTACTATTACATCAGCTATTGTGTTATACACTATTTTCTCAAACTGTGATCACTAACTCTATCAATTATTCCAAAAAGTATGCCAAATCGTTGCTATTTATTTTATTTAATAGAAAATTTAAATTATTGCTATATTTTTGAAAAAAGCGAGCGACATGATTTCAATGAAATGTCTGATACTCTTGATAATGCTGATACCTGTATCAGAAACCTTCGGCAGATACCAATACCAAATTTGAGAATTTCAAACCTTGGTACAAACATTTTGATGTAATACGGGTGGATGCAATCACCTTCAATTTAGATAGAAAAGAAATTAGGGTTTTGGAGAAGAAATAGAAAAGAGGATTAGGGTTTAAGAAAAAAGTAAGAAAACAGGATAACTTTGCGCTCACACTTCTTACATCACCGGGCTTTATACTCAAATCTCAAGAACTCAAAGCTCAAGAAATTTAACTAAATTTTTTTATTCATTCATTCAATACCAATAATAGAAGTCTTGGGGCCTATTTATAGGTTTTACAAAAGTCTAATCTTAGAATTTAACCAATGTACTAAATTTTCAAATAAAAAAGAACAACTAAATTCAAAAATAAACTAAAGTTTGAAACTAGCAAATGCAGTGATGTCCTCATCTTTTCCCCAGGGGTGGGAAAACTCGACTTTGTTGAGCGTAGAATCCCACATGTAGCATCTTAATCGGGCCATGGTGGTGGTTTGAGAATCGTCAGTCGTGCATCAAGTTTGAATCAAGGTGGTGGAGGTAGGATTGCCTCCGTGACGAATCATCTGCATTCGATGGTAGATCTGGAAAGGCATATGCAATAGAGAGAGTTGGATTTGCTCCACTTAAAATCGAACTGATACCAGATCCCATGAAAAATCTAACTCATCAGTAATATAAGTAATCCTCCTCAGAACTCTAGAAGGACATATACATTGAGCGAGCAACTGTCTCACAGTTCCGAGAGGGAATCTCTTAGAGTGAATCGTAACCATCAACACATTTTTAACTGCAAATTCCTGCAAAATACTATGTGAAAAGGCAGCAAATCTGTAGTTATCATTGCAAATTGTTATCTGTTTATGGGAATCATCATGCATTTCAGGTAAATGCAATGCAACCAACTCACTAGGTAAAACTCTTAAAGATAAGACAAATAGATATATGGGTTTTCTAAAGGACGTATATCAAATACTGTTAACGGTATGACATCACTAGAACCAATAGAAATATGATCAAAGTCAGAAAATTAATCTAAATATTCACTAAAAAAACACTAAGAGTAACATGAGGAACCATAGTAAAGAATTTCACTGACTCACGAAAAGAGAAAAAGTTAGGAGCAACCACATAACCACAATCTGCATTAGAGAACTTTGATGACTGACTAGATGTAACGATGCTAGTATCGGCTGTATCATGCTCAATTTAGTCCTCTATCATAGGTATGGCAAGCGGATACCTAGCAACTTGTACGGGTATACTAGACTCCATTAATACGTGCTCAAAATCACTAATATCATCCTCTGAAACATCAATATCATCAGGTATGAGTGTACTAGACTCAACTAATGCATCCTGAACATCATTAATACTCTCTTCATGAACAAGAGTTTCATCAAGTGGGTGTATTAGATTTTATTAAATAATCAATAACATCACTAATAACCTCGGAAGGAATGTGGACATCCTCAACAACTCTTGAATTATTAATGTCATCAATTTGCACACTATTAGTATGTTGACTCTTTGAGAGGCACTGCTAATCATAATATTTAAATTCTCCATACTTGGAACACTTAATTGAGGGATACTCGTAAGCATAGTGGCTATATCTCTCACACGTAGAGCATCACTCTTTGGTTTTGAAAGTGGACCATTCTAACTCTAAAGTCAAAAGAAAAAATCTCTTTGACAGACTTCATAATATGTAAGATCAACTCTCTTTTAAAATTACGTCTCAATCCGTTATAATATATATATATATATATATATATATATATATATATATATATATAATATATATATATATATATATATATATATATATATATATAGTAGGATGATGATTCATCTTAAAAGTTCCTTAAATTTAAGCTTATACTTGGTAACAGACAAGTCTCCCTGACGTAGATAAAACAACTCTTTAAAAACTTGGGATCTAGAGGGAATAATTTTTTAAGCTTTTTCTTTATTTCATCCCACGTCTCTGTAAGTCTAGAGTATGTTCTTTCTAGTTGTCTTCCTATGATAGTCCAATAATATAAAGCTAAAATTTTAGTTTCCCTGGAGTCTACGCACATCATAAAATTTATACAAGTTAAAATAATAGTTCAAGTGCGCTATCTAATCACAAAATTTGCGAGGGTCATACGTACCATAAAATAGAGGTGCTACATTGTTTTTTGTTGGACTTTTTCTCCTAACAACACGCCTATCATAATAATTATGCCCTCTAGTGTGACATGATTCCGTGTTTCGTGACTCACGTCAAGTCATGATAACTATACTCTCTAGTGTGGTGTTATGAATTTGTGTTTCCTGACTCTAGGGGACGCAACCAAAATCTCGTGCTAAATTCAGACATACCTACAATTTAACCTAGGGTAAACTGTAATGCAAAAAATACAAACAAGCGAATGATTATGCAAAGTTTCTAAGACTCAAATGCAACTAAATGCATGAACTAAATGATGAAAATTACAATTCTAAAAGGCTTCTATACATGCAAAGACATGCAATCCTAAATGATGTTGTTAAGAAACTGACAAATGAGATCGATAAATATTAACAATTATGCATAATAAACTACAAATAAATGCATAACCACTAGAGTTTGCAAGAAATGAACAATTAAAAATTAGATCAAGTTACAATATCACCTGAGATGAGTAGTTCATGTTCAAGCGTAAGTCCTGTAAGAGTCTTTAGACAGTTCTTCACAACTGATGGCTGAAATTCTTGCAGGGAAACTCTGAAACAGCTGCAACACGGGCTGGATGCGATTGGAAGAAGACTGCTCCAAGAATGACTCGAATCGGGTTTGAAATGAGCTCAAAACGGCTTCTAAACCACTTCACTCGAGTCGGGACTGCGTTTGACCGAGTTGGGCTGAGTCAACTCAGGTCAAGTCAGATCGGTTGGGTCGACTCGGAGCTGAGCCATCGGCACAAGTCAGCTCGACTCGGGTCTGAACTGCTACAGTAGTCGGATCCGGGTCGGGTCAGTCTGAACTTGAGTGGATCTGGGTCGCAGGCGCAAACTGGTCGGGTCCGAATTTGGATCTGGATCGTATGCAGGCCTGAAGCGGATGGTCGGGTGGTTATCGGGTCAGTTTTGCTGAAAAACAAACCCAATTTCGTGCTGTTGGCGGTTAGATCTGAGACAGCTCTGAAGATGGCGGTGAGGACAACTGCGGCGATTGGCGATGAGTGGTAGTTGGCAGCAACGCGACGAGATCTGGGCATATTTGAATCTGCTGACGACGGCAACAACGAAGACGAGGATGATGACGGTGATGAAGGTGGCGATGATGAGGTGGCGATAGTGAAATCAATCGACGGAGATGTCGATGATGGAGAGGAGGCGGCGGAGACGAGACAGCGAGGATCTGGATGAAGTTGGAACTATGAGATCGACGATAGTGGCGAGATTCGATCATTGATTCAAATCAGCGTCGATCTCGTCGTCATCATGGTGGCGAGGCGCGGGCGAGTGACATGGTCGATTTTCTTGTGGGGTTGGAGAGCGGCAGGAGGTGTTGTCATCGATGGCGGAGATCGGTGATGATGCTGTCGAGTTGATTGGCAAGAGGGAGGAGGGGTGGCGACAAGATCTGAATGTCTTCGATCTCCTCGTCGTCGTGGCGGCGGTGTTGAGCGCGAGCAGGGGGAGTACAAGCGAGGTGCTAGGGTTTTTGAGAGAGAGTAGGGGAGAAGGTGATGAACAATGATTTTTCGAATTTCTGTTTTTTAATTTTTCCTCTGTTTTTCCCCTTTTTTCTCTTTTTCAAAATCTAAGAAATTTAAATTTGGGAAGAAAGAAGAGGGAGATCTAGATCTAAGGTTTTGATTTTATTTTTAGAAGAACACATCTAGGGTTTAGGGAAAAGGAAGATGCAAAGTTTGAAGGGTATTGAAACTAAAGCTTTGATGCCAAAATTTATGTAATACGGGTGGATTGCAATCACCTTCAATTTAGATAGAAAAGAAATTAGGGTTTTGGAGAAGAAATAGAAAGAGGATTAGGGTTTAAGAAAAGAAGTAAAATAACTGGATAACTTTGGATTTCATACCCCTTACATCACTGGGCTTCATATCCCTTACACCACCGGGCTTCACACCCCAATCTCAAACTCAAAGCTCAAAAAATTTAACTGAAAAATCATTTATTCATTCATACAACATTCTCATTTCAGTCATGTTCAATTTTTCAGAATGTTTCTTCTTAACTGTGCAACATTAGGATCCGTAGTTTCATGGCTAATTAATATCTTTCATGGGTATTATATGGTTGCCGTGCTCTAGAAGAACTTTCCTATTGGCCATTTTGCTTTGACTTTTATGAACTGTATCATCCTGATGAATTGGTGAAGCTGAATAATGAGAATGACCACTATTTGTTATTTCATGGACATTAATATGATTTATACCCCTTTTCTTGTTGCACTTGCATTAAAGTCACATTTTTCATTTGTTCCCTTCTCGTCCTAATTTTAAATTCTGAACTCATCTCTTCTGCCCCATCAAGTAATAAAATGTCAGTGGTGAACAACAAACACTACAGCACTATACAATTATAGCCACTTTATGTTATTTTATTCTGAACTTTGTTACGAAAGTTTCACCTAACACACTTTATTTATATACTCTATTATATACTTTATTTATTCGTGCTTCATAAATGATCTATTCATGAACCTTTCTGTATCTTTGCTTGGTAGATGAATACTGAATTTTTCATGCTTGTGCGACAGTGATTGTGGGAGAAGTTGCTAATTTTGCAGCTTATGCATTTGCTCCAGCTATCCTGGTTACTCCTCTAGGTGCACTTAGCATAATCATCAGGCATGATCTTAACATCCTATGATATTTACAATCTTGAAATCTTAATTATTCAGTGTATGACTCTTTCAATCTGTCTTGCAGTGCTGTACTAGCCCATATTATTTTACGGGAGAGGCTACATATTTTTGGTATTCTTGGTTGTGTTCTGTGTGTTGTGGGATCAACCACAATTGTGCTCCATGCCCCCCAGGAGCGTGAGATAGAATCTGTGACGGAAGTCTGGGATCTGGCTACTGAACCAGGTTTATAATTTTTTTATTGCACCATTAAAGAAAACTATACTTGACATGCAGACCGTTCAACTTGATTTCTTTGTATGTATTCAAAATTGTGATTATCATGTGTACTGAAAAGATATGTTTCTTGCAGCCTTTATGTTCTATGCAGCTGTAGTAATTGCAGCAGTAGTTATACTTATATTCTACTTCATCCCTCAGTATGGGCAGACCCATATTATGGTTTACATTGGCGTTTGTTCGCTTGTGGGTTCTCTATCGGTATGTATTTAGGTACATAAAATACACTCTCTTTCTGCTATATTTTCTTGTAGCTTTGAGGTTTTGTTGTAAACAATGTTAACACCTACACAGGTCATGAGTGTGAAAGCTCTTGGAATAGCGTTGAAGTTGACATTTTCAGGAACGAATCAGTTAATATATCCACAAACATGGGCTTTCACCATTGTCGTAATTACATGTGTGTTAACTCAAATGAACTATTTAAACAAGGTATTTATAGATGAACTTATCATTGTAAGTTTATTGCTATTGTTTTTCCAATGAATTTTATTTATAACTGTTAGAATATAATATAATACCCTCAACCCTTACCATAACTTCAGAGTTTTGGTGTAGTGACGGGATCCTTAACATGATATCAAAGCAACCTAGCTTCAAATCTTACCAAGCGTGCATTTAAAAAGTGGATTTAAAATAAAAATACCGCTAGTGCAAAGGCGCTTGGCCTGCGGAGGCGTGTTAGAATATAAATATAATACCCTCATCCCTCACCATAACTTCGAAGTTTTGGTGTAGTGGTGGGGTCCTTAACAATAACTGTACATGCAATTGTGCATCACCTTCTATGGTTAGATTTTTCTTTTTGATTGCTTTTTGAGTCAATTTGTTTTAAGTTACAAGGATGGTGACATAGAATCTCAGATTAACTGAGAAGTGGACATTACAATTAGGTGTTTTTAGTCCAATTGAGTATGAGCTGTCATGCAGACCATTTATCTCCTGCCAGCATCAGAGGACACCTTAATTTTTGTGATTTGTCAATTCTAGGATGTGGCGTCTGATTAGTTTTGATATACGGTAAATTATGGGCAGGCTTTGAGGTCATCCAGCAGTTTTGTCCAAGCGATGAAGGAAATGGCTGAACTATTCAAATGGGTATTTGGATCAGTCAACTAATTTCTTAAGCCCATATATGAATTTGTAACTATATGGAGCTGGTGGTAAGCATTTTAAGTTAATCAAATTTTGTGCATGAGCAAAAATAATCTTATTCTGCTGAAAGTTGTGGCTTTTGCTAACTCCAGTGTGATCTAACATACACAAATTTAATAACCTAAGGTTTTCAGTGAATTGTTAGTTTCACTCAGTAGCGCGCTAACATCCCCTTTAAAGCAGAGCCTTGATAGACACACTATGATTGTTAAATTACAAAATTAATTCAAGTATATGTAACAATAAATGTCAAATTGGATTTATTGTTCAATGCCTCTAAGTCCACAAATCATTTTAAGCTTTCCAAATGACTACCATCATTGTTGTAAAATATCCAGAGTATCTAGGACCTTCATACCCCAATACTATATGACCAAGTCCATAGTCATGAATCACTGGGGAGAACTTAAGTGATTGGATCAGTGGAAGATGTCAGGCTGAAAAGAAGCTGAAAAATATATGCCTGTTTTATGTTCAATAGGCTAAACACTCGAACTGTTGCATGTATCCTGTTCTGCTCGAAATATTTAAGCTGCAAGACAGGACGCCCAGATTAGATAGTCATGAAACTTGTGTTGAAGCTATTAACCTAGTGAGCATGTCTGGCAGTTAACTTTATTTTTTTGATGATGGCTTATTGAGTCTAATTTTAGTTTAAAGTTTAGTTTTATGATATATTAGATTTGGACAGTACCATAAATATTTCTGGATTTATTCTACTTGATCTATAAGATTTTAGTTTCAGCTTTTATTTTTTTCTTCGTTAGATTAAGCTATTCACAGTTTATGATTACTTAGTGTCATTGCCTCAGACACATGACGGATTTAATGGCATGTACGTAATGAACCTAGTTGATAAATTTTAGGAACACCATAACATAATGCGGTCACATGATGAGATCAAAGCTATTTAGAACTTTTGGTCATTTGAAACTTAGAAAAAGTACTGGGTGCTGGGCCTAGATGGTGAGCTGTCACTCTCTTCCTCTTTCACTTCCTTGTGATGAAACCTACTTTCCCTTTCTAATGTTCCTGGCTATAGAAGATGTGTAGCACCTGTAGTTGCTACCTCTTATTTTCTCTAGCTGTTCTCAGTTGCGGAGTCTTGAGATCAAGTTTTGAAATTTCAGTATCGGTTGTGGTTCTCTGTTGCCTTGTTAGCAAAAACAGAGGCCTGGGGTTTGGGTTACAGGATATCAGGTTCAAGATAAGCAAAAAAAATAAAGAAGAAGAAAAAGAAGAAGAAGAAGATATGTTATGATAGAGTTGGTCTTAAAGTGTCATATTTACCCTTATATTTCCGCTTGCGAGCTGGTTCTGTCAAAAGACTGCCCCACAGCTTGATTTTATCATTCCCTGATCTATGGTTTTCCTATGTAGAATTACTACTTCCTTTATAGCTTTGCATGATGTTTTACATGTCTCTGGATTTCCTCTGGGTGTATCTTTCCTCTAATCATTTGTTCAAGTTGAATCGTGGGTAGTTGATATAACTGCAGTAGGTTAACTTAATCAGCCGATTCAGCACCCATAAATATATGATCTGATGCAGCTTCTGTTGTAATCATCACAGCAGTGAACAACTGAACATAATGTTTCCCCAGTCAACTGATGAATGTCTTGATCTTTCTATGGAATGCTACTGTTTAATCTTTATAACATGCTGATTCAACATCTTTTCTGTGAGAACTCCCTTTCTAAAATGCTCTTTGGCTTCTAACCTGATTAGAATTCACATCTTTTTGCAGGCCCTTGATACATTTAATACAGCAGTTGTTTCACCCATATATTATGTGATGTTCACATCATTAACAATTCTGGCTAGCATTATCATGTTCAAGGTAGTTATTTCTGTTAAACTCTGGTGATGCCTTGTTTTATAATCCAAATACTATTATAAACTTTATTTTAGTTCTTCATTGGAATAAACTACATCAAGGTTTGAGATATCACCCCATGATATGCGAGTCTGACATTGCTGATATGATTGAGACAATGGCGATAATGGATATTGTTGATGTGACCAAGACAAAACGACCGATATTTCTGAGATTGCTGATTTTAATACCAAAAAATATTGATACCAACTACCAAGATGGTGAATCCCTGGTAGAGTTAGAATAGAACAACGGAAATATCTCAGTTTACCAACAGCCCTTGTACGTATTTTCAACAATGCAAAATAAGGGTGCATAATACATTAGGTAGAAAATAGAAATATATAGAGTAAGAGAAGTGACAAATAGGAATGTCTCAGCCACAATATTGATGGGGAACTTCTCCAATAGAAGTCTGAAACCTTTCTATATAATTGCACACCCGAAACTTAAGCTTTTGCCTTAATGACTTGAGAGTTTTATGATGAAAATATTAAAGTGCTGATTAACGTCTTACTTAATTTAGATCATTTGAGATAAAGACTATCTCCAGTATTGAGATTTACTCAATTAAAGCTGTTAAACTTAAATTTAATCATTTCAGATAAAATATCTCCAGTATTATGAAAATACCAAACCTCACAAAATGTGTGATAAGAAAAATGGGTTTGTGCGAAACTATTACTAACGTGCTTCAAATTAACTTCAGTTATTGAGTTTAAGCAGAAAAAAGAAAAATTGCCACCACTGCATGCAGACAATTTGTTAAGGGGCCTCAACTGGGATTCTTGGGTGGGACTGGGACATTTTGTGAGATTTCATTTAGAGAGTGTTATTGGTTTGAGACACTTGTGGGATTTCATTTTGGGGGTGTTTATTGGTTGCTGGGACTGAGATTGAGACTAGACTTCAAAAGTCCCGCTATGGGGCCGTTTGTTTCGCGTAAAAGCATGTAATTCGTAAATGACTTACAACCTAATTACAACTATGACGTTTGTTTGAACCGTAATTCGTAAAAAACTTACACAACCCAATTACCACTCACTTGCAGGCCAATTACCACTTACTTACAGACTAGATACAGTTAATTTTGTGGTCATGCAAATTTGTATTATTTTTTATATTAATATTAAATTTTTTAATATTTAGCATTTTTAATATTTATTTGCAATATTAAAACTTTTTAAATCACCAAATAGTTAATTTTGTGATCAATTTTTTCACTTACGACTTACACATTATGACAACCAAATACCGTAAAACACAATACACTTTACCACTTACAACTTTATATTACCAACCAAACACCATAAAGCTTATATGCATGTAACTCATTTACAATTGTAAAGATTTTACCAATTACGACTTACGAATTACGACCAGTTACGACAACCAAACAGACCCTATATATAGTTTCACCTACCAAATCCCCCAAATTTGTTCCAAGAAAAAAGCTGGGGCTGAAATTTGTCCTAGGATTTGGGATTCTCTCTCCCTCCCCCTCCCCCCCCCCCCCACTCTCTAGTTTAGTATTATTTTAGTAATTGGGCAATAATTGTTTTTAATTTATCATGCTCAAGACTAATTATGTGTTTCAATTATTAATTTAAAGACATAAATTATATTTAATGACATTTAATTATTTAGCTATTGAACACTAGTTATTTTCTTAATTTACAATTATAGACAAACTATTTTGTAATATTTATTTATCTATTCTTTTTTGAGAAATAGGATGGAGCTAATGTTCCAGTCATAAGGTGTGTTAAAATATAAGCATAATAGAAGTTATTACAAGACAAACTCCAGCAACCAGCAAGCACCATAATCAACACATCCAAACTATCTACTACTACATATGAACAACCACATCCTGACCATCTAAAGAGTAGATC
Organism: Agave tequilana; assembly: GCA_038442645.1. Lineage (NCBI taxonomy): Eukaryota > Viridiplantae > Streptophyta > Magnoliopsida > Asparagales > Asparagaceae > Agave > Agave tequilana. The sequence goes on from JAVJIF010031343.1 coordinate 392,497, forward strand.
CAAAACAAACAAAAAAGCCTGGAAAAACAACTCCAAAGAGGGATAATCCACTCCCACAAGCCGCGATCAAACTCAGCCACCATAACCAGTGGTAACTCCATTATTAGGAACATTTATTTATGAAATTTAGTTATTTTGAAAATTTTAATAATTAACTATGTCCATCAATTATTTTGATAATATTTAAATATAAATATTAGGTACGTATTTAAGATAATACAATAAGTTAAAAGGAATATTAAAATAATTAATAAAATAATGAACATAACATAATTTGTCCCAATTCAAATCCCAAATTTGTCTTAGAGAATCTCAAAATCCCAGACAATTTGTCCCAGTTCCAGTCTTGCTCCCAAGAAATGTTTCAAAAATTGTCTCAGTAAGACAAATGTCCTCAGTGCCACCCAAGAATCCCAGTTGAATAACATTAACACCTCCTAAGCCCTATTCTATTGCAGCAGTAAAAATACATCCCCCCCTGCCCCTCCCTGTTTTGGTGTTGGTGGTTCTGGAATTTCTCAATTTCACATTGAAAATTTAAAAATAGAAGTGAAAATAGGAATGGTTTTGACATACCTTATTTCCATGAATGTTTCCGTCATGCAAGCATGCACGGAGGGTCTGAAGCTGTATTGATGTGGTAGTATTTCCGCCCATGACCTGATGGCCATGAGCATATTTATCCATTGTGCCTCCTTGCTTTCCGCTATTCCTTTAAATCTTTAACAAAGCCAAACCCAAATCCATCAAGTCATCAACCTATCACAAAGTTCCATTTACTCTAAGCTCTCTTAAAACCTTGATCTCTCTGCCATCACCATCCGAAGAAGGGGGGAGATCAAAGTTCATCAAAGGCCACATGTTGGCATGCATATAAATCAACAACCACTATGTGCTTATTTTCTAATCCTTTTTATATCTACTAGGATTGAAATAAGATTAGGGTTAATACTTTTAGGCCTTTTAAGAATGCTTTTTCTAGACTCATCCGATACCAATATTTTGAACCTGTTTCAGGTAGGTTCCACCTAAAAAGAATATATAAATCAGTTGTTAGCTTATGCTCTTCAATACCATATTTCTCCTACGCTCTTCAATACCATATTTCTCCTACGATTTCTAACCATGCAAACTTGTAAAGAGGTGATTTTCTTCTCTTCAAATTCAAATTTGGAGACTTATCTGGGGGCACATTGTGCTTTTTCAATCTATTATCCAGGGTTTAAATTTCAGAGCCAGTATCAGTATTGGCAAGTGATTTTTAGTGTAATATCGTCAATATCGGTCCAGACATTGGTCGATATTAAAAGGTTAATATCTTATAGGGTACCTCAAAACCCGATACGGTATTGCCGATAAATATCCGAATTGGCCGATATTTTGAAACCATGCTACTATCATCTCTACCCAACAGAGAGTATACTTCCATTAGAAATTTTGCTGCAGAAATATTTTTGCTATGAGATTCACCTTCTGTCACTTGATGGACTCAGAATAAATTCTGTCCTATTGGCTTGTTTTCACATGTGGCATTAGTTTATTCCAACTGAGCTCTGTCAAATGCATTCTGTTTCACTTGATATTTTGGGGTTAAGTGGAAGCTGCCTTTGCAAATAGCTGGGTGATCTATGGCTATACTTTATGCAGGAATCACTTTAAAATCTTAAATTGTATTGCCTTCTCACGAGCACACCCTTTTCCCGGTCAGTCGTCTGAATAGATGCAACTGGACATTAGTCTTTTTGAATTCAATTCTGCTTTTTGGCTCAACATGAAAGTTCAGCTTCTCTTTAGAGTAGTCTATGGGTTCAACTCTGCTTTTTGGCTCAACATCATAGTTCAGGTCTCCCCAACTGGTTTCTGAAGTCTGGTCTGGGATATGTATTGTTTTCTTTTTATGGTCTCATCGGTTTCAAATGACCACATGGCTATACGCCTGGTTCTGAAGTCTGGTCTGGGATATGTATTGTTTTCTTTTTATGGTCTCATCGGTTTCAAATGACCACATGGCTGTACGCCATAAATATTTCCATAGAAGTATTCTGCAATGATACTACACCGTTTCATCTTGCTGAGGGAACTCATTTATCCTGAGGAATAAGTGATCTTGGTCCTTGTGTCATCTAATGAATTGCTTTGGTTGGGGAAGCCAATGTAGGAATATTTATGAGTTAAATCCTTGTGTTACTATTGGGTTTGAGCTTGCTATCACAGTGATTGTATTGCTTTGTATCTTTCTATGAGGAATGCTGGCGGTCCTCGCTCATGTAGGTCTCACTGGACTACTCTATCAGATATCTCTCCAAATATCTTCTTTTACGTTGCAATTCAGTTATGGAATTGTGGGAAGGCGCATCTGAATTAAAATCTCGGTTCTTATCAATTTTTCTTCCTCTTCCTTTCTAGTGGATCATGGCATTCTAATTTAATCTTAAAATGACATTCAACCATCCTTTCAAATAAAACTACACAATACTTCTCCAAAATTTGAAGCGTACTTTAATTTTTGTGCTTAGTCTTGTATATCAAGATTTTTATTTTATTTTAAAACTGAAATAAAGCTTAACATGATCAAATTTCACAACTAGATCCTGCTACTGTCATTTATTTTGGTAAGAAATAATTAACTTTGACCATGTACTGTATATCCAAAGATGATTAAATTGGATGTCCTATTCATGAAAATTAGAGTGTGCAATTCTGATCCTTATAACATACCCATGTCATTTATATTGTTCTAAAGAGTGGCTTAGGATCAAAAAATAAAAACCATGTTATGATCGATCTGCTAGTGTTGAAAGATGCTAGGTAGATCTAGGCAGTGTGATCCTAGCCGCCTATGGCATAAGCACCGCCTACACTTGGTGGAAAAAGAAAATAAATAAAGCAAAGACTGGGAGATTTGGATCTTACCCGTGTTGTGGCTGTTGCCTCACCTTGCCTCCATTCCTGCCTTGTCTCACCACCATCATCGCCATGTCGCCTGCCTCCGGTCGTCCACAGAGGCATTCATTCCCACTTTTTCCATGATGGAAATTTCAAGTTCACTAGGCTGATATAATATATTTGAAATAAAGGTTGATTTTTAACATGAGAATATCTATGTTGCATGCACACGACCACGTTGACTTGGACACACACACACACACACACACACACACCACACACACACAAACACGTGACAAATTCTTAAAAATACACATGACATGTATATCTGACACGACACGGCTTCATGATGGGAGTATGCATGCTGTACAAGAAAATATCATCTGGAACCGTTTGTTGAAATGGCGAGCCCCTAATTGTAGATTTCAGCTCTACTAGCTTTGAATAGGTTTAGAATAATGAGAGTAGAATTTACTTTAGAGTTAACTTAATTTCTTTATGCTTTTGATCTATACTTTTATCTAATATATGCTTGATGACATAAAACCCTTAATTTTGCCACTGATTTGTGTTAAAATGTAAGTTGAGTATTATGCTCCCTCAACAAAAATGCATTCCATTTGATGCTGTAAGATGCAAATGAAATGTCATTTAGGATTTATAAGGAGAGATAGGAAGGCATAGACAGGAAAAAGTTTTCTTAACCTTAAAGAGAGAACTTTGCCGTTCTCTTCTCATTGAGGGTGTGTTGGCATTGATTTGTTACAAACAGTTGAAAAAAACAATAACAGAAATAACAAAGCCTTCATCTCAGATCTGTGGGCCAGTTAGATGAATACCTTTCTCTATGTTGCCTGTTAGAGTTTCCAAGACAAATTACATAATTACATATGTAACATTTCTTCTAACTTCTGCTTACTCAAAGCTGTGCTGTCTGTAAACAAATAATCGGTTGACACTATGATTAAGCTTTGTTTCTCTTATTGTCACAACAGGTATGACCAGCTAATAGTCCTTTTGTCAATTTGGTCCACTCAATCCAATTTATCTTTGAAAGTAGTAATGCATGGTTATAAGAGAGGAGACATAAGGAATGCAAAACAGGCTTTTACACTAACAGATGTAATGCAAAACACGTTCTGATTGTTATTATACTAGCTTAAAATCTCAACTGTTTAATGCAAAGCCTAGAGAGGTCCATGTCAATTATGCTCAATTGATTGCGTCATAAATGTGCCTTCTTTGATAATTATATAAAAAAAAAACACGTGGAGATTAATGCTGAGGAGGAGATTGATGCTCTATTAGACATCTAATGTGGAGGGAGGGAATTATTCTGTGCCCTTTTTCTACAGAGTTTGTGAGAGAGTTGACGTAAGGTTGATAGCAGGTCCAACAACTTTGTCACATTCTTTATGAGCCTTGCTTCATTGATGGAAAAAGACTTAGATGATGATTATGATGTCCTTTTTCAAAAAAGTCCTTGATATTCTTATTTTACAATTAAACTTTTGTTACATGTGCATAGCACGTCCCAAGATTTACTCTCTACAAGACAACAACCCTAGTATTCCTTCTATACAATGTTAACAAGTAAGATAGGGGATTTAAAAAACAAAATTTTAAGACACAAAAACATCTCCGGTAGTCTGTATATTTTCAATAATAAAACTTAAGCCAAACTACACTATAAAAGTGCAGGCAAATAATACATATCAATTACTGAAGTCCGAGCGGAAAATATGTTTAGGCTAGTTTGTGCATGGAGAGGCAGTACTGCGAGCATAAACTGACAAACTTGGACTCTTGACAATCTGTTGATAGAAGATGCAAAAGACTACCAATGCAAGTGGAGAAAGAGTTCTAGTTTGTGATGTTATCCTTTTCTTAGGGCTAAATTTAAGAATAAACACCTAGCATTGGATTGATTTCAGCTGTTGGTTAGTGAAAAATTGACCTTTTTATTGACTTCTCAATTACCAATATGTGCAATTTCAATTTTTGGAACATAAAACTTAAATATGAATCTTGTTGATAAGTAACCTGTTTCTCTACACTGCAAAGCAATCAGGTGCATGATCTTTACCAGAAGGTTTATTTTTAAGATTAGCTGGGTAATAGTAGGTGGACTAATTTGAAAATGAGCTGAAACTTGAAGAGGGCTACATAACCCAAGCATGCTTGACTCAACCTTTTGCTATCTTTGTGGTTCATGTGGGATTTCAACAGCAGCTTGAATTTTTGATATTAGGTGATATGCTTGCTTGAGTGTGTTGTTTATATTCTTTATGCAAGGATAGCATGGATAAAGACTTGCCAATTTAATATGATGTATACATACGGGCCAAGTATGCAATACAAGTTATTCTATTTTATTATGCTATTAGTAAAAATCAAAGGCATAGGTATCCCGCTTCCTTTTTTTGATCAGATGCTTTCTTACCTGTGACCTTAGTATGCTGCATAAGCTTGGCAAATGAGGTCACTTTGTTTCGAGCTTCTCTGCTTGGCTGGAAATTGCCAGCAGTTGATTACAAAGTGCATTAGCAGCAGCAGCAGCAGCAACAACATGCCTTTGTCCCAAATTTTTGGGCGGGCTACAATGTATCTTTTTCTTCCATTCAGCTCTGTTAAGGCCAACTCCTGAAGTGCCATTGGTTAACTTTCCACAGATCTAACAGCTTTCTTTTGTTTTTCTTATGGCATACAGGACTGGGATCGGCAGAATCCGACGCAAATCCTCACAGAAATGTGCGGCTTTGTAACAATTCTTTCTGGAACCTTTCTCCTGCACCGGACAAAAGACATGGCTGATGGTATCTCTCTCTTGCTTCAACACCTATGTAGTTGATTTCACGCTGGTTACAAACTCATGCAGAATATGTAATATTTACTCCATTCTTCAGGTCATTCACCATCTCTCTCGTTGCGGCTCCCAAAGCATGCAGACGAAGATGGCTATAACTCCGAAGGAATTCCTTTAAGGGCTCAGGAGTCATCCAGGTCAACGTGATGTGTTCCTGTCTCCATTTGCTTCCACCATCGGCTTTACACGGAGGAGGGCATGCAATCACTTTTAACATGCTTTGTAAAGAGGAGCTCACAATTCTCTTCTCAAGATGCCAGAAAATGAAGTGGGGGTCTTTGGATTTCCATTCAGTAGGCTCCTCTCCCTTATACATGGACATTGTAAAGAAATTTATGAGGAAACATGCATTGATCATATAGTTTGTGTATTTTTATTTTGATTTATCAAGAAATTCATTTGTTTTCTTCTTATTTTGTGTTAATTTGAAATTTGCCAATCATGGAAAGAGAGCATCCAAGTCTCAAGCATGCGGAAGTTAGATCTTTAGGATGAGAGACCATTTTCTAAGGTCTGTATAACTTTTGTATTCTGAGGTAAAATTTATGATTATGCACCAAAATTACATGTGAAGTGCATTTGGTTGGGGGTACACAAGTGATAGGAGCTGGCACATCAAATCCTCCGCATGAGCAAATCAGATTAAAATTGTTTAGTTGTGAGCTGGATTAATAATTGCTCCCAAATTTTGATTGTAAATTCATCATCAGACAAGTGCAAGAAAAATTTCCAGATATTGTGAAAGTCTTGCTAGTTTACAGTATGAACTGAGCTGCCATCTGGTGCCAATCTTTCTTTCTGCGTTTGTCATTCTTTTGTTCAGTTTCCTCCTCTTTCTGCATTGTTATTTGTTGCAGAAGATCAAATAGATGATTGCTTGGTGAACTGTGAGGGTTTTGCTTTTGGCAATTTGTGATCTGCTTGTAGTATCAGAGTGAAGTTGCAGTTGGCATTGCCAACTCCTCTCTCATCATACAGATTACTTGAAGGCTTTCCTAGAGAACAGCGACTCTGTTTGCTCCCTGACCATAGTCCATGGTTGGCAAATGCTACAGATGGAGGAAACTAATAGTAGTGGAATGTAGTTAACAAAATTTATTTACTTCTGCACTTGTCATTCTGAAAATTCTTCCTCTGAAAAGATTATTTGGCTATATGAGTCTGTTCAACAGAGAAATCTTTATGTATGAATCATTGAAGAACAACATATTTGCATAAACAACTAAAAGGGGAACTTGGCTTTCAGCTAAATCATAATTGATTACAATCATTTCTCTTCGCATGTAAGAATTTCCGAAAATTTTGAAACCATTACACTCATTAAAAAAAAAAAAAATCAATGTTAAAACCACCTAAGAAAGCCACAACCATAATCACAACAGCGTGTTTGATCAAAGAGAGTTACCATTGTTATCAGCATCATTTCATTGTTGTTTGAACTCTGCGTCACTGCTGGAGCGAAGCTTTTCGAGTAATAACAAGTGCCCGAGACACATCTCGGAACTTCACCATTTCCATCCATTGTCCGTAAATTTGAAATTGCTGTCGGTGTGATGCCAATGAGTGAATTGCTGCTGAGATTCAGTACGCTCCAGCACAAAATGTTTCTGAATTTTGCTTCCAGTTGGTTTGATCCTTCTCTGCTTGCTGCACTCTTGTGGCCACCCCTCCTATTTCAAAGCATAAAAAAAGCCATACCTAAAAAGATCAAGCTCCCACCATCTCCCAGTAAGCTTCTTGTAATAGCTCATCGCTCCCTTTACGCTCTCTCCAAGAAGCATACCCCCCTAACGCTTCTACAACTCTGTCAGGTGCAGACTCTCGTCGTATCTTCGCCCGGCGTGGCTCGGGACATCATGAAAGCTCATGATGTGATCTTTGCAAGCAGGCCTTTGTTGTGCGCCGATGACAACAACCGATAGAGGATCTCACAGATCTTCAGCACAAAGAACAACCCAATAATCACACGATGAACACACAAATCACAAAGACAAGATTTAACGAGGTTCGGCCTCAATGCTTACGTCCTCGGGGCAATCAATGGAGAGATTTATATTTAGGAGGATGATTATAATAGTTCTTTTGGGCCTGTTTGTTTCGTTGCAAAACGTCGCAAGTCGTAAGTCGTAAAATGAGAATGGAAAAAATGAACTATACAGAGAAAATATATTGTGTTTTACGGTGTTTGGTTGATAAAGTGGAGTGTAAATGGAAAAGTATATTGTGTTTACGGTGTTTGGTTGATAAAGTGAAAGTGTAAATGATAAAGTATATTGTGTTTTACGGTGTTTGGTTGGTAATGTAAAAGTGTAAGTGGAAAAGTTGACCACAAAATTAACTGTAGCAGTAATTTAAATATTATAAATACTATTAAATTAAATCTACTATTACAAATTAAATTGTATTAATAAATTTGAGATAAAAAATTAATAATCTTAATATTTTATTTATAACAATAATATTAATAAAATATTAGTAAAATTAGTAAAATATTACTACAATATTAACTAAATAAGTAATTATAAAATTTTAAGAAAATCTAAAGAA